>OX411559.1:38910678-39510678 GCA_948146395.1 Fragum whitleyi
GTAAAGTTCTGAATACCGGTCAATCTAAATCTGCGCCGGTCATCCAGGTAATCGTCTGTACTCATCTTTTTGACTCGTTCATCTTCTATCCTAAATACAGATATAACAAATATTTGATTCATTTTCCGGGAAAACCCATCTTAAAGATGTTACTAGATTAATTCAGAGGGCTCAGCCAGATTTACACAAAAGAGGACCATGATGGTCCTAGATTGCTGAGTCTCTTTGACCCTGGGGACATCACATCAATTAAACAGGCAGATGTCAACAAAGAGATAATTTCTACATAAGATCAATACCATGGAATATTTTCAGCCAAGAGCAAAAAGGATATGCATGGGCACAGCCCTTTTATGAACATACGGGCATGTAATGAATAAATTTGATGAAATTCAATTAAATGAAAACTATTAAGAAAAGTCCCTGCCTTCTGGTTTTAAAGAACAAGATTTTTTGTGTCTATGTAAAAGGGGGGGGGCCTATTCAGAGCCCAAATATGAACCCAGGGGCATGATGTAAACAAAATTGGTCCACTAGATTATGCTTCATACCAAAATATAAAGGCTCTCTGCCTTCTGGTTTCGGACAAGATTTTTAAAGATTTTTGTATTTTCACCCTTAGTGCTCAGGTGAGCTACAAAGGAAGGTGCTCGGGTGGTGATCAAAAATGACCCCAGGGTCTTGATATTAACAAACTTGGTAAAGGTCCACTAGATTAAGCTACATACATGCTACATACGAAATATGAAAGCTTTCTGCCATCTGGTTTCAGAGAAGAAGATTTCCCTATTTTCACCCTTTTTAGCTCACCTGAGCACAAAGTGCTCAAGGTGAGCTATTGTGATCGTAGAATGTCCGTCGTCCGTCGTCCGTCGTGCGACGTCCACAATTTCTTTAAACATCTTCTCCTCCTAAACCAGTGGGCCAATCTTGATGAAACTTGGCAGGGATGTTCCTTGGGTCAAGCTCTACCAAAGTTGTTCAAATGAATGAAATCCACCCATAACTTTCCCTTTACCCTTAACAAAAAGGGTGAAAATATGAAAATCTTTAAAAATCTTCTTCTCTGAAAGCAGAAGGCAGACAGCTTTCATATTTGGTATGAAGCATCATCTAGTAGACCTCTACAAAGTTTGTTCATATCAAGACCCTGGGGTCATATTTGGGCTTTGCCCGGGCCAAACCATTTTTACAAAGAGCAAAAATCTTTAAAAATCTTCTTGTCTGAAACCAGATGGCACATAGCTTTCATGTTTGGTATGAAGCATCACCTAGTGGGCCTCTACCAAGTTTGTTCATATCAAGACCCTTGGGTCATATTTAGGCTTTGCACTGGTGCATCCCTTTATCTCTTATGAGCACGAAGGGTAAAAATATGAAAATTTTCAAAAATCTTCTTCTATGAAACCAGAAGGCAGACAGCTTTCATATTTGGTATGTAGCATCATCTAGTAGACCTCTACCAAGTTTGTTCATATCAAGACCCTAGGATCATATTTGGGCTCCACCCGGGCGCAACCCTTTTTACATAGAATCAAAGAGCGAAAATTTTGTAAAATCTTCTTTAATCGAAACCAGAGGGCACACTGCTTTCATTTTCGGTATGTAGCATCATCTAGTAGGCCCCTACCAAGTTTGTTCATATCAAGACCCTTTGGTCATATTTGGGCTCCACCCGGGCGCATCCCTTTCAGCTCATCTGAGCACCAAGGGTGAAAATATGAAAACCTTCAAAAATCATCTTCTCTGAAACCAGTAGGCAGACAGCTTTCATATTTAGTATGTAGCATCATCTTATGGACCTCTTCCAAGTTTGGTCATATCAAGACCCTGGGGTCTCATTTTGGGTCCAGCTGGGTGCATCCCTTTTTACATAGAAACAAAAAGCAAACAGGCATATCTGTCTTGCTCTTCGCTGAAAACATTCCATGGTATTGATCTTAGGCAATTTCTTCTTTTTGACATCTGCCTATCTAATTAATGTGATGTCCCAGGGGTCAAAGAGACTCAGGTGAGCGATCTAGGACCATCTTGGTCCTCTTGTTATTAAGGGTTAAGGGGGAGTTACCGGTAGATTTCATTTCATTGAACAACTTTTTTCAAGCTTGAGCGAAGGAATATCCCTGCCAAGTTCAATCAAGATTGGCACACTGGTTTAGGAAGAGAAGATGTTTAAAGAAACAGTGGATAACGCACACCTGACAAGGGAAGGCAGACATTGGACAATCAGAATAGCTCACTTTGTGCTCAGGTGAGCTAAAAACAAACAATTTCAGTCTTATTAAATTGAATTTCAACTGCCAATTCAATTTATTTTGAAATTGAAAAGAAACTGTAAAATTTTAGTGAATACATTGTTAGAAAAGGAAAAAAAAAATTCTTCAATGTTTTCTTATCTTATTCTTGTCGGAGTAAAATTCAATTTGTGGGAGAACAAAAACAAAGCATTTAATTCTTTTATGAAATATCATTATCGTTCTTTATTTATGTATTTTTGAATTTTTAGAATCAATTTTAGAAGGATTTCGATCAATTATTGGGTCTGAGATAGTACACGATGTTTGTGAAACAGGAATGCCCCTGAACTTTTAACCCTTGTCATGCTGAACCTGGAATATTCCTGCTTTGACAAGAGGTATTGACAAAGATCAGCCTGCACATATGTGCAGACTGATCTTAGTTCATACCATCTGAAGTTCATTTTTAAACCAGAAAGGTGTAAAACAATGCATTTCCGAAATCACTACTCACTCACATTTGGTAACTTCCTGTTCTTTTAGCACTTTGATTTTACATTTATTTTGCAAAGATTTTTACTCAGCATGACAAGAGTTAAGTTTTGGAGACTGACAAACAGACAAAATAAAGATCAAAGCCCTGAAGGGCCTGAAAGTCGCTTCAACAGATGTATTAGTTAAACAAGACTTACTTTTTATGACCCTATCAGAGAAGGTTTTAAAAAGTATGGAAGGAAATGAAATTAATATTGAATTGTATATAACAAGAGATGTTTGTCTCTTAAAAATTAGATCTATTGAACCTCTCCACAATAAATTCTATGCACCTTTGAATTTTCAAAATTGTGACCTGTCACGCTAAATGGGACCTTATCCAAACTCCAAAAATCCAAATTTTGACAAACTTGTCACCCAGCGCAGGTTAACCAGATCCTGTATGCGAAAAGTGAATACAGAGTAAGATAGGGTAAATACCCCAGATTTAGAAAATTACATAAAAACAATCAGGGATTCTCCTAAGAATAATTGGAAGCTGTAGTGGCAGCATCGTTGGACGCTTATAATACAGTGTTTATGCAAGAAATTGTGATTATGTGAATAAAAACATTTGGGAAAAGAATAAATTGCTCATGTTGAGCAATTTCTTCTTTTCCAATAATGTTTTTATGCATATTTATTGTACAAAATGCCTTAATTCATCAGTTTTGCCTTATTTCATCAGTTTTTGACATAAGATATCAAATTTCTCTATTTGATGACCATTTTGAAGAAATTAAGCTTTGCAGATGTTGCCAATTGAGAGAAAAAATTCAGAATTCATATTCATTACAAAAGATTGTATGTTTGAACTGCATTGGTTATCTCTCTCTTTTTCTTTTTTATTTAGATTGAAATAATTAAACTTTCCGAACCACTTGTCTCTTGATTTGTGTTCATTTTTTTTTTTCATTTCAACACGTGTCTGATCAGTAGGCTGATCCGGAGCTTTCCATTTTCGAAATACGGTATCCGACGGAATTAAGCACATGCAGAGATTCACCGGTAGTGGTAATTCGTTTCGTGTTTTTTTTCGGAACATTTCTTTAATAAAAAAATTATTGTTTTAAGTCAAAATACCGATTTTAAACAAGGTGCCAAATTGTCACAAGATACGCCCGTCACACTGCTTAGTATTAACTGGGGGTTTGAATAGAACTGAGGTTATTTTGAATGAATAATTTTTGCACCCATGAAGTTTCATGATCCTAGCTATTATACTTTTAGAGATATACTCTGGACAAGATTTTAGAATGAACAAGAGCTGTCACTGTAAGATGACAATGCCCCCAACACCGCTTTGATTTAGAAGTTATGGCCAATGTTAAAGTTTTTGGACGGAATGACAGACGGACGGACAGACAGACGGACGGACAAGTCAAATTTATGATGCCTCCCTATCGGGGGCATAAAAACAACAATGGGCAATAACTCAAAAAATAGGCCAGGTAGAATTATGGTTCTTGTACACTGCACTCCCCCTTGATGACATCTATACACCGATGAAGTTTCATGATCCTAGCTATTATACTTTAAGAGACATACTCCGGACAAGATTCATGTCTGAAAAACAACAAAGGGCAATAACTCAAAAAATAGGCCAGGCAGAGTTATGGTTATTGTACACTGCACTCCCCCTTGGTGAGATCTATACACCCATGCAGTTTAATGATCCTAGCTATTATACTTTTAGAGATATACTCCGGACAAGATTCAAGTCTGAAAAACAACAAAGGGCAATAACTAAAAAAATAGGCCAGGTAGAGTTATGGTTCTTGTGCACTGCACTCCCCCTTGGTGAGATCTATACACCCATGAAGTTTAATGATCCTAGCTTCTATACTTTAAGAGATATACTCCGGACAAGATTCAAGTCTGAAAAACAACAAAGGGCAATAACTCAAAAAATAGGTCAGGTAGAGTTGTGGTTCTTGTGCACTGCACTCCCCCTTGGTGACATCTATACACCTATGAAGTTTCATGATCCTAGCTATTATACTTTTAGAGATATACTCCGGACAAGATTCTAGTCTGAAAAACAACAAAGGGCAATAACTCAAAAAATAGGCCAGGTAGAGTTATGGTTCTTGTGCACTGCACTCCCCCTTGGTGAGATCTATACACCCATGAAGTTTCATGATCCTAGCTATTATACTTTTAGAGATATACTCCGGACAAGATTCAAGTCTGAAAAACAACAAAGGGCAATAACTCAAAAAATAGGCCCTGTAGAGTTAAGGTTCTTGTGCACTGCACTCCCCCTTGGTGACATCTATACACCTATGAAGTTTCATGATCCTAGCTTTTATACTTTAAGAGATATACTCCGGACAAGATTCATGTCTGAAAAACAACAAAGGGCAATAACTCAAAAAATGGGCCAGGTAGAGTTGTGGTTCTTGTGCACTGCACTCCCCCTTGGTGAGATCTATACACCCATGAAGTTTCATGATCCTAGCTATTATACTTTTAGAGATATACTCCGGACAAGATTAAAGTCTGAAAAACAACAAAGGGCAATAACTCAAAAAATAGGCCAGGTAGAGTTATGGTTCTTGTGCACTGCACTCCGCAATAATGAGAAGAATATAATTGCCAAGTTTGAAGTCCATCGGACTTCAAGTGACAGAGTTATGCTCCGGACAAAGAAGTGGACGCCGCCGGACGCCCGGACGCCCGGACGCCGGACGCCGGACGTCACGGGTGATCCCATAATACGTCCCGTCTTCGACGGGCGTATAAAAAGGTAAAAGAGATTGGGGACAGTTCGAAGGACAAGGACTAATCATTTACTTGTTACGAACAAATCAGGTCAATTATGTTGTCTTACGATTGTCTTGCCCTGCTCGAATTCAAATTATCGGTATATAATTAGTGAATCAACTGCTTCGATCAATATATTAATAGTTCGAGTGTTTCGTTTATGCCTAACAATCGCCAAAACACATTGTCGGGCAGAGTCTAGATTCAATTCATTGATAGTCAGGCTCCGCCTACAAGATCTACGAATAACCGATTACGATTGGCTGTTAGCGTCTATTAACGCCACGCCTACCGCGCCCATCTATCGGACTTCAGATATGGCTATTATCGATTTTTCACGCGACAGTGAGCCTAACTGACGTAAACAATCAAATGAATGTTATACACAGCCGAGAGGTTATAAGTCGGGACGCGTGTCTTAGAAAAACTTGTCGTCCGGTAGAATCCTTTGATAGGATTTTTTGTCGTCTGCTGAGAAAAGTTGTCGTCTCAATCGACACCACTGTCGTGTCGTTTCCGAGAGCCCTGCTTTCAACGAAAACCCCTTAACTGTATATAAAAACAAATTGTGATTACGAGGGTTTCGTTGAAATCCGATGTTATTCTTTTTCTGAAACGCGTCTGTATTACTGCGCGTAGTGCACTATTTTTTCAATGGTTTACGAGAAAAACTCGTAACTGCATATTAAACTAGTGTGGTTACGGTGTTTTTTGTTTGTTAGTTTTTGTTTTTTGAAATTCTTTCTTTGCCTCATATGGCATTTAAGAAATATGATATATAGTTCTTCTACAACTTTCATGCGATCGCAAAATGTGGCATTATTTCGTTATGTTTATTACAATAAAGTGCGGACAAGAAATCAGAGATCTACTTTGTCTCAAAACAGAAATACAGAAGACGTTAAGAGGTCTGTCTTTGACCTTGTTTGACCTGTCCAGAAAACTTCGTACGGCCACAATAAGTCGCAGCGCGAGCGCAAGCGACTTAAAAAAATATATTGATAATTACAACTGTTTCATGCTGTTCCATGGAATAATCTCCCTTAGAAACAATATTCACAGGGTTTATTATGGATGCACAAGTAAGCAGCCAGGACTTTCATAACTCCCTGATGTGAGGCTAAAGGACCCTTAAATTCTTTCCTTAAGCTGATCGAACAAGTGCCAATACCTTGTGAAACTTAATCCAGAAATTTTTTTCAATTTCTACACACAAATCCCAGGACAGAAATTGTCTATTTCACAGGGATTGTGTTTTGGATGGGGTTTTACGATGCTTTCAACAGTCTTTGAAAGCCTGGTGACTATAGCACCTAACAATGGATTTCTGGTATTTCTCAAATCTTGTATTTCTCACACCAGTACTACCATTACATCCTTTCCTTGCCTCCAGATGCTATTCCTTATCAGGTCTAGGATTATCAACTCAAAATTTCTGGATTAAAAACTCATATTAAAAGGGCCATAACAACAGAAAGAATCCAATTACCTTTTTGTGGTATAAAGTAAGCAATTGATTAATAAAAATTCAAATTGTATATAAGATACATTATTGAAAGTTTGAGGGAAAAAATAAGTTAAGACGCTTTGAAAATTTCTCTCACGGGGATCAAAATTACCCCCATTGGAGAAATTATAAAGGGCCAAATTACGATATAATATTTTTCATTGGTCAAATTAAGATATTTTAAGACTTTTTTGGAGTCAAATCTCTGTTTTACGGGTCAAACGTACGCCCTGTTTAAAATTAAAACAGAGACTTCCAAATTCTAAGATAGGTGACCTGTAACAGTTCTGCAACTCTTCTGAATTAAACACTTAAACAGTGTTAACCAAGGTTTTCCTCATGATTTCACTAGGAAACCTCAGCTAACATTGTGAAAGATCATGTGTTCTGAATTGTTGCAGAACAAGTACGGGTTCACTACCTTAAACAAGGACCCTTACTACAGAGTCCTTGGAACCCTGACTCACCAGAATTTATAACATTCCCTCGACTGTTTCAGCTCGGACCTACACCTAAATACGCTTGTCATCTGTGTCTTGGCTATACAGGCTGTTAAGGCTGAAAGCAAACATCACAAGAATCCGTTACACCAGGGGCCCCTTTCATGAAACTTGCAACATCTCATTGGAATCTTCTTGACAAAATGATTCCAATGAGATGATACATAGCAGAATTCAATATTTTGATATTTAGTTACTACTGAGGAAGCAACTTTTATTTTTGACTAATGCAAAAAACGATCATAAGATGGTAAGCAAAACAGGCAAGTTAATTCAATATTGTAGCTAAAGCTTTGTAGTTACAATATACATGTATTTTGCTATCTCAAAAACAATTGTGATCCATCACGCAAAAAATGACCATCTGGGATCTTTGGAAAATAGATATTCGAAGTCTGACCAGTGTTGACACTTTTCATAATTCCCAGATGGTCCTTTTTTGCATGACAGATCACAATTTAGTAAACCTACCTTGGGCTGGCTCTACACACAGTGCATCTGCTAAATATATCTTTCTTTTATTGATAAGCTGCTCTATTTCAATTTTACGCAAAGTGCGATCTTCTGGATCACCTGAAATTAGAAGACTTAAGGTAGTAGAACCGTAATAGTTTTACAACGTCTCAGAGGTATTGAACTTTAACGGTATTAAACAAGGTTTCCTAATGATTTTCATTAGGAAACCTTGGTTAACACTGTGAAAGTATTTGTGGTCCGAAATGTTGCCGATTATAACAGGTCCACTACCTTAATTAGGAGAATATGGGGTTTCACTTTTTACCAGGAAAACTCGACGGAAAATGAGTGTTGTTAGGTATAAAAAGTTTCGGTGCGAACCTACTAATACCCAGGGGTGTGGAATTCCCATGCCCGACTTATCCGACGAGGGTTTTTCTAACTGTGTGAAAGTACATTTTTCTTCGCCACTTGTCCGTGGACAAGTAACTTGAGGACAAGTCTCAAAATGGTACTTGATAGAGCGAAGAAATAAAGTAGCAAAATATTTACAAGTATAAAAAGGTAAAAAATATTGTTTTCAATGAAGAAAATGCTGGGATCCAACTGCCTATATGTTTAAAATAAAATAAGAATATTATCATTAAAAAACTTTTAAATGAGTGATTATTACTCTTAAACAAGAGGACCAAGATGGTCCTAGATCGCTCACCTGGGTCTCTTTGACCCCTGGGACAACACATTAATTAGATAGGCAGATGTCAAAAAGAAGATAATTGCCTATGGAATACCATGGAACGTTTTCAGCAAAGAGCAAGACAGATATGCCTTTTGGCTCTTTGATTCTATGTTAAAAGGGATGCAGCCAGGTGGACCCCAAATGTGACCCAAGGGTCTTGATATGAACAAACTTGAAAGAGGTCCATAAGATGATGCTACATACTAAATATAGAAGCTGTCTGCCTTCTGGTTTCAGAGAAGAAGATTTTTGACGGTTTTCCTATTTTCACCCATCATGCTCAGATGAGCTAAAACAGATTGACCCGGGTGGAGCCCAAATATGACCCAAGGATGTTGATATGAACAAACTTGGAAGGGGCCCACTAGATGATGCTACATACCAACTAGAAAGCCATGAATGGCTTGAGTCGCTCCACAGGCTTGAAATTCTTGTAATAGCAAACCTAAGCTTTGACTAACAGTTTAGATAGTTTTGGTTCTATTGATGTTAAAATGATTTTCAAAGTTTCCATTGTATAACATATAGAGAAATGACCTCTGCCCATAAAAGACATATTTTTCATCCAATGCCAATAATTTTTGGTAGACTGATAAAGGGTCACTTAACAATCATTCCAGTGAAATTTAGTTGATATCCATTTGTTACATTCTGAGAAAATGATTTTCAATGTTTTCACCATATAACATATAGAGAAATGACCTCCGCCCATAAAATACACATTTTTCATCCGATCACAATAATTTTTGGTAGACTGATAAAGGGTCATCCAAGGATCATTCATCTAAAATTTGGTTGATATCCATCAATTAGAATCTAAGAAAAATCACTTTTTACCATATTTGGAAATTAGCAACGCCCATTAAATCCATGTTTTTCATTGGATCAAAATTTCTTGAACAACTTTGAAAGAGGGTCACCTAAGGATCATTCCCGTGAAGTTTGGTTGAAATTCATCAAGTAGTTTCTGAGGAGAAGATTTTTAAAGAAAAAGTTTACGAACGGACGCACGTACGGATGGACGCACGACGGACACAACGCCATGACAATAGCCCCAGTGACTTTCAGCCAATGGAGCTAAAAATGAAAGCAGTTTGCCCTCTGGTTTCGATAAAAGAAGATTTTAAAAGATTTTCGCTCTTCCATTCTATGTAAAAAGGGTTGCGCCCGGGTGGAGCCAAAATATGATCCTAGGGTCTTGATATGAACAAACTTGGTAGAGGTCCACTAGATGATGCTACATACCAAATATGAAAGCTGTCTGCCTTCTGGTTTCATAGAAGATTTTTGAAGATTTTCATTTTTTTACCCTTTGTGCTCTTAAGAGATAAAGGGATGCACCCGTACAAAGCCCAAATATGACACAAGGGTCTTGATATAAACAAGAGCTGTCACTGTAAGATGACAATGCCCCCGACACCGCTTTGATTTTAAATTATGGCCAATCTATGTTGAAGGTCAAGGTCATCCAGGGGTCAAGGTCACCAAAGTATGTGCCTACAGAAAGGTAATGTACCAAGGAATGTTGTGGTAAAGTATGATGCGAATATGTTAAGTAATAAGGAAGTTATGGCCAATGTTAAAGTTTTTGGACGGAATGACGGACGGACGGACGGACAGACGGACGGACAGACGGACGGACAGACGGACGGACGGACAAGTCAAATTTATGATGCCTCCCTATCGGGGGCATAAAAAACTTGGTAGAGGCCCACTAGGTGATGCTACACACAAAATATTAAAGCTGTCTGCCATTTGGTTTCAGAGAAGAAGATTTTTAAGGATTTTCACTCTTTGATTCTATGTAAAAAGGGTTGGGCCCAGGCAAAGCCCAAATATGACCACAGGGTCTTGATATGAACAAACTTGGTAGAGGTCCACTAGATGATGCTACATACCAAATATGAAAGCTGTCTGCCTTCTGGTTTCAGAGAAGAAGATTTTTTAAGATTTTCATAATTTTACCTTGAACAACTTTGGTAGAGCTTGACCCAAGGAACATCCCTGCCAAGTTTCATCAAAATTGGCCCACTGATTTAGGAGGAGAAGATGTTTAAAGAAATTGTGGACGACGGATGACGCACGACTGACGACGGACATTCTATGATCCCAATAGCTCACCTTGAACACTTTGTGCTCAGGTGAGCTAAAAAGGACATAAGGCAGGGGTATTTCTGGAATATTCAAGGCAGTGCTCTCAATAAGGGCCAATTTCAGGAATTTTTGTAATTCCATGTTGGAATTTCAGGATTTTTTTTTACGACTTAAGGAATTTTACCCCTCCTTCCTCCCCAAACATACACACCTTCCTTTTTCTGCACTGAAATGTAAATGTTTGTTTTCCTTGGGTGTTTGAGTAGAAATTGGGTAGTAAAGTAGAATAAAGGCCTACTCTACTTTTCCCGCAGAATAAAATGCTTGTTTTCCTTGCTAAAATAAGTTTCATTTTTTCTCCCTAAGTCCACCATTCTGTCTAGTTCTTTAAAAAATAAAGGACTTCCAAGTGTGAAAACTTGTAGCTTTTAATTCCCAACTGGAGTTGCCAGCTTTTGTGACACAATGATTTTCAATTATTGATTACTAATGAGAAACTGTGGAGATTCGACTCGGTCCTTAGATGTATCTTCCGCGGTGGGGCTAGGAAATGCAGCTTACTCAAATCGTAGTTACGATGTTTTTGTATTCAGCACTAATACGGAAATTGAGCCCACAGAAATCAATGCATCTTCATTTTTCTCGCCTTGTCTGTCCAAGGATGCCACATGTTCTAGGTAGTGTGCAAATAAATGTACCGGCAGTTAATTGTATCCCAACTTAATTAATCTTACGCAGAATTATCCGGAAACCGAGTGAAGACAAGAAAACTGTCAATTCAAATCTCTCGTCAGACATATAATTGCAGACAATTTAAATGACGTCATCGGGATTTCTCCTTGCTCTGAAGATGCTTTTTATAAACAAGGACAGCCGATTAACCTTTCGGAAATGTTTTCCGGTAGCGTCTTTTTTTATTTTTTTTAGGATTTACTAGTAGATAGTATCTTATTTTTTTTTATTTGCGAAATTATATTGGTGGGAGCTGTAGGAATTACGTTTGATTCCCTGATCTAAATTTCTTTTGTTTCAATATCAAAGGAGATCTTCCCTCGCTATCTGCATCTGATGACAAAGAAAGGAAATGAAGCCTTGCTAGCCTGGCAAAATTGGGTAATCATAGACTGGTTGTTATAGCGACAGTCTATGACCCTGCGCGTTACACATGACTTGTTTTGGTCAGCTATATATATGTATGCTCGGGTTGAATATCGACTTTTTACACGTGTAGACCGACTTTAAACCCTTTATAAGGTAAATTTGCAAAACATCCGGGATCAAATTACAGGACGTTTTCCTTGAATCTTGGACGTTTTTTTTTACGCCCGGGTCTGATTTTCCTGACGTTATTTCAGAAATTCTGGGCATACGTTACGTCGACGTCTGCTTATTGAGAGCACTATCAAGGGTGGGCCATTGAAATGGGCCAATGGCCCATCTTCCTTGCATTTACATGTAAAATCTAGGATTTTGATGATCCATCTGCAAAATTGATGGGCCATTTGGAAAAATTGATGGACCTAGCGTTCTCGATTTACTTCTTAAGTTACTAAGGTCGGAAAAGATGTGCCAGACACGGGACTCGATTCCACGACCCCTGGAACACTAGCAAGGCACTCTACCAACTGAGCAAACCGGGCACCTGGTCATGAGTCTACCCCAATGTCAAATCAATCAGTACAATAACGCTGGGTTCGGCCATTTGTGAGTGGTATTGGACCGGCTCTAATTGGTTAAAAGGGGGGGGGGAGTGGAGTGATTGACATTCGGGTAGACTCATGACTGGGTGCCCAGTAAGCACAGTTAGTAGAGCGCCATGCCTGTGTTTAGGGGGGGGGGGGTGTCGTGTGTTCGAGTCCTAAGACCTTTGTTATCTTAGACTGGCCGCGTTGACTTGTAGCCCAGTTATTCAGGTTTAAAACCAGGTTTTGTTGATTTTAGTCTCAAATCCTGTCATAGTCCAAATGAGACAATGTTGCATAATCTTTTTCCGAAATTCACCGTCATTTTTTGGTAGCGAAAAAAGAATAACTTTAGATAAACACTGCATTTAACATACCTAGTTTAAATGGTCCTCCCAAACCATGGCCTCGTTTTATTTCTCTTGGCTTTGGAGTCAAGTCTTCATGACCTTGTTCATTCGCTGTCATTTTTCTTTGGTCCAGGGTAAATCGCAGTGTCTCAGACAATGATCTGCGTATTATCTAAATATCATCATAAAAAACACACAATTCAAATTATACTCCCCTTTTTCCACACGAACAAATCTCCAAATCTGTGTATTAAATAAAAAGAGTATCAACCCTAGCCAAAAAGTAAGATCAGTATAGTCCGTTTGACTTCTATATGGACCAACCTTTTCACAAATTACATAAAATTGCATTTGAATGAAGGATTTGTTTGTGATAAAATCTCAATTTCAGCTGAATACCACTCCAAAAAATATTTTTTGAAAATAAAATGATTTCAAAATTATGACTTTGTCTATCTAGTTAATGTTAATATTTTCGCATTTTCCGCTCTTAAACACGAGGGGTGATGGAGGCTGTTTAGGTATAAGAAATTGTCAACTTATAGTAAAAACACGTGGTTTTATACTAGACATTTGACAGATGAAATGGTCTTTATTCCTTATTTGGACATGCTTATTAGCATATCGACGGTCATGTCTTCTTAAACTTAAATATCACGAGATTTTTACCGTTATTACTCGCCTTCTAATCAGGTTTGCCTCGTGAAATTCCCATCGACATTGTAAAATAATGCTTTTTGATTGGTCTTAACATGTGAATTTGGGGTTTATCTCAGAATAGATAAAAACAATTATCAATTTTCTGGTAAAAAGGATTCTGAACAAAGAGAAAATATATTCAGATTTGATATCCAAATGTAGTAAAAATCTTCGACAAACTTAATTGTACATAAATACTCGATTATATACTAAAACAACTTTCTTAAAATCTTACACTTTTGACACGGCCCCTATGCAAATCAGTACTATTTTTGGTCATACAATTCGCTGTTCCGTTTAATACAGACACAGGTAGGTATGAAAGGCTGATAGTTAACATGTAGACGGACGGACAAAATCATTATTTTATATTGAAAAATTCTGAAAAACAAAACTCGTCATGGTATTAGTTGGAAAATATGATATGACAAGGAAAAAATACGTTTCATTTTTTCATTTCCGAGATTTTTGGCAAAATGTTGGTCCATATAGAAGTCAAACGGACTATAACCATTCGCAGAGCTACAGATAGATAGAGGAGGTATTTTGGATTGCAAATTAGATTATTTCAATATTTCTTGCACAAATTCTATTTTATGGGTATTCATTTAAATCATCTTGTCAAGACTATTCAAATGAGTACCCACAACATAGGATTTCTATCTATCTATATATACTGCCTGACTCCCCTTTCGGGTATTACTGGCAGGTGAGAAATAAAGATTTAAGACTGGCTTTACCCCCTCTTATCTTAAGGTAATAATAATTATAATCGTTTCTAGCAACCCTGATGTTTTTGTGTAACTATATTAAAATTGCAGATAAGAACATCGTGACACTGATAAGAAAACTGATTCATGAATGATTTTGGAATGAAATTGAATGAGTTTGTGGAGCGAGTTTTGAATGAAATTCAGTGGAGTTAATCCAACATCGCTAATTTTGTCAAATATGTTACCCCCTTTAATGAAAAAAAAAAAAAAAAAAAAAAAAAAAAAAAAAAAAACACATGCACACAACTTCTATACTTTTTACACCTTTCGGAACCAAACAGACGTTTCCAAAATCAATAAAGTCAATAAATCATGAATTCTCTTAGAATTTTTCATTTTGAATTAAGTTGTTAACTAGTATTTTCAGTGATTTTGGAACTTTTTCGAGTGGTTTGAGTGAGTGTTTGGAATGAATCATGGAACCGGCTGAGTGAGCGATTAAGAATGGCTTTGATCGGAATGACAGTCAATTTCACGATGTTTTAATAACTGTATCTCTGGATTAGCTACACAACTTGAAGTGTTAGATAAAAAGGTACTTTTTGGGAACAACAAGAATGCTAAAGTCATCATGATGTATCGAATTACATATGGACTGGTCGATATTCCATCATCCCAGTATCTACAACCACGAACATCTACCACCAGAGACAATTCTGTCCGTTACTTGCAGAAACACTGTCGTACAGACACAAACAAGTACAGCTTCTTCCCGTCTGGAATACGTCTGTGGAACCAGATACCAGATAGCCTAGCCTGTGTCCAGACCCTGAATGCCTTCAGGGCAGGCATAGAGGCCCACTAGACACAACAGCACCATGTTTTTATCAGTTATTAACCTGCACGCTTTCATCTTTTCACCATGACCTTGTACAGTTTCACAGTGTGTTGATGTCCCAGAGTGGACCATACACTTTTCATGGAAGAAGAACTCCATAAAAGAATTCACGGTAGACTGATTAAAACAGTCTTCAACCCTTTTCTGAAATTTATTTCCAGATGGCCCTAAGGACTTACATCAGATAGCATTGAGAGTCCTCATACAGTTTGATTAAACTTTAAGTTTCATACCCAAATGAAATCAACAAATACATGCACTCTCCGCATCTCTAAGGTAGTTGACCCTTTATAGTTCCGCAGAGTTCGGAAACAATGCATTTTAACAGGGTTAGCCGAGGTTTTTTAATTATTTCATTAGGAAACCTCGATTAACATTGTCAAAGATCATGAGTTCTGAAACTGTTGCGGATCTATCACGGGTCCAATACCTTAATTAAAACAATCACACCGTCGATGCAGTGTATCTGCTGATAACCGAAGTTATTTTTCCTTCTCTTTGCTGGTGTATGAAATTGAGGCAACGGATTCAATTACAGTGTATCACGATACTGCAACAGAAATAGAATCGCATACAAATCATCAAACAGCAAATAAGAGAAAAAAAAACGAAAGTCTGCGAATCTCGTTATACACTGTTTCGTTGCAAATGAAACGTACTAAATAACCTATCCTAAGTCGTTGTAATTTAGTAATGGACATGCCCAATAGTAATGGCCTTTTCTGCATCTCCTTTTCATATATAACCAATCCAAGTTAATTACTTTTCTTTCAAACTGTTCATTTCATATGTTATTTGATCTTGGACAACATCTGCCATCTAATATGAATAATAGAAACTGCAATTACGTATCCGTGATATCGTTGATGGGCGACTAAAAAGTCGCAAATAAAGCTTGAATTTGAGTGTATGTACCAGCCCTACATTCACTATGCAAAAGCGTTTGCACAGTTTTAGAAATGGTGCTCGCTTTGTACTCGAATCCGCGTGCAAAGAGGGAAAGCTTTCTCAAACGTTCGGAAACGTTTTTTACCCTAAACACATGGTTGGTCTTGGTTTCCTATCGTCGATATACATATACATAAATGGAACGAAGAGTATTACTAACACATCGCATATGTTCCTATCATTTACTGTCGTGGAAGACGACTGAAAATAACTCAAAAACCTAAATTTAAGAATAATGTAATTATTTTTTTTAACTTGGTGTTAATCGCCTGGGAACAATTTAACAATGATTGAATAGAGGTATGAAATCTCAAATTAAAGGCGAAAGACCTAAAAAGCCCAACCACAATTCTTATAGATATTGTGCTTCAGAGTAAGGGTACGGGTAAAATGAAAGCTAGGTGTCCCTGTTTTATAAAGCTACCGAAAGCGTTTGATTGGATTTTATCTTAAAACTATACAAATATCCGTATGATAACATCCCGTATGATATTTTTTATGATATCACATAGTTATTTTTAGAACAAAGATATAATGCGTTTATTTTTAGAAACTTGCATTTCAGTTAGAGACATCGACGAATACAAGGCAAATAGAGGTTATAAGAAAAATATAATACGTACTAAATGTATTGAAAAAAAGATATAATGCGGTTATTTTTAGAAACTTGCATTTCAGTTAGAGGCATCGACGAATAAAAGGCAAATAGAGGTTATAAGATAAATATAATAGGCCTACGTACTTAGTATATTGTATGAAAAAATATCTTACTCGGTTGTGGGAATTGATAATTGTCTCGGCAGAGCCTCCACAATTTTCAATTCTCCCAACTTCGTTAGATATTTTTTTTATACAATACACTAAGTACGTATCATATTTATATATATGGTACACTGAATGGATGTCCAAGCTGTTAAGGTTCATGTAAAGTGTTTGAGGCCCAATTTCAAGGGCATCCATTTGCTAAGAAAAAGCAGTATGTCCAGGAATATTATATATCAAAATGAAGCTATTTATAAGCACAAGCAGTTGAAAAACATAAGACTGTTATAACTATAGCGGTATAGCCAAAACATTGTGGAAAAGGGTCATTTTGTACAGAACAAGCAACTGCATGACTGTTGGATAAAATTGGCTCATATTTTAACAAAGTCTAGCCTAAAGTACAATCCAGGTAGTGCTACAACCATTAGTATAAAACTCAGCCCCAAAACGTATTTATGCAAGCAATTTATTTTGACTTATTTTATAAACACATATGTCATATATGTCATTCTAATTTTGTAAACGTGTAGATCTTTTTAGGGTATGGTGTGTTATCACAACATAAATAGACATTTATTGTTTATATACCTGTAAGGTTGTTTAGCAATATATCAATTTCTATTTCACAGAATGATAAATACATAGTAATATTGTAGATCATTGATTTAAAAAAAAAACTACAATTTGAAATAAATCGCAGAAAATATTTCACAATATTATGGTGTAATGTTGCACCATACCTTACATCTATTTTGAAAACAGACCAAACCGGTTTGACAAGTATGTTGACATCATAAATGGAAATTTGTTGTTTCAAAAGAGCCTTTTGAGACTAAGTTTTATATCTAAGGTTGTAGCACTACCTGGATGGTACTTCAGACTGTACTTTGTTAAAATACGGGGCAATTTTATGCAACCGTCATGCAGTTGCTTGTTCTGTACAAAATGACCATTTTCCACAATGTTTTGGCTATACCGCTATAGCTATGGCGGTCTTATGTTGCCTAACTGCTTGTGCTCACGAATAGCTTCATTTTGATATATAATATACCAGGACATAGTGCTTTTTCTTGGCTAATGAAGTGCCCTAAATATTGGGTCTCAAACTCTTTACATGAACCTTAAATATCTGCTCTTGATGCTCGAACAAAACTATTCAAAAAGGCACGCATAATCACGTGACGCACCAGGGTAACATCAGGAAAATGAAAAATCTCGGGTCTACAAAAATATCGGTGTAAAGGGTTTCCCCACCCTACATAGAAATATTTGCCTCTTCTTTTTTTTCATATCTTGCGAAAATTAAAGATTAGGATTGAAAAATACCATAGAAATTCCTTGCTATAAGAGATTATCAGCCATGCACCCAAAAACTTTGATTTTAAACAAAAATGTAAAAATTAGAAGCTAAAAAACCACGCAAATTGAAACCATTACTGTGTTTAAATTAGCTTTTTGATTGCTCAGTACTTAAATTATGGTTTCATTGATCGATTGGAAGGAATTTAACGCCGCTTTCAACATTTTTTTCAGTTATATCGCGGCGGCTTACAATGGATTTATGGTATTTCGCTCACCAGTACAACCATCACATCCTTTCCTAGCCTCCAGCTACTATCTCACATAGATCTACTATTAACTTTAATCATGGACTTATCATTTCAATATTAACCGAACGAAAAAACTCTGAATCCCTAATCACAAGCATATTTTCTAGGCCTCAATGGTGACTCAGTTTTCTCAGGACAAAACATGCTGAAAAATAATAATAAAAAAATGATAAATGAATAAATAAAATTAAAAAAATAAAAGCCAAAGTTACATTAAAATCAAAGTGTTAATGTCACGGGATGCACTTATTGTGTGTAATTGTTGATTTTGGTAAATACAATTTTTAAACTGTTCTGGTCTGCAAAGGAAAATTAGGCCTTCTTCTTCCCGCATAGAGCTGATTCAACATTGAGTGTTAACACCCTGACACATGTGGGGTAACCAGCTAAAAACCTCAGTACATGAGTATTTACAGTTAAAAACGATAAAAACGATAGTGGGATTATGGGTTGCTGATCAAGCCTGGCATGCTGATCATCTGTATTGCATGCCGAAAGCTGTCGACAGTAGGCTGGTTTCGAATTTCTGGTGGTAAAGAATTGCATGTAACTATTGTTCTCGGTAAGAAGGAGTATTTGTAGAGGTCTTGTTTAGTTGATATTTGTCTGATGTTGTTGGCTGCTGAATTTCTGGTATAGCGACTGCTGGTCGTCTGTAGATAGCTGTTCAGGGGTATTTCAACCAGGTTGTTCATAATATTATAAGACGATCTGGTTCTCTGCTGAAGTAGTCGCCTTTGGCAAACCTGGCCGCCTGGCGCAGGACTCTCTCTAGTGAGTTGATTTGTTGGATCGTGTATGGATCCCATACGGAGGATGCATACTCCAAAACTGGTCTGACGAGCGTGCAGTATGTCTGTGATTTGACGTAACTTGGGCGTCCTCGTAGGTTTCTGCGTAGAAATCCGAGCGATCTAGTTGCTTTGGCTGCTGTTTGTTGGATGTGAGTGTTCCAGCAGAGATCGTTGCTTATGTGTACGCCCAGGTATTTGCCTCGAGCGTGTGGCCATGTGTCTGAGATGGTGACCTTTTCCTGGATATGTGAATTGTGGAATTTCATTTGCCAGTCCTCTTCCCACTGTTGAAGGGCTGCAAGGTCTTGCTGCAGGATGCCACCGTCATGCCTGTTGTTGATTGTGCGGTAGATTAAACAGCCGTCTGCGAAAAGTCTTACTCTTGATCTGACAGTTTCCTGGAGGTCGTTTATGAAAGCAAGGAAAAAGAGTGGGCCTAATACTGTCCGTTGAGGTACTCCAGCGTCAACTTCGGCCTCATTCGATTGTTCCCCTTCTATCAAGACAAGCTGTTTCCGTATCCAGTCTAAGGTGTTATATTGCCGACTCCATAGTAATACAGTTTGTAAAGTAGGCGTTCATGTGGGACTTTATCAAAAGCTTTGGAAAAATCGAGTAGGTTAGCGTCAATCTGTTTGCTTTCTGCCAGGTTTTTTGCTAACTCATGGACAGTGAAGATTAGTTGAATTTCACATGAGCGCTTACTTTGGAATCCGTTATGGTTGTCAGGGTTGTCCGTCTATGTACATCCGAGGTTGATCGTGAGATTGGCCGAGTGGTGTTCCGAATGTTAAAAAGGGGTGTGCCAAAGGGAATTTAATATTTTTCCAGACGATCGCAGGAAAGTGGTAAATGATACCCGGTGATTCATAATATGTATCTTTACCTATCAACGCAAGCGAAGCGAACACATGAAAATAATGCCAGTTTCGATCGGTTTAAGTGGAATGATCGTTTGAAGGACGAATTTCGAAGAAAAATAATTAGTTCACTTCCCAGCTTCAACGAAATTATACAAATGGATTGTAACGATAAGAAAAGTGTAGAGCAATTAGTAGAAAGATTTTCGAACACAATTAATTGTGCCGCGGATCCGATATTTAAGTATACTACCAAAAATTTGGGAGAAACAGACACAAATAAAAGCAAATGGTTTGACCAGGAATGCTACTTGGCTAAGAAAAAATATTTGAATTCGCTAAAGAAGTTCAATGCTTATAAAAATGCCGAAAATAGAACTGACCTATGTAGAGACAAAAAGGCCTACGAGAAATTGATAAAGTTCAAAAAGTCGAGATACAAAGCGCAACAAGCGGAAAACTTCATTGATCTGAGGCGAAAAAGCCCGCGCGCGTTTTGGAATCATTTTAAAAGTAAGAAAAAGGTGACATCTGATATCACAGTAGATGAATTCAAAACTTACTTTTCAGAACTTTTATCTGAAATCAAAAAGGTCAACTTAGATGAAGTCGAATCGTTTAACAATTGTGAACAGTTTAACATTGAAGACAATACATACCCGCAATTAAATAGTATTATAACATATCAGGAAGTAGAATCGGCGATCAAGCGGCTGAAACGCAATAAATCGGCATGTCCGATAGATAATTTATTAAACGAATATTTTATTGAAACCAGTGACATACTATGTGGGCATCTAACAACATTGTTCAACAAAATATTTGATTCTGGTATTTTTCCAGAAAGTTGGGCTAAGGGATACATTATCCCAATCCATAAAAAAGATAGTACTAATGATGCGTCAAATTATAGAGGGATTACGTTACTAAGCAACTTAGGTAAACTTTTTGCAAGCGTCCTAAACGATCGTGTAGAAAAATGGTACAGCGAACATGATATTCTCTCAGACGCACAATTCGGATTTCGAAAAAATAGAAGTACAGTTGACGCGATTTTCATATTACAAAATTTAATCGAAAATGTTCTTTTTGATAAAAAGCGTTTGTATTGCGCGTTTATAGATTTAAAGAAAGCTTTTGATTCGATATATCGAAATGCACTTTGGTTTAAATTGTTCAAGATGGGAATGGATGGTAAAATACTCAATATATTTAGATCAATGTATGGGCATGTTAAATCATGTATAAAATATAATAACACACTTTCTGGATTTTTTGACATAGGGGTAGGGTTATTTCAGGGACAAAATAATTCGCCATCACTCTTTGCTCTATTTCTAGAAGATCTAGAACTGTTTCTTCAGAACGACCAAAATAGTGGTTTGACATTATATGATATATGTTTTATTTTACTGCTTTTTGCCGACGATATGGTAATCGTTGGAAATTCACCTAAAGACCTACAACATAGTCTAAATAAATTACACGAGTATTGCACTCATTGGGGGTTGGAGGTAAATGCAAGTAAAAGTAAAATTGTTGTTTTTCGATCTAGAGGAAAACTTAAAAAGGATGACAAATGGATGTATGGAAACGAGATGCTAGAGATCGTTGACAATTTTAATTATTTAGGTGTTACATTTAACTATACAGGGTCATTTAATTTGAACACTCAATGTATAAAAGGAAAAGCCCTTAGAGCCATGAACGTATTGTACAATAATATCAAAACTCATCATATAAAACCCAACTTATCTCTTCAGTTATTTGATTCCTTTGTGGGCTCAATTATTAATTATGCAAGTCCAGTATGGGGTTTAGTAAATCCAACGATTTGGAAAAAATACATCTCAAATTTTGTAAATGGATCCTAGGAGTTAAAACTAGTACCAGCAACGCTGCAGTATATGGAGAGTTAGGGCGCTACCCATTGTATATCCAACGGCATGTCTCGATAATTAAGTACTGGCTTAAAATAACAAAAAGCACAAATATCATTTCGAAAACGGTTTTTTAAAATGCAAAGGAAAGACTCAAATTGGGACAAAAAGGTTGGCTCCACAATGTTAAAAGATTACTGGGAGAATTCGGATTTGGTTATATTTTCAATGATCACTTTAACATAAACGAAAAATATTTTATTGAAGAATTCAAACAACGGCAGATTGATTGCTTTCAACAAAAGTGGCAAGCAGATATTTCGAATAGTAGTGTATTGAAACCACTTTACAGCAGTCTTAACGAAACCCTCTATTTCAAAAATTATTTATCTACTGTTCAATCTTACAAATCAAGAATAGCTATAACAAAAGAAACTTTGAGGTACGGAAGAGATAGGATACCGCGAGAGCAGAGACTATGTACTTTTTGCGAGAGCGGCGAAGTAGAAGACGAGTACCACTTCGTAATCAAATGCTCCAAATTTCATGATCTTAGAATCCAATATATCAAAAAATACTTTTACAAGAAACCAAGTGTACAGAAATTCATCAATCTCTTAAATTCCGAAAGAAAAAAAAATGAAATAAAAGGCCTCGGAATGTTTTTAGAAAAGGCTTTTGAAAAAAGGAACGAACTATCAGCGAAGTAGAAGATGATCATACTCAATTGATATTCTTCTCGATTAATAATTAATTCAAATATTCTCCAAATAATTCACATATTTTTAAAAAAAACAAACAAAACTTGTTCTTTGAGACAAAAATCCAATTTAGGTAAGAAGTACGCATATTACGCGTAAACAGTTAGTAGAGAGAGTGAGCGTAAGCGAACGAGAGAAAGAGAGAGGGTGGAGAGAGAGAGGGGGGGTTTCTAGAGATATCTGAAATGGAAAGCCTATAATGTAGAAGTTAAAAATTGTGAACATGAGCGTATGATTCATTTTATGGAGAAAAATAATATGTATTCATTTATTCAAGTATTACATTAAAAGTCAGATAGCAACAGATAACAACAATCATCATAAGTAGTCAAACACATAAATCGGCGTGGAAAGGAGAGAAAACATCAACTATGTTTTCTCTCTTTATCACATCGTTTTACACGTATAAATAATTCAAGCGGTTATTACAAATGGCATTACGGAGTGAATCTTTTGTATCTATTAAATTGTAATACCATTGGAAATGGAGAAAACGTTCAGAAGGGTTTTCTCCCTTATCAATGTTTAATCTCGGTCTACAAATAGGAATCGATGATTGTGAAATCTCTTTTTACGATTATTTAAAATGTAATATTACTCCATGTTTAATATTATTATCTTGCTTTTGAAGATGCTGTTGGTTATGTGAGAGCATAGACAAAAGCATCGACATAGCAACATACTAAATTAAGATGTAAGACATATCTCATGTTACATTGCTTAGAACTCTCTCAAAATTTCGTTTCGAGTGAGAGTTTTATTATCTTACAAAATTAAATATACTTTTCATTAATATATTTTCGAATTTACATGAATATAGCAGATAGATTGAAGAGAGAGAGAACGTATGTGTGTGCGGGAGAGGGCGAGGTTGTATCACATGATATAATTATGTATAATTTGTATTTTATAAAGACGATGTACTGTATATGTATAAGTCTGAAATAAAGATTCATTCATCATAAACAATGTTGGTCTAATATAGGGGTTCGACCTCACTGGATTGTCATTTTGCGCTCTCTTTTTAGAAAAAAAGCCAGACACGAACTACTTTGGTTTCAACTGTCGACCCATAGTTGTTTAAAAGGTGAAGTTCATATGACCGATCGATTGATTGATTAAATAATTGGGAATCTACGCTGCTTTCAACATTTTTGCAGTTATTTCGCGGCGGCTGGAGCACCCAATAATGGATTCTTGGTATTTCTCTCACCAGTGTGACCATTACATCCTTTCCTAGCCTCCAGCTGCTAATAATGTGAGGAAATCTTTTTGATGTATTGCAAAATCATAATTATTATAAACCTTTCATTTTTTAAATCGTACTGCGAAGCAGTAGATTTATATCTACCGTTTTCCAGAAATCCAGTCTGTTTGACCCAGTACATTTTTACCATTATCTTCTGAGCAATGTGTTCAAACCAAATTATGTGTTTTCAAACACCGAAGAAACGGCCTTTTCAGTCACAATCTACAAACTTTGTTTATACCTTATTTACTTTTCGACAAATAGAGAAGAGGCTAATACAAAATTTGATGTAATTTTCGCTTTTAGTAATTACCAGTTAGTATTTTCAGTGTTTATAACAAGATTTTCGGTTGAATAAAGGAGTTGAAACGTACAATAGGTTAACTGTATAATTAATTTGTAGAACTTACAATATTACTGCTCTGAACTTTCTCGAACGGTCATTTACCAGTTGTAGGGCTGACAACCAATCAAATTCTGTTATGATTATCACTCGGTCAAAACCCACGCGTAAATTCAGACCACGTGTAAATTCAGATGGACATCGTCTGCTCGAAATGTGTCAATTAACTTGTTTGTCATTAGTCAATAGTCGTCTGTTCTCAAACAGGGACACGGGTTCGATCCCCGGCCGCGGCACTTATCCTTTCTGAGATTTGTCTTCCACCAATGGGTAGATAATCGTAAACCTATGTGGAATAGCAACTGGAGGCTAGGAAAGGGATGTGGTGGTAGTACTGGTGTGAGAAATACCAGGAATCCATCGTTAGGTGCTCCAGTCGTCGCGATATAACTGAAATAATGTTGAAAGCGACGTAAAACCCCAATTCAAATCAAATCAAATCAAACAGGGAGCGTGGGAAGTTTACTTTTTTTTCGCATGTGTTAACAAATGGAAATAATTTTGTTATTTTGAAATATTTGATTTCAATGAGCACTCTGATCACGCTCCAATCCTATTTTCATTAAATTCAAATTTGAGTATGAAGAAAAATTATTCAACAACAAATAAACCGACAAAAACATACGATAAACTGAAATAGGATAGCAGCAAGAGCGATCTATTTTTAGAACAACTCATGAATAATCATAGAGTGCTGCTAGATTTAATCGATTGGTCAGAAACCAAAGATATAAATAGCATAGTTGGCGATTTCACGTGTTTCTTGAGGGAAAATGCATTTACAGTATTTGGGAAAACCCAATGCTTGAAATACAAACATGTTGGTAATCAAAATTGTAAATAGTTTAATGAAAAATGTTTGTTGCTAAACAGGCTTTTAAACTCTATAGAGAGAGGAATAATATTAACAGACAAGCTTTTAGCTTGGCGCGTGCTCATTATAACAACGTAAAAATCTGCTAAGAAATAATTTAGACTAGCAGAGGGCTATCGAATCAGCAAACTTTCAAAATTGGACCCACGAGGTTGGATGAGCTGGCGATGTCCTCGAAAAGATGGATTGTTAAGACAAAAAACTCACAAATTTAAAGATTTTACCAACTCTTATTGTCCAAATTTGAGCCCTTTTGATTGGCGAACTATTGCACTATCCCAGCCTCTCAATGATGTACGATTTACAGTGCTGACAGCACTTTGATTACACTTTGTTATTGTAAAAAGTGCCCTGTACATATAACTTTAACAGATTGAATTGAATTAAATTAATTAATCCATGTAAAGTAAATCGTACTTTTTAGATCAGATTTTGCAATACCTGTTTTTCGACTATCAAAAAATACCATTTTTGCATGGCGGGATGCAATTGAGAAATTCATCAGACACGCATGATAGAATAACTTAGCGAGGCTTTTATATCTATCACTGCTTTGGATTCTGCACGATTAAAGGTAACGAAAAATTAACGACTCTTTTTGCTTCTTAACTTTTCAGTACAATGCTGCGTGTTATTACTTTGATAACTCTTACATCTAAACATGTTTTCTATATCAAGTTATTTCATCTCTTATTTTGCATATAGAGAAATCATATTTAAGTTATTAAGAATATCAGTGGTTGTGGTCGAGGTTGGGAGAATTTATCATGACGAGGTTTTGCCGAGTCATGATATTTTCTTGCTGCTGATAACCAGATAGCTTTTATATTTTTAGACGCTTGCGTGTTATTCTATATATCATGCAACATTTTTACGCGCTCAATTATAATAAACCATGATAAAATCAAAGAAATCCAGGTGAAAGTGTATGCGAATGGTTTCTAAAAATAGACCGACTTGATATCATTTTATGTCATCAGGCAGGAGATATTAGGTCAATACAGGTTTTATTGAATGATAGTTCAAATTCTCGAGCTGATTTGCTGAAAAATGTCCACAGCTTCAAGAGAAAAATTGAAAGCACTCATCTATTAATTTACTTTTATTTACCAAGTAGTTTCGTAGGATAACTGACTATGGATAAATGTCATTATCTAATTTGATCTAAAATGCTCTCATTTCGTCTCATTTTTGCATAAATAAGCGATATTGCGTTCTGTGCTTGTGTCAGGTCGATACTCTTTTTATATCGAATACAAGAAAATCTATATCGATGGCTTAGCGCGAAACATTTGTAACTCCCTATATGTTTATAGGGAGTTACAACTGTTTCGCGCTGAGCCAGCGATATTTTTCCTCGTTGCTTCACCAGCTGTTTTTATCCACTCAAACTAAGATAGATAATTTTTTCACTTCAATATACAGTTTTCCTCTATATCTTTACAGTACTGAATGGTTTGACATTACCGAAAATGCTGCGAACACTGGTATTGGCGGGGTTGGCTTACATGACGGTCGTACACAACTCTGGATACGCCCTCGAACTCTGGTCAGCTAAAAATAGTTCTGAAAAAGTGGATAGGTAATGACGCAATTTTAGATCTTTAAATTGTAGCGTTTTTTTAGATTAAGATCTTTAAAGAGGTTAAATAAGGATATTTTAAAACAATCTTATCAAGCACGATATTCGCGATTAATCTTATAACTAAACAAATCTCCGTGTGATAACAACCCGTATGATATTTTCTGTGATATTACATAGTTATTTTAAGAACAATAATATAATACGGTTATTTTTAGAAACTTGAATTTCAGTTAGAAACATCGACGAAAGCAAGAAAAATAGAGATTATAAGATAAATATAATACGTACTAAGTTTATTGTATGAAAGATTATCTAACTTGGTTGCGAGAATTGACAATTGTCTCGACAGAGCCTCGACAATTATCAATTCTCCCAATCTCGTTAGATATTTTTTTCATACAAAACACTAGGTACGTATTATATATATATCATCTCGTTCTGATTTGTATCATTCCGCGCTTTTCTAAGCGTGTATGCGTCTACAAAAGTCCGATTATTTCGCACAGAATATCTGACTGAACTTAAAGGTTTTAGAACGTCATGGAAAAAATCAGCAATTTTTTGTTGTAGTAAAAAACTTCGCTTAAAATAGATTAAACCAGTTAACACGCATTATACAGCTTTGCAGTACAAATTAAGATTCTGAACTACAAGTGCACCAACATACTTATTGAGCAAGTTGAAATACGAAAGAGATAGGTCCAATGCGATCATTTATTCTTTTGCGCGTTTTACTTTATCGTATAAGAATTAGTACGAAACTCCATCTTATCTCAGCAAACTGCAATAATGATGGATACTTACAACAATTTGCATTTTCTTTCACAGGGACAGATGTATGGCAATAACCTTCAATGGTATGTATGTCTTAAGCCGGTTTGTGTATAAGCCTTGTCTAGCTAGTTTCTTTAACGACGTGGTAAAAAGACCACTCTCTTTGTGATAGAGAGGTTCCTGTTTCGAAGCCTAAGGGTATCGAATATTTGTCAGCGGGTTACATTTGGCGCCCAACATCAACATACGACATGGGGTGTTGGTGATGTTATGTCGCTTTCCTTCCAAAACCTCGTAACTACAACTGTAGTAACTAGTTTTTTTAAGGAAAACGGCGATGAGGTGGTCAATTATGTTGGTTATAGAAAACTTTTGGAAAAACCGTACTTTTTAGGGGGCTCTCTATATACAATCGAGGGGTCAGTGCAAAACAATTGTAAGTGTGTATAAAATATATAGGCGCTTACAATAGTTCCATGCATACCACTCGAAGTGCTTTACCGACCAAACAAGCCTGGATCGGCACAGTAGACAAGTGTATAGTCTTTTGTCCAGAATTCCTCTTTCTTTTGGCGTCAAACATTCCTTTTTGCCTTATTCTCCACTGTGTGTATCTGTCTGTCTCTGTCTGTCGTTCTGTTTTGCTTCTCTCCCTCTGTTTCCCCCTGTCTCTCTCACTTTCTTTCTCTCTCCTCCCCTCTCTGTCTCTCTCTCTTTTTCTCTCTTTCCTCCCACTCTCTCTCACCCCTTCTCTCGTGGCTTTGTTATACTTTCTAACTTTTTCAATGTTCACTGTCTGCAATTTTCTTTTTCTTCAATGTGTATAACTTAAATATATATATTTTTTATTTCTATAAAAAGTCCAAGTAAATTAATGAATAAATAGATAGCTCTCAAGAATATTTCAACCATTTTGATAATATGATCATTTGTTATTTCTTTTTACGAATTACAGATATATCAAAGATGAATGTGCACAGGCTTACCTCGCTCGTGAAGGTTGAGGACGGTTATTTAGGAGACATATTGCCAGAACCAATACCAGCATGTTTCACAGCGTCGGCATTACCACGTTCTTCTATTGAACCAACACCTGCGTATTACACGGCCTCGGCGACACCATGTCCCTATAATCAACATGCACCTGCT
The DNA here is from genome assembly GCA_948146395.1 of Fragum whitleyi. Classification (NCBI taxonomy): domain Eukaryota; kingdom Metazoa; phylum Mollusca; class Bivalvia; order Cardiida; family Cardiidae; genus Fragum; species Fragum whitleyi. The sequence continues at coordinate 38,939,506 of OX411559.1, forward strand.
TGTTTCACAGCCTCGGCATTATCACTTCCCTCTAATGAACCTGCACCTGCGTGTTCCACAGCCTCGGCATTACCGAGTTCTTCTATAGAAACAACATTAGCGTATAAGACATCCTCGGCACTCCAACTTTCTCCTTATGAACCAGCACCAGCGTGTTTTACTGTCTCGGCATTACAATACGCCTTAGTGGAGCCAACGCCTGTATTTCTTACTGGTTTTGTTTTGCCAGAAACAATCGAGCTGATTGCTAATGATAGCGTCAACATACCGATAAACGCCATTTTGATTTGGGCGTTTAGTATTCTTTGGTGCGTTGTGACGAAAGAACTGATTTAGGCAATTACACATATTTTGTGTTTTTATTCACCCGACATTGTGTGACATAACTACGACATTATTTGGCAAGATTACTTTCAAATGCTTTTAATTTCGTTAAGAGTCAGACTGCAACTATTGTTAACGCATATATATGACTGTATCCTAAATCTTATATTAAGATCAGCTAAAATAAAACGATAATAACTATGATGAGTTTGACTTCAAATTACTGCGTCCAATCACTCAAAAATGCTTCTAAAATGTTAAAACGCTTCTTAATTGTTTCAAACGATCATTAACTTCAATCAAATCAGGTTAATAGTTTTTACCGTGGTCTAGGCTATCGGCGTCTGAATGGTCTATCTGGCACATAGATTCGTCAAATTGAAAGAAATTAACATATCCCATTACCTCCCTTTAATTCTACATGTATTTTATTCATAATTCACCGTGTCAATTTTACGATGTTTTAACTGTAACTATATAACATAAACTAATGTTTGGTGTGTTGCCCTGGGGCTTATTTTGATAGAAACCACTGTTGCATGCATTTCTTGTATGGAGAAATTAGCTGCACTATTTAGCAGCTCCAAGTTCATTTTGCTCATTTAAATCGTCGTAGCATTTGAAGCAATGTGCATGTATCAAACACGGAGTTTTATGTTTTCACGGTGAATGAATACATCTATGGCATACGAATATGATTTCATATTTTGTGAATAGATTTTATAGTAAACTTTAATGGTTCAATAAATAAGTAGTTGAGTTTACATAATTGCCATTTCAGAAAAACGTGGCTGTTTTGAACGACTTTCACTTAAAAAAACGTATTAGATACGCGCAAAAAGAAAATGCAAGTTACGGTTAGTAGCATCGTGAATTGACATTCATCGCAATCAAAACCATTTCGAAATTGCTCATTCATTCATTCATTCATTCATTCATTCATTCATTCATTCATTCATTCATTCATTCATTCATTCATTCATTCATTCATTCACTCATTCATTCATTCATTCATTCCATTCTCTCACTCACTCAAACAATTCACAAACGCTAAAGAAGATAAGATCAACTACTACATCCTAAATAAATTTAGCTACAAAAAGATTCTTGATTTCACGGATATAATCGAAATTGTAAGGGTCTGATTGGTTCATGAAGAAATAGGAAGCGAATTATAGAATTTGTATGCATATTTTTTTTATAGAAAGGTAATAAATATCGCGTATTTTGTTGATCCTGAATAAAATTAGTGATATTGGATTGCCCCCCCTTTATTTTAACTCATCGCACTCGTTACACTCATTCAATTACATTCCAAAATCATTCTAATATCACTCACTTTGTCCATTGCATGATGTTCCTAATTAATGCTATCTCGGATGCATAGACCAGCACTTCGAACCAAAGAAAAACATCTTTTAAAAAACGAATAAACATTTACATTCGAACGAAATAAAGACAACTTCTTTGTTTAAATCGCATCACATGGCAGGGTTTCTTGCACCTTATTTCTCTATAAAATGCATTTTGAATTTCTGAGTCCCAAGATTTTTAATCTGAACGCTAGTGAACTAGAGATTCAAAATATTCTCGTTCCCCTTCCATTCACTACAATCGCAAATTGATCAGTTAAAAGTTTTGACTTAAATTAAGTCACTGAAAGCGTGCAGTTCTGATTTTAAGCCGCCATTTACAGCGAATGACTACAGACCATCAAGCAACCCCCTTTAATACCTTTGATCGCCGGGATGATATTTTTAATTTGGAGACCAACATTAACAAGTATTCTGCGTTATTAATGAACTGGCAGGGCGGGGCTAAACCGTGACGTAATTTGGCGAGTTTACTTTTCAATACTTTGGGTTCTTACAAATTTTAGTCGGAAATCATCGTTAACGCGTGCATATAACTGTATCCTAAAACCTAAAGGATTCCCGTGCTTTGAGAGCGTGAACACATTTAATCGTTTGGTTACCAAGGCCTCGAAACTTCAGCTTGATTAAGCCGAATTTACGAGGATTTGGTTACCAATCTACGATTTAAGGTCTCGAGTTATTTATGTCGACTCTCTTTAGAAGTAGGTTATTTTAGATAAAAGCTGATTTCCCTTAACCTTAAGTGCAACGATCCGATACTTAGGTTCCGCCCTGCCAGGGCATTAATTATGGATAATACCTCTACGAATGTGAAAATATCGTCTTATTCTACACCATTTGTGACATCAATCTGCGAAAGCGAGACGATACACAAAACATGGCGTTCTAAATATAGATTTGTTCATTTTTTATGATAGATCGCACAGAAACCCTTAGGGGAAATTCAAATGGCAGCCCGGGGGTCGCGTAAGATGATGTAATCATCTAAATTTGACTGTAATTTGCTTGCGCAGAAAGGGCATTCATGTGAACGGAGTTACCAACTGGTGGTAGTAAACGAACTTCACGTTTACCGCTACGATAATTAATCAACCATGAAATATCGTTATCCCATTGGGAAATATGATAAACTCGTGCAAAATACTATATAAAACAAGAAAAAAATATTTGTCGTTTAAAGTAAAAGAGAATATTTGTTTTATGTACTCGAATTGTTGTGCACTATTTTCGATGACATTTTGGAACCCAAGTAACACCGGCCTGACCCAGGATCAAAAGCGTCGAGGTTGAAAAGTTAAAATGACATCACTAGTGTCGAAACCGAGGTCGTTCTGATGGAAACCCGGGTAACTCGGGTCGAAACCGAGTCCGATATGAACTTACCCTTATTGTTTAGTCGAGAAATTGCAATCATAAAGACCGAATGTTTGTTTATAGTCCAACCGGGGTATTCGAAAACGCGGAAAATGTGGTAATAGCCATGAGTAGGGGTGGACAGAACTGCAATTTAATTAGCGTGAGATAACGATACTCAATTAGACCTACATACTGATAGAATAAAGTTACTCATTACGAAAACACATTTTCTCCCCATCGATATTCAATGCTTTTTGTCGTTTCGATTTTGGTTTCTTCATGATGACATCGGTCTCTAAGGCATGTTACTTTTACGCTATGACACATTACGTTACTGATGTAATTCAAAGGATGGTAGTAATACCGTTAGTTTTGCGTTTCTTTGATCTTTTCAGTATAGTTTTAGACCGTGAAGGCAAAAAATCCGTTGGTCCCAATTTATCTATATTATAATCCATAATTAATGCCCTGGCAGGGCGGGGCCTAAGTAACGGGTCATTGCATTTAAGGTTAAGGTCAGCTTTTATTATAAGCAGCTTACTTCTACAGTGTCGACATAAATAACACGAATCCTTAAATCGCAGATTGGTAACCAAATCCTCGTAACTTCAGCTTAATCAAGCTGAAGTTACGAGGTTTTGGTAACCAAACGATGAAATGAGTTCACTCTCTCTAAGCACGTGAATCCTTTAGGTAAATTACAGTTATTTGCATGCGTTTACAATAAAGAAGCCAAAGTTTTGAAAGGTAAACTCGCCAAATTACGGCACGGCTAAGCCCCGCCCTGCCAGTTCATTAATAACACAGAATAACTCATCGAAAGTATGTTTATAAACATTCGCATAGCATGGTTTACCTATAATTGCCTATAACCTGGCATTTTTTGTTATGTGCCAAGGCTATTAAAGTCTGTAACTTCAATTGACTTACACTGTAGCATCTGGTTTAAACATATACAGCTAACAACATCGTGAAATTGACAAGGTGAAAGATTATGGAATGATTAAGGAATGAAATTGAATGAGCGAGATTTGAGTGAATTTAATGGGAGGTAATCCTATATCGCAAATTTTGTTTAGGATAAACAAAATTAGCGATATTGATTACCTCTCTTTAAAAATATATGCATACAAGTTCTTTACATAGCTTCTTATTTCTTCACGAACCTATTAGACGCTAACAATTTGAATTATGTAAGTGAAATCGCGATTTTTCTATGTCCAAATTTATTTTGAATGACGTTGTTGATTCTATATTTTTTAATAGGTTTGGGCGTTTTTGAATGTTTTGAGTGAGTGTTTGGAATGAGTGAATGGAGCACTGAGCGAGCGTTTTAGAATGGTTTTGATAGAGGTGAATGTCAATATCACGATGTAACTAACTGGACTCCTTTTGGCGTGATTTACCATGTGCTAGGACAATTGTAGTTTGTACTTCAATAAAATTTATGTATGTATAAACTGCAATTGCCTAAGTACATGGCTTATGATAAAGCCATAAAGGCGCCATTTGCCAATTGATTGATTGAAGTAAAGTATTCTCGCGTTACCTCGAGAGGGCGAAAACTCGAACTCATGCGAAGGCTCGAGATCGTCTTCCGGTCCCAGCGCGTCTTACTCTAATTTCTTGACGTTTATTACTGCACTAACTCGAACGCGCGGGTACTCGGGCGTTTGAACAACAAACTCAATCCTGTGGTCTTATTTCACTGCATTCCCTCGAGCAAAGGTGTTTGCAACTTTCTGACATCTATTGTTTTGCATCAAAATTAACTTACATTGCGTATTTCTTATTTTGTTCCAACGTAAAGAATACCTTTATTTACAGTCAACTCTCGTTACAACGACCACATTTGTTCCCTGAAAATATGTCGTTGTAACGAAAATGTCGGTGTATTGAATGAACACTAAGTCAATTAATGCAGGATTGTCGAAAAGCAGCATACATTATATTATATACTATGTATAGTACATGTAAAAACTAACAGAAGTACTTTTTCAGATTTATTTTTAATAATTTATTTAAATATCTATATTGAACCAGTCTTTTGATACCTCATTTGTCATATGCATTTCTATCAAAATTTAAATGCCATGATCTTAAAACTAACATCTTCTGTATAGCAAAATAGAGAAAAAATTAAAAAACAAATATAGACCTAATCCATAAAATGTGTATTGAAAGGAGGAATGTGTTAAAGGTGCTAATTAAACATTGCCATTGTTTGCATGTCAAACATTTTCACACATTTCAAAGTTAAAGACTTGTTAATTATCAACTATTTTTAGGTGATTATCTATCATGCATATGGTTCTGTGTAATTATCGATCATGACCAACATTTTTGTGTCATTGTAATGAACAAGCTTATATAGGGAATATGCACTTTCGTTCCCTGAAAATCAATGTCGGTGTCGGAAAACGACAATTCCGTTATAACGAATGAAAAACGCGCTGTGCAAATCCGTTCCCAAGAAACTTGTGTCGTTAAGTGAAAATGTCGTTGTATTTAGTGTCGTTAAAACGGGAGTTGACTGTATAATATGACCTGCGTCGCCGGAGTGAAATAACCCCGTTGAATATTTTTGATATTACACAGGTGTTATTACACTAGTGGAATAACTATGCAAATGAGCTCAGAGCGAATAGCAAGGCTATTTTGAAACCGCGAAAATGACGTCATAATGGATATTTTGTGACGTCAGTTTAAAACGGCGTTATAAGTTTCGCGGAAAATTGAAATGTTGATTTTGCAAAATTTCGGGTCATATTACAAATAGAATATAAAATTTGTGCTCATAAAATACAGAATTTATTAAACTCGTCATCTAAAACAGATAAAATCTCGGCGCAGCCTCGTTTTTATCTGTTTAAAGATGACTCGTTTGATAAATTAAGTATTCAATAACCACTCATTCAATATCCTTTATGTCTTTTTTCCACAGGGGTTGGACGAGTCAGAAAACTTATTCTTTGAAAAAAGTTGTTACTTGATTGATTGCTTGTTTTGTAAATTTTTAAATGTCATTTTGTTGGAAAAGTCATGCACGGGCTTACAATCTACCGTTATTTCTCTATAGTCCACTAAAAAGCTATACAGAAACCTCGAATATTAATATTGTGGTATTAGGGTTTAAGTGGTTCAACGAAACCAAAATACCTATTGAATTTTTCAAACACTCACATCCCGCTTTCGTTCATTACACCATATCTGACGTAATCTTAGTGGAGCCCAAAACGTAATACATCATGAACGTTGCATAGCAAAATGACGCGCTTTCAGAAAAGTTGTCTTCTAATTTTCACATTTTGTCTCATTTATGCATTTAAATAATGTAGTAATCGTTTGTTTTTTGAGTAAGATCGATTGATATTTCATTTCGTTAACATCGAAAGGTATTATTTCGAGAAAATAAAGCTTTTGTGCTTCACTAAAATGAAATATAAATCGATCTTACACTGAAACAAAGGTGGATTGTCGAAAAACAAACAATTAAACAATAAATCAATAAATCAATAAATCAATAAATCAATCAAACAAATAAACAAACAAACAAACAAACAGACGAACAAAAAACGAACAATAAACGAACAATACGGGTAATAAATTGAACTCGAAACTGGAAGTGCAGAGTAGGGCATATTTAACTATAATCGGGGTATTGTGTGTGGGTTTACTTTAAAAACTGTGTAAGGGCGCTTTTAAATTATACCTTTTTGGATGAATTGTATTTGTATAAATCAAATATGAGAGTTTATTCAAATTTCAAGTCGGGTAGTGTTTACATTTCAGTAGATGTTATAATATGAAATTTGACGAGGGATTTACAGACAGGTAAAGTTATGTATTTTGTCGCTTTTTTCACTTCTTACAGTAAACGTATCAAAGATATTTGACAAAGATATTGGTTTGAGTATAGGTCAACCAGAGGTCGCATTCAATAAAATTTTCGTACGGAAAGGTTCATTACTCAATCTGTTGTCAGACAATTAACAAAGTGTTGGCTTTAGTCAGGTTTCGCGATCAGTACAGTCAGCACATTGGCACACTACCCAGATGGCCCCTATTCGCATGACTCGTTACATTTCATTTTGTATGTATGTGACCTGTCACGAGAAATAGACCATCTGCGCAGTGCGTAAAGTGTCGACCCTAATCAGACAGCGCATCTGCGCAGGCTAACTGAGGTTGTATTTTGTCTCACTTCGGTGAATTTCCGAATCTAGAGTAACCCTATCCGTATAAAGATATTTGAAATTAGACCTTCAATTGACCTGCACTGTTACCAATCTCTTTTTCGAATAAAATTTGTCTGCCTCGGATTTCATGTTTCTATGGACTAATCGCTCATAAAATAAAATACTTTATGCTCGAAAACGTTCTCTTTCTGAAAACGCACTCGGCAATATTTGATTCTGTCATTCGGATGTATCTAAGCATTTGTGACCCGTCACGCAAAAAAGGACCTTCCGGGAATTATGTAAAATGAATTATTGAAAAAGAGATTGGATCCAGCGTAGGTAAACCAGAAGTCGTAAAATTCTTTCACTGGAAGGTAGATTGATCATTCTAGATTCAGAAAATAAGCACGGTAAAAAAAGTTTCGACCCTAGTCAGTCTGCGCAATCCGCGCAGTCTGACTAGGGTCGTCACTTTACGCACTTCCCAGATGGTCTCTTTTTTCGTGACGAGTCACATTTGTTTGTGTGGCGTTTAACGCCACTTTCAATATCACTGCAGTAATATTTATAGCAAACATAATATGATTTCAGGCCGTCTATTTTTTCAATCAATTATATTAAGAAGACGTAAACTCTGTTATTTACAGTCTCTTGTCATAAAATAACAACATACAATTGATACAAAATAACCAATAAACGAACAATCTGCATTTTCTATAAAAAAAATTAAGCACTGAAATACGATTTCATAATAAATAAAGAGATATTTCAGTGTCTTAAAATGTCTAGGTTATCCGTTCTCGGTTGCAAGAAATCATCATATCTTGGCAAGTCTCGTCATGATAATTTCTTCGAACCTCGACCAGACAACATTAATTTTTCATGAACATATAATTTTCCTGTTTAGCTCACCTGAACACGATGGGCTTAAGGTGAGCTATTGTGGTCGTCCAATGTCCGTTGACCATCGTACGTCGTCCACAATTTTTTTAAACATCTTCTCCTCTTAAACCGGTGGGCCAGTCGTGAGGAAACTTGGCGAGGATATGCTTTGAGTCAAGGTCTACCAAAATTGTTAAAATAAATGAAATCCACCCAGAACTCTAGTTGCCATGGCGAAAAAAGGGAATGGGTGAAAATAGGAAACTCTTCAAAATTCTTCTTCTCTCAAACCAGAAGGCAGACAGCTTTCATAATTGCTATGTAGCATCATCTAGTAGGCCTCTACCATATTTGTTCATATCGAGACCCTGGGGTCATATTTGGGCTCCGTCCGGGCGCATCCCTTTTAAAATAGAATCAAAGAGCGAAAATCTTAAAAAATCTTCTTCTCTGAAACCAGAAGGCAGACAGCTTTTATATTTTATATGTATCATCATCTAGTTGACCTCTACCAACTTTGTTCATATCTTCTTCTCTGGAACCAGAAGGCAGAAAACCTTCATATTTTGTAGGTAGCTTAAAATAGGGTCCTTGGTCAGTATTTTTATATCAAACCTCTTTGATCAAATTTGGGACCCGATCCTGGGTATGCGAAAAATAGGAAAAATGCGAAATCTTTAAAAACAATCTTCTATCCTGAAACCATAAGGGAAGGAGCCCTTTTATTTTGGTGTGTAGCATAATCTAGTGGGCCTTTACCGAGTTTGTACATCTCATACCCCTGCGGTCAGATTTGGGCTCAACACGGGTGCTTCCTATTTTACATAGAAACAAAGTGAGAATTCTCGGAAAATCTTATTCTCTGAAACCAAAAGCCAGACATCTTCCTTTGTTAGAAATATTATATAGAGGACTTTTACCAATGTTTTCATGTCATGCCCTTGGTGTCATATTTGGAATCTGAATTGGCTCACCCTAATTTACATAGACACAAAGGAGGAAATCTTAAACACGACAGAAGGCAATTACTTTTCATAATAGTTTCATTTAATCGAATTTCATCAAGTTTGATAATTAGATGCCCATATGTTCATATAAAGGCTATGTCAATGCATATCATTTTTAATATTTGCTGAAAACATTCCATGGTGGTGATCTTATGTAGAAATTATATCCTTGTTGACATCTACCTATTTAATTGACGTGATGTCCCAGAGACGCAGGTGAGCTATCTAGGACCATCATGGTCCTCTTGTTTCTGTAAGTCACTGGTCATACCTCTCCAATATTCGCCTCTATTTTCGTTGATGAGCTACTAAAATGACGCCACTACAGCTTTTCATTTGTACAATATTTCTTTGGCGTTTTTGAATAAAAGTATTTTTGATTACATGTTTATTGGGGTGATGTCCCAGGGGTCAAAGAGACGCAGGTGAGCGATCTAGGACCATCATGGTCATCTTGTTTCTGCAAGTCAGTGGTCATACCCCTACAATATTCGCCATTTTTTTGTTGATGAGCTACTAAAATGCCGTCACTACAGCTTTTAATTTGCACAATATCTTTTTTCTTTGGCTTTATTGAATTTTCATTACATTTTTGATTACAGGTTTTACTTTGGCTTCTTATAAAATAACAAGGAGACAATGGGAGGAAAAAGTGGAGGTCGGACAAGTTTCGTAAAGTTTGGAATCATTATGATGATCGCACTTCTTATCACAAATATCATAATGATGGCGGCTTTACATCAACACGCTAACGATACAACGATTATACTCAAGGAGTTCCGAAAAATAAGTGACGTTAACTCTGGGACGGATCTGACCAATCGCAGAAGGGCAGATTTGTCACGTGATAACGAACTTGAAGATGGCGACATTGTTGAAAAAGAAATCGATAACAGCAAAGGTCGTTTTCATGAAAAACAGAAAAGGAAAGTGTCGAAAGAAATGAAAAGAGCAGATGAGGCAATAAAATCAAAGCAAGTTGAAAATAATGATAAAGAGGGCACTAACCAAATAAAAGATATGGCAAACAACCCTAACCAAAATGATATCGAATTCGCAATAAACAAAGATATTAAAGATATAGAAAAAATGATAAAACGTCTAAATTCCTCTAAGTTTGAATCTCTGTTTCCGAAATCGTTTTGGACCCAGGGTATGAGACAGTTTGTATACATCGCTGGAAAAAGAAAACGGGCTTCAGGAATTACATTGTCTAGTGTTAGAAGAACTTACAAAAGGTAATAGTGTTCATTTGATCTAAACAGCAATTTAATTTTCTTTCTTCAGACGTTCCTACATTATTTACAGGTCCCTATGTATTTTTTTTCTATCACGTGATTTGGCCCTCCCTAGTTCCGAATGCCTTTACATATGTGGCATTTTAATTTGTTACAGCGAAAACGTTCCAAACTGGAGAAAGTTTCATTTAAACATCCGTCGATACTCCCTGTATTCATCACGTGACCCAGCGATTGATGCGCTGCTGAATGATATGGTACAAAGTAGAATAAAATCTTCAGGTAATCGCTAACTTTTCATTTTTACAAATTTTATCTAACATAAGTTTGAAGAAAAAAAAGACGAGGCTTTTAATTTGCCGCCGACGTTGGACGTTTCAATCTCCTTTCCTTCTGTAAGTCCGTTTATTTATCGACACTACCGTAACAAATGCCAATACGAGCGACGCCCGCAGAAGACAGTTAGTTGTTACGTGGGATAGTACAGGGGTACATGATGAAACTACTGTTGATATTCGCCATGGTTCTTTAACTTGCTCGGTGTAAAGCACCGGCTCATGGGACCTCGGTTTAACGTCTCAACCGAAATACAATTACTGAGTTAGTGTGCCAGCCCGGAAATCGAACCCACGCGATCTCGAGATCTTCAAAACAGGTGTTCTACCAACTGAGCTATTCGGACTGCCAAATCCTTATTCACTTACCGACCGATTTAGATGATCTTTTCACAAGCGATTACATGTCGCTTGATCTTGCACATACACTACTCAAAAGTTCTAAGCGGCCACCTTACCTTTCTCCATTTTTTCACACATTTCCTGCTTTTATCTTGAAATGTGAACTTTGTCTTTCGAAAGAGTGGCCATTCAGTCAACATCCTATCCAATTGTTTTGTAAAATTATGCATCAGTAAGTCCTAAAGACGGAATTAAATGCATGTACCCTCAATTTCCAAAGTCACAAAATTGACATTTTTAAGAGAAATTTGAATTTTTCGATACTTGAAAAACGCAACGCCTATTAATCTTTTGTACTTATATCAGTGGTACAACGCCTGTGGACTTCTTAAATTAATATGAAATGCCAAAATGTTCGACACAATCCTTATCCTAACAAGAAATGTCAAAAATACCCCACCCACCTATGTTAACTTTGAAATCGAGGGTACTCCTACTTTCGTTTAATTTTAAAACATTTCTTGTTGAATTATTTCACTGAGTTTTCTCTTGTTGACTTCATAAATGATTTGGCTACATTATTCAAGCGAAAACGAGTTGAAACCTTGCGGCGTTTATAACATATGACCAAAAAGGCAAGTGGCCGCTTAGGAGTTTTGAGGAGTGTAATGTCGAGGTTCTGCAATGTAACAATTAGATGGTCTGCTACGGCCTGATCTTGGGAACACAACTCTGCTACATGTATGCATTGATTTGAATGAAACTTTCCATGAATGTCCCTTTGGATATCATCTTAGAGGTAGATTTCCGACTCGGCCAAGTTTTTCTGAAATTTGAAAATCAAGTGACATGCTTAATTTATCTCCTACCAATGGACAAAAGTCACACGTTCGTCTATGTGTAATGGGCTGTTGGTAGCTGGGATTAAATGTTTTGCGAACCGGTGAGGGAAACGACAGGAAACTATAGTTAGATGTACAAGCCGCCGCAACATAACTTCAATACTGTTAAAAGGTGTGTTAAATCCCATACAAACACACAGAACTGAGTTCACAAATCTAATTATTTGTAACCGAGATTATTGTCATTGTTTCAGACGATACCGAGAGCGGTACAGAATTGAAGATTATTGTTACATTTGAAGATGGCGGCCGTGCTGTTATGAAACCAATGCGGTATTGATTGTTATTTTGACTTGTCAGTTATGTTATATATCAAAACCGAACGGTACCGGGTACGTTTCCAGATTATAACGAGAGCAAGACGTAATTAAAAGTTCCTATTATATTTGTAAATGGCATGCAAGTCTCTTTGAAACAAATAAGGTATTGATAGGTTTTTTTTGATCTGTCAGTATAAATTCATAAATAATAAAAATGTACGTTTTAAAACGACCCTCAGAGCGGTATAGAAGATTTATTTTTCTTTTCAATTTTTTTAGACTGGGAAATTTATTCAAACCGAATAACCCTACTGTGCAAAAGATAGAAAAGCTACCTAAATTATTTCTTTCCATTTAAGATATCCGCGAGACTGGCCGGTTAATCCAAATATTTTTGTATTTGACGATCTGGAAAGACATTTTGCTGAAATAGCTGCATTTCATTTGGACAGGTATGTCGTGTTTGAATTAAACGCAATCTATACTGATATTTATAGCGCTTTGCACTAACTCTTTCCGACATTTGAACTCATCAGTCTTTAATCGTTGAACTAACCAACGCTATCACCCACGCTTGACGGCTAGAGAAGTCGGAAACCCTGGGCCCCTCTGCGGAATATCACTCGGGAATGTTAAGGGCTCAGACATGAAAGTTCGTGGTTTGCAGGTGGGTAAAATGACCAAAATCATCCACGTTTCCTCTAAAGATTCCATATTAAACAGAATCAACGAATGATTAAAACTTGGCATATTATAATTTGGTAACAAAACGCAGTGTTTACTGCGTTTTGTTATGAAATTATAGTTTGTCCAAAACATTTCCACAGACAATAAGGCGACATTGAAGGAATGTGGCTTTCTTCAAGCGTATTGACAAAAGAACCAACCGGAGGCCAAATAACCTTAAATGGCCAAAAATTATAACACGTAAGTCAGATATAATTTCCAGTAAATGAACAAGTTCGAGCGATATTACGATTACGAATAGGGTTTCGATGAATAGTCCCTTGATATTTCTTCAACAAACAATAAACATCCAATATTGCCATGATGTTTCCACAAATTCTGACCACTGTTGACAATATTCGTCTTGCAGATGAGAATGGATGTAGTCATCTCCGAAAAGGTTGCTTTGGTCGCTTTGCCTTCGTTTTGTGCCCATTTTGTGTCCTTTCGGTGTCAACGGGAACATGGAGTCAATATATTTCAGCCCAACGATGTTTTTCTTGATCACATTTGACGCAGTTAGCATTGTATGGTCACTATATTAAAATTCAAAGGTGTCTTTCTATGCTCGTTTTCATGCTAGAGTTATTTGCCTCAGGATTGTAATTGCCAATTTTAGTAAATCTTTTTTATATTAGATCTAGGCCTTGAATAGGCTCGGTTACAGCTGATAGCTATAAAAATATATATATATAGACCGTAAACACATTGACAATGATCCACTCCCGGTTGTTGGAATCCGCAAGCCGATATCCAATGCGTACAGTTTTCGAATGTATCTTATACAGTTAACAACATCGTGAAATTGACAAGGTGGATGATTATAGAATGACATTGAACGAGTGAGTAGAGCAAGTGTTGACTGGCTTTAATTGGAGGTAACCAAATATCGCTAATTTTGTTCTGGATGAACAAAATTAGCGATATTTATTACATCCCCCCCGTTAATAAAATATGCTTACAAGTTCTATAAACAGCTTCCTTTTTCTTCAATAACCTATAAGGCGCTTACAATTTCAAATATGTCAGAGAAATTTTTTGTAGCTTTTTTTATTCTGAATGGCGTTGTTGATTCTATCTTTTTTCAGTGAGTGTGGAACACTTTGATCGAATTGATTGGGGGTTAAGAAAAAATGAACGAATGAATGAATGTAGCGCTGAGTGATGATTTAGGATGATTTTGATCGGAATAAATATGTCAATTTAACGATGTTTTAACTATATTGCACTGCATATTTCTATTATTGTAACTTTTCTATCTTTACAGGTTGTTAGGATTTAATCGTGTGCCTCCTACAGTTGGTCGATTTATCAATGTGACAGACTTCTACAAGGTTGCTCCCAAGTCCGTAAAAGATACTTACTTTACATCACCAGGTGAGTTTGTTTGCTTGAATGGAGTTTTAAGCCACTTTCAACAATCTTTCAGTTATGTCGCAGTGGCTTGAGGACCTAACGATGGATTTTTCGTATTTTTCACACTGGTACTATCATTAGATCCATCCCTAGCGACCCAGGTTCTATCTGTCATAGGTCTACGATTATAAACCCATTGGTGGAAGACAAAAAAGTAGGGAAATAACGAGTGCCGTTCGGGAATCGAACACGGAACCTTTTGAATGATTATGCGCTTACCAACTGATATTCTATTTACATATCTCTATATTCCAGCTTTGAAATCCAATTTGTTTAACTTTTCTCTGACTCTTTTCCACGTTTAAGCCGGAAACACGTGTTTTTACGGAAAGTGTGACTATTTTTGCGACAGTGGTTTTCCGTTTTGTGGCAGTCCCGATCTTATAGAAGTTTCCTTAATGGCGTATCTACCATCGAGAAACATTGCAGACCGAATGTCATGGTATCAACCTTACAAAGGCGCTTACAGGTATAAAACAAATTTTCTAAAATTAGTTAATTTTCTAAATCAAATTTCTAACGAAAAGGGAGGGGGTGTTACTGGAATATAGGGTTTGAGAGACAAGTAAAGCTTACTAGATATGTGTATCAATTCATTGTATCACAGGCGATTGTTGCATAATTAGATTCTTTCTGTCTTTTATCATTAAAGATATCATACAACCATCTATGTATCACAATTGAATGATTAAACTTTCGCCAATGAAATATTACATGTTTGATCCACGTGGATGAATGTTAATGAATAATTTGTTGATAACTTTAAAACAGGATAGTTAATAGATCGCTGCTGTCAATCAAAATATCGATAAACCAATACAACAATCATGTTTAATTAAATGAAAGTTAAGTTCCAACATTTTCTGTCAGATCATTTTCGTAAAATCGCGAATTGTACGTCGTAATTACATTTTGAATTACTTGTAGCTGTATTTTTGCAGACTAATGAAATTTTAATATCAGAAGAGTATGATATATTTTGTAGTCTTATGAAGTTTTAATATCTGAAGGGTGTGATACATTTTGCAGACTAATGATTTTTTTAATTATGAAGAGCATGATATATTTTGCAGAGTACTAAAGTTATAATATCTGAAGAGCGTGATATATAATTTGCAGACTAATGAAGTTTTATTATCTTAAGAGCATGATATATTTTGCAGACTAATGAAATTTTAATATCTGAAGAGCATGATATGTTTTGCAGACTAATGAAGTTTTAATATCTGAAGAGCGTTATATGTTTTGCAGACTAATGAAGTTTTAATATCTGAAGAGCATGATATGTTTTGCAGACTAACGAAGGGCGCTTTTTAACTGATGTCAAGGGACTCAGCGCTCCATTAATTAAATAAAAAAAACTTAAATAAAGCAAATGTGTCTGAATCAATAATCAAAATATACTACAACAACAAAGGATTATGCAGGAATATCTATATCCAAAGTCGTGTCCAGAATTATTTGTGCCTCTTGGTTGGCTTAAAAATCGATTTCAGTAAGCAATGAAAACAATTGTAAGTACGCAATTATTCCACATCAAAGAGTATGTCTTATTATGATTTTTTTTTTATTTTGCTCCATAATATTTAATACATGTAATTGT
This sequence comes from Fragum whitleyi, assembly GCA_948146395.1. Classification (NCBI taxonomy): domain Eukaryota; kingdom Metazoa; phylum Mollusca; class Bivalvia; order Cardiida; family Cardiidae; genus Fragum; species Fragum whitleyi. The sequence continues at coordinate 38,955,454 of OX411559.1, forward strand.
AAGATATGAAAAGTATTTGTTGATTTCATGCAGATAAGATACTAAAAACTTAATCGCACATATGTCTGGATCCGCATCGCGAATTCATACAGTATGGTCATTTTTTTTATTTTCATACTCCATGAAATCAACAAAAACTTCAATGAATTCAGCTAATAATATTTTCATCTTTTAAATACGTCTTTGATTTTCTTTTAGCAAATGGAAGAAAGCGCCATGGGAAAAAGATCCTAGATTCTGTGAAGTTCTGAAGAAGATGTATCCGTATAACACGGGCAAATTATTGTTAGACATGATAGATACCCATACATTCGACTTTCTTAATGGTATGTATCAGAAGAATACTAAGCTTTGTTATTTTGGGAGATATCATATCACTGCAACTAATTCCTCTTATTTATTGCAAATTTCAGAAGATACATTCAATTATGTCTAATTGTTTCAAGTTTATACAATAAGATTGTGCTATTTTGTTACAAAAATAGGGAAAGATCACACTGTTTTACTTATTCAATTAGAAATGAAGAAGGGTAACTCACAAAGAAAAAAATGGATAGGCTATGAATAAAAGATATCGTGTTTTCATAATTTTCTAGTCCGAACTTTAATAGCTAATTATAGGCTTTGTTTAATTACAACATCTTAGGCTTTGTGCAAAGGTAACATTTTTTTCGAAACCCCATCTGTTTTCAAAAAACGAGAGAAATTATGTTATTTCTGGCAAGAATTTTAAGAACTTTTAGACCTGTTTATGTCACCATTTTCCACAAAATGAATTTTAAATGCAGTGAAATCAATTTCGTGGGAAAAATTGGGAAAATAAGAAAATTGCTTGTTTAAATCAATTTCTGTCCTCTTCTCAATGTTTTCTTTAAATATTTCAGTCTCCTTTCAATTTTACCCAACATTAAATTAACGTCTGCATTTTTTTGAAACTGGATTAGTCTTAAATTGATTGTTTTGTAGTACTTGGGTAAGACAACTGAATCCCCATAGTGACGTTATTTAGACTGGTTTTCCTGTATTGAAGATCATTTATTTTCATTACAGGTAATCCCGATCGACACAGCTTTGCCTTCTTCAAGGAATTTGGAAACTTTTCTTTTCCGATCCTATATGATAATGGAAGAGGGTAATGTTTTATCTTATAAATCGATTTTCACAGGAATCATTTATTTGACGGAAACATTTGAATCAAAACATGAAATTCTTAAAACCAATCACATATATGACTAATACTGAAAATTATGTTACTCTATTTAATAAAAACAAGAACAAAACACCCCCCCCCAAACAAAAAAAAAAATAAATAAAAAATAAATAAATAAATAAATAAACAATTACTCAACGAGATTTCACCTAGATAAGCCTCATGTCTGAAATGAATATGTGATCTAAAATTTATCATTTTATGGCCTTATTTTCCCGACTAAGATAAAAGCTGAATAAGTGTCAGAATTTTATTTTAGAGTCGATAGTTTTGTATATTTAGTTTGGATACGAAATTTCGGTCGGACAGACCGACATACACGCGGACCTACTAATGAGAAAAAACACTTAAAAGAACAGCAACAAAAAACAAAACAAACAAACAAAAAAAAAAAAAAAAAACAAGTGAAAACAAACAAACTAGAATTATGGTCCAGCAAAGGTCCATCAAGAACAAAAGATATGAAAGGTAAACAATTAAGAGGAGAATCTCTCAAGATCAAGACGAATTTTAGCTTGTTGGTCTGGGCAGAGAACATTGTCAGCTTACTCATCAGGATCGATAACAATTAAGGAGGTAGGAGCGTTTGCATGAAATTTTCAAAAGCTACATAGGAGTTAACTTATAGTGTTTCCTGTTAGATATTTCTATAATACTTCATAAAATATGAAGAAACCTTGGGGTCACCGTGGATTATTTCTAGATAATCTGTCATAAAGCAACCCATGTATGTAGCATAACAAAATTGGTCTCTGATGGCGAAATTAAAGAGGAGGGGTTCTAAAAGAAGGTAAAATACTTGGAAAATATCAAGTTTGATCATGAAAATAATAAATTTACTTAGAAGGGTAGTCTACTTATGATATTTCACAATTTTGTGTTGGAGCATACAGAAAATAATGGAAATATAACAAATTTCTTAGGTTAACAATTGCCAAAACTCCAGAGAAAGTATCAAAATCTCAGAAATGGAACTAAGTTCACTAAAATGTATTCTGTGTCCTTCATATGAAAGGTTTCCATACAATATTTTTCCATAGGTAAGAAAATGGAGTAGGCAAACATTTGATGAAAAGAAATTGAAAGGTCACCGTGGATTATTTTTTGCTACAGGCATTTGAAATGTAGTGATTTTGTAGAAAAAAACAAATCATAGCAATTTTCTCATTATGATTGAATTCATAGAGTAATCAAGGTTCTAAATTACTTTGAAAATATAAAACAAGAAGATAAGCACCAAATCTTTTACCAGTTACAAATTACCAACTTCAACATTATTTTTCACTTTCTAATTTGTGAATACATGTAATTCATCTTACCCCACCCACTTTAATTGCATTACAAGAAATGTCGGAAAAAATGTTTTCAATGCATTCACAGATCAATTCAAATTGAATCTACTACATAAATCATTACTAGCAGACAGTTTTGTTTAAAGAAAAGTTGCTTTATTAGTAGCCAACTTATGCTTGTAGGGGCATAGTTATACTTTGCACAAGTCAATGTGAGGTCACAGATGAGTTGGTTTCCCTAGCTAGATTTGTCCAGGCTCTAACACTTACATTTATGGCGGGATTTTAAAATACCTTAGAATAATTGTTCCCAATGTTGTGAGGCTTTTTAAATTGCTAGAAATTTCTAGATAGCTGCAAGGTCAAGGTCACAGCTCAAGGTCAAACATTAAAATTGAGCTTGCCTAGGGCAGACCTCTTATATTTATGTTAGAATTCAAAAGATACCTTGGAAAAATTGTTCTCTATCTTGAGAAGATGTGCAATTATCTAGATAGCTTCAAGGTAAATGTCACACTTCTTTGTCAAATATTAAAAAAAGCTTGCATGGATCATATTTCCAATTGTTATCAACAGATTCCAATTCAAATTTAGGCAAAAATTCTCAATTATTTGTAGGGCATATTTAGATTTATAATAATTCAATTTTAAATCTTTGGATAAAGGGTCTTGAGACAACATGTCATGCCAAGTTTGAAGCCTAATAAAAAGAGAAAAAGAATTTCAAATATTTTTGCATCATTTCTTTGTAAAATCTGGGACCCTACAACACAGGGCTTGGTTTCTGATCTTAGTCTACTCTACTTGATTTTCCTTCTAGAACCACATTTTTTTTTAATTTTCCGATTTCAAAATTTGTATTGACTCACAAATTGTGCATTCAGTGCTTTCAGCACGTTGACTTTTGTACAAGTTTGCAATGATTTATATTCTGCATTATAAGGGTTGATTTCAATTTTCATGTTTACATGCAGTGTGCCTTGCCTTAGGTGACCACAAAAAAGTGGTTGCTTATGGAAATAGTTGTTCGATACAACATTTCATGATAGAAAAGGCAGATTATTTTGATAAAATATAGAAATTGTCATCACATAAGTCTAACTGAATTTAATGATGTTTGAAGCCATTGGCATCCATATGGGTTCAAGCAACATCAGATTCAATAATAAACAATTTTTTGTTTAAGAATGTCAACTTTTCATGGACTTTTGCTTCTGGTAAATAATTGTTTTGATGGTTACTTATTAAGTTGGACACTTGATAAATATTGACAGTCCATTTTTGTGCTAAGATTACATTCCCTGCATAATTCTATCTATTGTAACAATATAGGGATGTGAGGAAGAAAATCTCAAATTACTCATTTTTGCATTATGTCCCTTTAAATGTTAATCAAAGCAAAGGAAATCGCCCATGACAGAATAACTTAAAATCCAGAATTGGGACAAAATGGGGCTTATTTCCAACCTCAAGTTATAACCTTGAGTATTTTGTCAGACAAGCATTGCCAAGTGCCAAATATAAAAGCTCTAGGACTTATGGTTTAAAAAAAACACTCTGTAGCCATGGCAATCTAAGTTCTGCATGGATTCCTATTCTGGGAAGTGTTTTGAATGAAAGTGCTTGACTCAACAATCATTTCAATCAGTTCAAAACTAATCGAGTTTTTGTAAATTGTGGATGGACTGACAGACAGACAATGACTAATCACAATATTTTGAAAGCTCTTAACCTTAGGATCATTTCTATGAAGTTTGGTTGAAACTGGTGGAAAGCTTATCAGGAGAAGATTTTTTAAAATTGTGGATGGTTGTGCAGACAGTTGGATTGACAGATAGACAGACAATGACAGACTGATCTCTAAAGCTCCTCTTGAGCACTCCTTGCTCAAATGAGCTAATAAGGGGGCACAATTCACATGAAATAGTATGAATAATGATCTTCCACAATTCACATGAAATAGTATGAATAATGATCTTCCTTGATAGTATGTATTGCTTTTGTAATGGTGAATACACATGCCAAGTTAAATTTGAATATTTTTAAACATATTTTTTTGAGATATTTTAGTCAATGTTAAAGTTTGTAACACCCCAAACACCTTTGCTACATCTACACTGACAAGGACAGGGTGATGGCAATTACTTTATTTCATATTTTTGTTAAAAACTGCCAAGCTAAAAAGGAAGTCAAATATGAACCTTTCCTTTTAGAAAAAATGTATTTTGAATAATGTGATAAGAACTGCTTCTCTAACACAGGCAATTACTGGAGAAGTTTCTACTTGTCATAAATGTACAGTTTTGAAGGTCACTTAATTACAGTAGGTATATCTGCTCAGCGACACTATGTTCAGTATAGGAATGTTTCTCATAATTTCGCAAACATTTCATTTACTCTTTAAAGTATTATGACCCCATAATGTCATGTGCCGTACTAGCTGTATTCAAGAGGATTTCTGTCATTTTGGTAGGAATTCTTCTGCTATAAATCTTCTGGGAAGATTGGCTGCCTTTACTGATATCTTCTCTAATGGAACACCATACAAAGAGGTCAGAGTTTTGTATTGCTGCTCATTTATATTTGTTGTTTCTGTCTGAAAAATAAAATCTTCTGAATAACAATTTTGCACGAACTAAAGAATCATTACCACAGTAAGTGTATATACAATTACCTGATCTAAACCTAATCCTGCTGACTTTAATTTTCAACAAAGGGCAAAATTACAAAAAATAGGGTTTCTGATAGTTAGACAGGAGAGAGTAGATAGAGAAGGCTTTGATCAGACTGCATGTATCTGTGAAGACTGACCTTAGTCTATGCAGTCTGTCAAAGCTTACTGTACAATAGGCCACTGTCATGAACAGCATTAGAAGGATTCTATTATAAATAAACTTCATAGACATACACCAAAAAAAGAGAAAATGTTCATTAATTTGCTTGGTAGCTATCTAGCATTTGTAAACTTAATGACTCTATGACAAAGCAATTTAAGAAATGTGCAAGTAGTTCACCCCCTAAAGAAAAAAAATCAATGTGAGAAAATTTGACCAATTTTTCTGGTTTATTTTAAAACAGATACCCCACTTTTGATAAAAAATAAAATTAAAATGCCAGATTTTAAAATCTAATTTTAGGGGCAACTTTATTGAACTGGCAAACATTTACCTTGACATAGTGCTTTAATTTTCATAGATTATATTTTAACATTTAATAATGGTAACCCATTCCCACTCAACAAGTTTCAAACTTATCCTAAAATCAACACTATTACTGTAGGGAGGACAGTAGAATACATTGTACAGAGTAGAGGAAATTCTTAATATGAACAATTCTTGTATTTCTGATGATTTCTAATACTAAACATCCATGTTAATTCCATGGTTGAGAGGTATGGATTCAGCTTCTTGACCAAGACTCCCTAGTTCAATACCCAAAAGAGAATATCATTCTTGCTTCTTTCATTTGCCCACATATTTGGTGCAAGTACTGGTGAATTTTCCAGGAAGCAGAAACAAGAGGGACTAATTCAAGTTGTTACAACTTGTTTCTCAATCATAGTAAAGTGAATGGATTTAAACTGAACATCAACACAGTACTCAAAATTACAATAGAGTTGCAATGGGTTTTTAAACTTGGCATGTCACAGTCAAATTACTAAAATACAAATGTATCCAATATCTTCCCTTTTTGTCAATAGACAAATTGATGACAAGGCAAATCTTGGAATAGTAATAAAAATTCTTGAGTGGTCAAAATATCCTAATATTAACCTCAAAGGCCAGAAAAGAAATGTTTATTTAAAAAAAAAGAAAAGAAAACGCTGAGTTCCAGCATTTTCTTTATAAAAATAATCATTTCTCAAAATTTACTTGTTTTTTGTGAACAAGATCCTTTTGATTCTATTTTTACAAACAACTCCCTTTTATCCTGAAAAAAAACTTCTAGTAGAAAATCTTTTCTTACTTGTCCAGGGACAAGTGGAGAAAATTAGTATTTCCCCACCCCTGTAGTATATTCTAAAAAAAAATGTTACAATTGATTCTAACTGTAAAAATGATCTATATATAAAATGAAGACTTACCACACATAGGGGTTAGAGTTGACAATATATATTCTCTCATGCTTATCACCAGTGACAATAAAATTGACTGCTTCACAAATGCATCAAAACAGACCTAAGGACATAGCTAGTCTATAGGTTCATCTCTTTATGGACTTCTTAACCTATAATTAGAACAAAAAAATACTATACCATATTTCCTCTCATAATAGCGCCCTCCGTAATAGTAGCACCCCTGCATTTTAACTAAGAAAACCCACTTCAAATGCCCAAACTTTAGGAACCTTTTTGAGACTTCTTCTCTAATTTCAGATGAATTTCTTCTAAACAATCATAGAGGAAATTCACCTAAATCTAAAGGGAAAAGGGCTTAAAAGACATAAATTAAAATTATTTTATAAAACAGAAAATGCATACTAAATATAAGCTCCCTGACTATGTTATGAATAGCTCCAGGAAACTTTTATTAGGAGAAATATGTTAGCTCATTCATACTTTTATCTTAAATTGAATAGCAGAGCTCTTAAAAAACAATGATAGCTGAGGTGGATCCAGTATTTCTGTACAGAGGGTCAACAGGTAGTCAGCCTCTTGAGGATGAATATGAAAATTGTTTAAACAAATTATCTTTTTTTTTTGACACAGCAAAATTATTACCTCAAGATTTTTCCACAAATATCAAGCAGAAGGTAGGCAGTATATGCAAAGATCAGACTGTACAACTGTGTAGGCTGATTTTAGTCTATACTGTCAGAAAAAGCCGCATTATTTTCTTTTATTCATTACGCAGATCAGGGACCCTTAAGTTCCACGGGCAGATTTATTATTACACGCAAATGTATTGTATATAAATTTATAAATATTTGCTTCTGATCTGGGGATGCATTTAATTACAATAGTTATCCAACTCATTTATGCTTTAATAAGACAACTTTTGTATTTTCCTATAGTCAGCTAAAGAAAAGTGTGAAAAGTCTGTCCCTGTTATAATGAGACCTGGTTATAACAAGATAATATGCCAAGTCCTGACGATCTCATTTTGAGCCAAGTGCCCTGTAAAAGCATTGTAACTTTGGGCCAGCTTATTTTTTGTCTGAACAGGTCTGGTATTTGTTTTTTTTCAGCCGGGGCAACCAATCTTCTTGGCTGACAAGATGTTGAAAACCATTTTCAGATTATACCCACTTTACACACACCTGCATGTGCAAAGCTGGGCATGTAAATTTGAAAAGGGTTTTCAACATCTTGTCAGCGGAAAAACAGAGCTGGTTTCTAAATGTGGCTCAGCTGAAAATCAACAAAATTGGGACAGGTAAGGGCCAGAAATAAGTTGGCCCTTGATTAGTGTTCAAGTTAAAAGAAACTTTCAACATACTGACAAGACAGGCAGTCTATTTTGGGCTACAGACAGGCCATCCAAAGAAAATGCATGCCCATGATCTTATTGATGTAGGGCATGAAATCATTTTGCAAGTAAAATTCACTGCTGACAGATACACAATTTATCCCCCCCCCTAAAAAAATGATCACAAAATTAATGTTGAAATCAAAAAGAAAATTTGCAAACTGCACGAGATGTTTATGGTACAAAGGTGAAAGTCATTAAATCAAGAATACCTGTTAAGACAATGAGCTGATGATAAAATTCGACAGTTGGTTCAATCAGGCTCGAGGACCCTCCTTTCGACCGTGTACCCCGTGCTTGATGTGACATTGCATCGCTGACAAGATAATCAAACTGCACCAAGGTAAATGAGTCCGTCGTTAAATTTAGCGTTACAGGCATTTTACAAACGAGAGCTTAAACTAAGAACATTGCTTTAGTTCACTTGAATTTCGTCGGAACATGCCACGAGTCTATCATTTTGTACTTCGGTTGTTTTCAAGGGAAACTCGTGTTTTATCCGTGTTTGGCAGAAAATGTTTTGATCGATAACATTCAATGGACGCTTTCTTTATTGTTTTAAAAATCACGAGTTCAAAATCCAAACGCTTTAATGATAAGGACTACATTTATATCATAAACCGGGTTTGGTTCGTCGTAAACGATCATCTGTTAAAAAAAGCTATGAAATAGAACGAAAATATAAAGATTGAACTCCAAATCAAAATAAAAATATATTTTTATTATTTGATTTGAAATTTAGAGTAAAAAACGATCCAATTAAATTTACGACAACGCATCGGCACTGCCAAACGTCGGTTCCGCTTCTACATCCTTAAGAGGAGAATCTCTCAAGATCAAGACGAATTTTACCTTGTTGGTCTGGGCATGGAACATTGTCAGCTTACTCATCAGGATCGATACTTTACGCTTATCTTAGCTACAGTTTAGAACATCGTAAAATTGACAAGATGAATTAATTTTTGGAATGATTTTGGAATGAATTTGAATGAGTGAGCGGAGCGAGTTTGGAGTTAAATTTAAGGGAGAAATACAATATCGCAATTTTTTTTCAAGATGAACAAAATTAGCGATATTGGATACATCCCTTTAATAAAATTTGTATTAAGCTTCTATTAATAGCTTTCTATGTTTTCACCAACCCATCATACGTTTACTCTATTCAATTAAGTCAGCAAAATCGTGGAGTTTATCTACCGATTTTCATTCGGAATGAAGTTTTTGATCTTACCATTTTTGATGATTTTGAAGCGTTTTTGAATGATTTGAGCGAGCTTTTGGAATGATTGAATGGAGCAATGAGTGAACGATTTAGAATGATTTTGATCGAGGCGAAAGTCAATTTCACGATGTTTTCAAGTGCGAGTTACATCACGCTAAACAGCTCAACCTCATCTTTTGTTTCCATTCCAGATATGGTGTACCATCTTATGACCACAATCAAATACTAACTCCTTTAAGACAGTGCTGTATGATTCGAAAGCCATTATTTCATCTTTTTTTCCAATCCAGATTTGGAGTACCATCTTACGTCCACAACCAAATACTAGCTCCTTTAAGACAGTGCTGTATGATTCGAAAGCCATTATTTCATCTTTTTTTCCATTCCAGATATGGAGTACCATCTTATGACCACAATCAAATACTAGCTCCTTTAAGACAGTGCTGTATGATCCGAAAGTCTACATTTCTCAAATACGTAAAAATATTCACTGGTCCGGAAAAGCTGTTCGGATTAATGGAACAAAGTTTATCTATAGACCCCGTTAAACCGGTCTTGTTACGAGAACATTTAGAAGCCCTTGACAGAAGGCTCGTTAAAATTTTAAAAGCAGTATCTGAATGTATCTCAAAACATTCCGTGCATGATGTCATAATATATGATGGATTTTAAACCTTTGCTATTGCTATTGCTGAGCAATTTGAACTGAAATTTACGAAATAATTGATTATTTATTACCATTCCTTGATTAATCTACCCACTATTCTTAAAAAATTATATGTGGCTTCATTAACAAATCAGAATCTGCCAAATCTACAGCAGTCGGTTAGTTTAGGGCTCGTAATTGACCCTTAAACCAAGGGTAAATAGACCCTAATAGACCCTAAAAAATCTGAAATATCCTATTTTGACCCTTATATATTTCTCCCAGTGGGGTCATTTTGACCCCTCTTAGGAGAAAATTCTTAGGGTCAAAACTGGGTTTTATTACTCAAATAAAAAAAAAAATGTCTTGTAAACTATTTTGATTTCTACTTTTTACCCTTCCTTTTATAATATTGTAAGTTCAATTCACACTGAATCCTATAAAAATCTACTCACAATTTGCCTTTCTGTTGTTTTGACACCTTGAGATTGAGTTTTGACCCCCAGAATTTCATGGTTTTTAAGAGTCAATAACCCCTTAATTACAAACATTTACACGAGCCCTGAATTACGTAATGAAATGATTCGATCGACTTGAATGAATTTGTTAACCTATTTTTGGCGACATTGATTGGGTTTCTTTTAACGATTTCGAAGTGTGTATGAACAATTGAAGTTGGTTTTTAAACGCTTTTATGGATCAATGAGCGAGTGATATAGAATGGTTTTGATATTTTTTTTCCTGAATTTTAAATAGAGGATATTGAATGAGTAGTCATTGAATACTGAATTTATTAAACGAGTCATCTATAAACAGATAAAAACGAGGCTGCGCCGAGTTTTTTCTGTTTTAGATGTCGAGTTTAATAAATTCGGTATTTTATGAGCACAAATTTTATATTCTATTATATTTTAATTCTATTATACTATTATAATATGACCCGAATTTTTGCGAAAAATCTTAAAAAATCTTGAAATTCATCATTTCATTTTTTCCGCGAAATTTATAACGCCTTTTAAAACTGACGTCACAATATATACACTATGACGTCATGTTCGCGGTTACAAGATAGCGTTGCTATTCGCTCTGAGCTCATTTGCATAGTTATTCCACTAGTGTAATAACGCCCGTGTTATATCAAAAAATTCAACGGGGTTATTTCACTCCTGCAACGTAGGTCATATTATAAACTGTAGAAAACACTATTTGGATAAAACAAGGTCGAGGAAATAGGCTCCCTCTACAACTTATTCAAGCTATATATTGTGACGAGGTAATAAGCTCCCTCTACAACTTATTCAAGCTATATATTGTGACGAAGAAATAAGCTCAACCTACAACTTATTCAAGCTATATATTGTGACGAGGAAATAAGCTCAACCTACAACTTATTCAAGCTATATATTGTGACGAGGAAATAAGCTCCCTCTACAACTTATTCAAGCTATATATTGTGACGAGGAAATAAGCTCAACCTACAACTTATTTAAGCTATATATTGTGACGAGGAAATAAGCTCAACCTACAACTTATTCAAGCTATATATTGTGACGAGGAAATAAGCTCAACCTACAACTTATTCAAGCTATATATTGTGACGAGGAAATAAGCTCAACCTACAACTTATTCAAGCTATATATTGTGACGAGGAAATAAGCTCAACCTACAACTTATTCAAGCTATATATTGTGACGAGGAAATAAGCTCCTTCTACAACTTATTCAAGCTATATATTGGGACGAGGAAATAAGCTCCCTCTACAACTTATTCAAGCGATATATTGTGACGAGGAAATAAGCTCCCTCTACAACTTATTCAAGCGATATATTGTGACGAGGAAATTAGCTCCCTCTACAACTTATTCAAGCTATATATTGTGACGAGGAAATAAGCTCCCTCTACAACTTATTCAAGCGATATATTGTGACGAGGAAATAAGCTGTCTCTACAACTTATTCAAGCTATATATTGTGACGAAGAAATAAGCTACCCTACAACTTATTCAATTATATTATATTATATTGTGACGAGGAAATAAGCTGCCTCTACAACTTATTCAAGCTTTATATTGTGACGAAGAAATAAGCTACCCTACAACTTATTCAATTATATTATATAATATTGTGACGAGGAAATAAGCTGCCTCTACAGCTTATTCAAGCTATATATTGTGACGAGGAAATAAGCTCCTTCTACAACTTATTCAAGCGATATATTGTGACGAGGAAATAATCTCCCTCTACAACTTAATCAAGCTATACGAGGGATGATTCAGAAGTTCGAAAAATAGGCTAATAACTTTCGCAATACTGGCTTGTTTTGTATATTATTTGGTGAATGTGCAGTTTAGTGATTGCAGAGTTCATCAATAGTATTATTTTTGCAGAATTATCTTTTACGGCCTACGAATATGTTACTATAGTTACACATGTATCCTTAGGCGGGGGAGCGTGAAAAATATTGAAAATTTGTTAAATAAATCAAGGTTACTGAAAGTTTTCTGAAACTGTAGTTGAAAATCCTTGGCTCAATTGAATAAGACGCTAATAGAAAATTATTTTTATATTTCAAAGCTTGTTGGGAGACTTTGTATGGACACAGAATATTTTAAAATACAAACCTTTCGAGAAAAAATGACAAGACGTAAAAACCAAAATATGAATGCCGTTTATTTTTCGATTTCTTTTCGTGATCTGTGTTATTTACCAACCCAAATATTTCAGATCATTTAGAAGAATGATAAAAATGTGCAAAAAGAGAATTATTAAGAATATTAAAAGAGGGTCAGGCTTCGTAGAAGGATTTAGTATGGTGTAATTGAGCTTGAACGAACGAACTTATCCCAAATATTTCTCATTATTTTCTCAAATAAAGGCCCTGTATCTAGATCTCAACTTTACTAGAATTACCATGCATAATAGAAATTGTAAACTAATTAGGTACCATTTGTTATGTGGATAATTTCTCCAAGTTGGTGTATCAGACACTGAAAGGAATAAGAGTTAGCAGAGGCTATATAGAAGAGAGTTAATAATGACGTCGCGTTTGACGTTCTTGCTCCCCCGCCTACATGCAGGGTCTCTGCCTTGATTTATGCCCTTTACAGCCGCTATTGAATGTAAGCATTTAAAAGTTTTCATGTTTATCACACAGATGATATATTAAAAGACTGCATAATTTTTATTTTGACAGTAAGCTTTTCTGTAGATTTATAACCTCATTATACGAACTTTTGGATCAGCCCTCGTATATTGTGACGTTTCAGTTTCGCTAACAAGACAATACTTGACGTTTTTGTTTTAGAATGGCAACGACAAAAAAAATCCCGATCTAAATGCAATAGAGGTATTTCACGTAATTATCTCCCTTGCGTACTCTTCAGTCAAAGGGACATAACAATGCAAATGAGGGGGCATCCTTCTTTTCTCCACTCTTTATTTCATTGAAATTTATCCGGATGAATCAGTCGATTTCAACTATTAATGAAATAGATTATCAAACTTTTATCACTCAAAACAAAACTTAAATGTCATTAGAGAATATTTCGATCGACTTTGGGATTTTTTTATTTGAAATACTGAAAAAAGCGGCGTTTGATTTTAGTTGGGTGAATAAATCGCTGAGATATCTCTCCAGAGTTTTCTACTTGATGAATTCATATTTTTTGGTTGAAAAAGATATCCTTCACTTAAAATCTACTGTTTTGAGAAATCACTTTGATTTGATTAGTTTATTTGGAATTCTTTCATTTTGACTATTCATTTTCATTTTTCCATAATAGTAATTGCATTATTGTTCGACACAAATCGATCCTATATGATTAACTAAAGAATTACAAAAAATAGATAAAATATAATAAATAACAATAAAAATAAAACCAGACAACAAAAACGACATACGAGAGAATGCAAGATTGATCGAATGGAGTTTAACGCCGCTTTCAACATCATTTCAGTTATATCGCGGCGGCTGGAGCACCTAACAATGGATTCCTGGTATTTCTCTCACCAGTACAACCATCACATTCTTTCCTAGCCTCCAGCTGCTATCTCACATAGGTCTACGATTATCAACCCATTGGTGAGAGACAAATAGTCGGAAAGAATGAGTGCCGCCGTCGGGGATCGAACCCGGGACCTCTTGATTGACAGTCCGACATAATGTTTTACTCTAGTGAAAAATAAAAGACGAAACATATCGAGGGATAGAGACAATTTAAAAAAAGGGAGAAATAATTCCATCGCAGCTATTTAAGAGTCGCTATTTCATTTGGTAATTATTCAAATTTGAACACATGCTTATATTTGGAAGGGCTTTTAAATACATTGAAAATGCGCACTTCACTGTTTCAAAATTAATGATTTTGTAGTTCTATGTTTCACTTGAATATCTTTCTTTTTGTGCACCCTTTTTTAAACACTTACCTCTTACGAATCCATTTAATTTTCCAAATTCATGAATTATTGAACGCACAATTAGAATACCCCTTTATGGATATATCTTCATCATGAAGATGTGAAAGAAGTTAGATACGATTACGTAATACCATATGTCACGTACGACGCTTAATTGACACCAGTACAGTGTTTATTTAGCGCACGTGTTGTAACTTCTGCTTTAGTGTTCGACCGCTCTTTGATCTAGGGTCTATGGTATATTGAAAAACCCTTTCAAAAACCATACACACACGACCCTACATGTTTTTTTAACACTTAAGTTTTATCAAGCAATATGAAAAACAACAGTGCTACAAGGCACTTATGCTAAAATATTTAAATGATTCTAAATGAGTATCAGATATATGGCCCCTACACCATGAAGAACATGGATCGAACTTTAACCAAGTCTGGTCTTAATGACAAGATCTGAATAAAAAGGAATAATATATGAATAAAAATAGTTCATAGAGAAACTTTTAAAATACAATTTAAAAAAAGTCAGAATATTATTGCCAACAAGAATTCAAAATATTCATAGGTCAGGCACGCTAGATAGAGTAAGATTAAGATAAGTTAATCAAAAGCAAAAAATAAAAAATGACAAAAATAGGCATGAAGAATTTAAGCATTAAAACTAAATTTTATTTTATGTGCAAAAATAACTTTGATAACCTTTATAACGACGAGTATTTTGTGGTTTGAGATATACTATTTCACTATAAATTTTTACTGGACTAAAATGACATGCCCCCTCGTTTGTAAAAGGGGCGGAGTCGAGCGATTTCCGCGCATGCGTAGACTTATGTGAAATACCTCTATTAATGCGTAAAAGCAGACTACGTACGGGCCCGTAAAATAGTCGTTTAAGAGAATGGTCGCTTGGTAAATGTTTTGTTTAAAAATTAGAAATATTATTTTGATATAATAAGTATTTAATTTCATATTTCTCAATAATCCCTAGTATCTAAAACTCTATAGAATCATCTTATTTAGACAGTGCTTATGAGTTTTAAAAAGGCATAGGTTTCACCTATATTTGTTTTTAGACCACAATATCTACAATCTAAAATACCTTGATTTTAAGACTGGGAATCTGAAAACGGTTGCTTATTAAAAATGGTCGATTAATAGACGTGGTCGCTTGAGCAAGCTTAAGTAGGTATCACCCGTCAGACAAAAAGAGATCATCTGGGAAGTGCGAAGAGTGTCGATCCTTGTCACATTGTGTGATTTGCTGAGGCTAACTATCGTCGAAATTTCTCTCGTTCTGCTAATCATCCAAGTTATTAATGTTCATTCTATCTTTTGTGTGAAAAGTATTTGAAATACCACATCCGGTTGACCTGTACTTTAACCAATCTCTTTTTCAAATGTATATTTAACAGAGTTACCATATGGTCCCTTTTCGCAATACAGGTAACTAATGATGTCTTCTTTTAAAATAACTTCTTACTTTTCGAGTTTCTCACTATGGCGATCGTCCGTAAAACAAACAACTTTGTTGTCCCCCTTCAAGTAATTTCTTTTGTTTGTTTGTTTGTTCGAATGGGGTTTGACTCCACTTTCAGCAATCTTTCGGTTACATCGCGGTAACTGCAGCACCTTACAATATATTCCTGGTATTTATCACACCATTACGTCCTTTCCTAGCATCCAGCTGCTATATGACGTAGGTCTACGATTATCAACCCATTTGTGGAAGAAAAAGTCGGAAAGGATGCGTGCCGCCGTCAAAAATCGAACCCGGGACCTTTTAAATAATAATCATACAGGCTATAACTTCGCTAAGACGGTAGACGCCCTGAATACTTTATATAACAGTTCGCATCACGAAATTGACATGGTGAATGGTTTATAATGATATCCGAATGAAAGAGAATCGGTGGAAGGAGCAAGTTTGAATGAAATTAACGGGAGGTAATCCAATATCGCCAAACTCGTCCAATTTGACGAAATGAGCGATATTTCTACGGTTCCTTTATCACAACCTACCTACTAATGTGTTAGGTGTCTGCTTGGACCAGTTAGATACTTTAAAACCAACACTAGCAAATTATAGCATGGAATATTTTGATCGATTTGAATGAAGTGTCGATCCTTTGAACTAATTCAAAATGTATTCATCGTTTAAGTGAGGGGTTTGAATGGATGAATACAGCGCCGAGCGAGCAATTTAGAAAATTTTACGATGTTACTAACTGTAACTAAATCAGAAATCAATATAAATAACACGAGTGATTCTTCTAAGTTTCTTCTTTGTTCCAATCGGTACAATGTCTAGCCAATAGATCAGTTTTTGTCGAGTTAGTGGATCGAGGGGTAGTGAAAGACTGTTGTAATATGTTTCACCCCCTAATAACTGTTACAACAAACAAATACCGCTGCATGAAAACATGTTAAGGATTCGCAATGAAAACAGTCATTTCTGTACTTGCGGACAACAAAAACGTCACGCCTTTCAAATAATATGAGATCTTTTATCCATCGAAAAATTAAAAAATTAGATAATATAATCATGTAGTAATTCGGCGGGTCTATCCTCTCAGAAAATACTTTAGATCAGAGCTTGACTACAGTTAAAAACATCGTGAAATTGACTCTCAATCCAATCAAAATCATTCTTAATTATTCACTCAGCGCTCCATTCATTCCAATACTAACTCAAATCGATCAAAAACGCTCCGAATTCATTAGAAAACATATAAAAATCGTTCAAGACTTTCAATAATAAATTCAATCGATCTATTTATTCTACGATTTTATTAGCTGGTGTGTACTTTCAAGTGTCTGACTAGTTCACGTACACGTACAAAAAGATAAGTACGTATATTCCATTAAAGGGATGTATTTGATATCGCTTATTTCGTTAATCTTGAACAAAATTAGCAATATTGGATTACCTCCCTTTAAATTCACTCAAAACTCGTACAACACATTCATTCAATTTCATTCAGAAATCACTCCAAAATCATTCACCCCGTTAATTTCACGATGTTCTTAACTGTTGCTGTTTTGACTTTTTTTGTATTAATCTCGGAGATAGTTCAGAAGGTTTGATTGCCTTTTTATATAGACCTAATAAGGGTTTTTCCCTTCAATTCTCGTATGTTTTACTTCAATGCAAATTAGTGTCCATTTTCAATCAAAAGGCGAAATAGGACCTTTTTGTGCAAAGATTTATTTTTTTAAATAATTCCACTTCAGGGTTGTATTTTCCTTAGAATTTCAAAAGCAATTTAAACAACACACTTGGCTGATGGTACCCATTTGTAAACAGGTCTAGGTAAAAATTAAGCACCATGACCCCAACTATTTTATTTTTAAAAACAGAAAATGTAGA
Source organism: Fragum whitleyi (assembly GCA_948146395.1). Classification (NCBI taxonomy): domain Eukaryota; kingdom Metazoa; phylum Mollusca; class Bivalvia; order Cardiida; family Cardiidae; genus Fragum; species Fragum whitleyi. The sequence continues at coordinate 38,973,071 of OX411559.1, forward strand.
TTAATTTGAACAAAAATTTCATATGCTGAGCGAATAATCGTAACACCGTCTTTTTGTAGAAAAGATTTAAACCGATGATTTTGAAAATGTTCAATCCATTTCTATTTTGGGATTTTAAGCTTACACTTTCTTGACACGATCCCTTAAATTTAAAGCAGGTGAATGTTTTACGATGTTGATTAGACTACCATGTATATGCATTCGTATAATCAACATTTTAGAGCGCTTTCTTATCCTGAAAGTAAGGCAGATATAATTGAAAAGAAGGAAGGTATACTGTTTTTTATAAATTAAAAAGGAGATCATAGTGTTATTTTTAGATATATCGCATTGAATGAAGTTTTTGGACTTTTCTCCCCATCTACCTCGTATTTCGTCATAAAAGACTTAAATATAAGATAACCGGATTCCGTTGCGCTTTTTTGTGTGTTTTTTGAAAGTCCTTGCGTCAAGGAAATTATTTTTTTTTTGTATGCAATATTAATGGCAGAGGTTGTAACGCTGTAGGAAAGATATTGTAACATTCAAGATACTGTAACATTCAAAAAGAATTAGGCAGAGTTCGTAACATACACATAAAATTGAAATAATGCATATAAGTTTGGAAACAGAAGACATTCCTTTCAGATTAAGGGTATAATAGAGAAGACTTAGGGCTTTTAACGCCAAACAGATAAAATGTTTCAATATTTCTTCTTTCTGTTCTAGAAAATCAAAAAGAAGTAGACAAAACACTGTTTTTCGATCAAATTTACCTTAAAATTCTTTTTTACCGAAATATCAATATCAACAATATTTCGTTCAGGATTATGCATTATCTAAAGTAGGGAATAGGAATATATAAAAAGTCTAACGTGTCTTCTGGTTGTACAAATAACGTCGAAACCGACATGTATTTAAACAAATCAGCAGACACCTTAACAGTTTTCATTGCGAATCCTTAACATGTTTTCATTCAGAGGTATAGTTCCGCAAGAAAGAGTAAGGTCTGAGAAACCGTTATCTCCTATCATTTTCAATGTAAAATTGATCTTTGATCACTCACTTGAAATTGCAGGTCTATATTTGTCCGTTGTAACAGTTCTAGGGTGTGTGTTTTGTTTATACAGAAACTTATGACCTATTGCATAAATGGCTCAGGGTGATACAGTTGTAACTGCCTATAAACATACAGGCAGTTACAACTGTTTCGCGCCTGAGCCACCGATATGTTCATATGTCAGCCAATCTAATTGTCGGCATTTTAGACGAATTTCAAGACAAAATATGGAATTGTTTTTGACATTTTCCGTTTTGTGATAACCTAAAGGTTTTGTGTATTACTTGACAAAGTAAATCTGAAACGTCGGTTGATTTTGATTATTCTTGTTCTAAAATACAGGTACAGTAAAGAACATGGTAAAATTGACAATTATTTTGACCAAAATCATTCAAAATTACTCGCTCAACGCCCCATCGATTCATTCAAAACACTCGCTTTAACCATTCTAAAACGCTAAAAAATCACTAGAAACGACAAGATCATTTGATCAACAATTTAAATCAAAATAAAAATCGCTACCAAAAGAATCAACGATTTCACAAACATAATTTTATTTGAAAGCGTATGATGAATTCGTGTAACTTGTAAGCATTTATTGAGGGGAGGTAACAAATATTGCTAATTTTGTTCATCTTGAACAAACTAAGTTGATATTGGATTACCTCCCTTTAAGGATATATATGAACTAATTTTAATACCTTTCTAAAAGTAATGTAAAATGGTTCATAAGTTACACCAATGTAAGTATTTGCAGTGCGTTGGTTTCTCATAACATGCCGATTTTATGTAAGCAACATGCGTTTTGGGTCAGGAAGAACCGAATCGTTTATTTTCAAAGTCGAAGTACATTATGTGACTGGCGACTCTTTTGAATTCAATGCACCATTTGTGGTTAAAAAAAATAGTAATAAAAAATACATGTATTCGGTACGGCAGAGTATTTAAACGAGTAAAAGAAAAAAGCCAAAAAAACTGAGCTATCAAAGCTTGACAAACGTTAACTAAATTATTCGAAGAACGAATTAAAAGTTTGCTGATCATTTCTGACAGAGAAGATTTTTTTGTCACGTGCACCCTATTTTACTAAATGTGCTAACAGTGAAGACGTTAAGCCAATTTTGTCATAGACGTTACTGCTCTTGCTTACTACTACCGCTACTACTAGCCTTTACATTTCTTACAGCAAATACAACATAATCAAAGTACTGAAAGTACTGATAAGTTGGAATGCGTTCAAGAGACGGTGACCTCAAGCCACTAACGAGACTGACGCCTCCGGTCCTCCACAGGTGATCAGATAATACGTCGCGTCTTTTTACGGGCGTATATAAATCAATGTATTTCAACAACGATTTACGCTGAAACCCCCCGAATCGATGAATCTGATAAAAGAAAAATGACAAAAAGAAAGAAAATGATACGGACCATACAGCCGACCAATTGACGCATAGACGGACACTTATACACTCAAAACAGTAACTATGCTATTTTTCAGATGGCTTCTGCTAAATGTGAAGTATGAATTACATCTTTAATTAGAATTGTCGCAAAGCGGACCTTAACAAGCGCTTTGTTCCAGCTGAAAGCGATTTTCGCAGGGAAGTCTTTTACTATATGAGTTGGAATCTCAAGAAATTTTTTAGACGAAATTAAATTGTGACTTCAACCTCCGTGACTCCATAATTAGGCACTTTCTTGGGTCATTGACAACATTTGTGTCAAGCTTACTTATGGCCTTGACATGTATAACCTCGAAACAATAGGGCATTTTTGGTCATGGTCAACATTTGTGTAAAGTTTCCTAATTGCAGGTCAATTGCCCTTCCGTTTAGCTAGCGGAAAGCAAATGGTTAATGGACATACAGACATGATGAAATCAATATATACTTCTCTTCTTCTGAGTTAGGGGTATGATGGTGCTCTGAAACGTCTTCAAGAATGTGAAGAAAACAAGTTGAACTAGTAGGTTTGTTTCAAATGGAAAATTATCTTGGTTATGGGATGCAATTGGGCAAAGATATTCATAATTCCATTAAAGATGTGAAGCCAGGCTTTTATTGGATGAATATTGGGTTTTAACAATGAAACATTCATGTGGATAACTGCAATATGACGGAAAACAAAGAACAATTTGTTGCAAAATGATTTATAAACTTTAAAAGTGTATCATTACCTTTAACAAAAGCAGAGTTTTCTCCTTTTTTGATGTTTCAGTCAAAATGTTGTTCAAGTTTTTGCAAGTCGAGTTTTTTCATCCATTACATATCATTTAAAAATTAACAAAAATATATTAATGGCCCAGTGCGGAAACAGTTGTAACTTCTTATATGCCTGTAGGAAGTTAAAACTGTTTTACACTGAGCCATCAATATTATTATTGGCAAGTATTGTCGAAAGGAAGTTGTTGTTTGTTATATAGAAGCTCTTTCTTCTTGTCCACGCTTTCACCTTAGTATTTAAGTATCCTTAGTTTAGCTTGGACTCTTTGTGTTCATTTTTTTTCTCTGAAGTAAGAATCAAACCATTTTGAACTTAAGTTCTTTGTAGAGCAAAGGAAATCATTTTTTTTCTTCTTAAAATTTCTTCTTCACAGGCCTTAGATTTGGTTGATATCCAAGTGTTAGGTGGTGAGAAAATGATTTTGAGAGTGTCCACTATATAACATACAGAGAAATGACCTCCGCCTATAAAAGACATATTTTTCAACTAACCACAAAATTAAGTTTTTTTATAATCTGACAAAGGGTCACCAAAGGATAACTCAAGCGGAATGTGGTCGATGTCCATCTTTTCTGTTTTCGACAAAATGATAAAGATTCTACTATATAACATATAGAGATATGACCAGTGCCGATAAAAGACATATATTTCGTCTAATAACTATATTTATTGTAGTTTGATAAAGGATTACCCAAGTATCTCAAGAAAATATAGTATATAATATAGTTAACCAAGAAAATATAGTTAAGGACAAAAGTTCTGTCCGGTTTTGTCTTATCCAATGAAGCTTTTCATTTGAAAGCTAATGTCTCGAAATTATTGCTTAGTAGTATCGACCATATTTTAAAAACATAGGGACTGTTTTCACCGGCATTGGATCACAAATGACGTTGGTTGAGTCCAAACGACGTTGATGATATTTTTAACTTTTTTCACGCAGCAAACGACAAAGCATAGTAAATTTTTGTACGAGAGCCATTCTTTATTTATGAGTGCGTCATAATTGTTCGCAGGTTTGTCGTTGGATTTTGAAATAAAAACGTCTTCTGTCATTTTTTGATTAACGAAAGACGCGTTTGAATAAATTGGCATTGTTTATGAAGAGTGAGACTTTTATCTGAATTTTAGTGTTTAAATGCCGCGTATTAAACGACGTCAGTCAGAACAATTGAAACGACGTTATGTTAACCCCTTTCATTTTTTTAGGAAAATCTATGCGCGATATCATCAAGATATTGTGTACAAGCATGCATGATTTCTATTCATTTAATTTTGTCCTCGCTTGGATTAGGCCTTGTCGTAATTAGACAATCTAACCTGTTTGTTATATCGTCGTTTTATTCTTAGACCGTAGATCAAAGTTCTACAAAACCACCGTAGATTGAAATCTTTAACTGTCTACTTTAAATAGTGCTTCATTCATTCATGTTCTATGTCTAATAAAAATGTTTTGCCTTATTTGCATATTCGCGAAACCGGACAAGACTTTTGTCAATTAGTATATATTGGTACTCACTTTAAATCAATGCACACGTGAATGATATGATTATCATGCGCGAATCGAGGCGAAAAGAACATAATTGTTCATTAGTATTGTAGGTATTCCGGTGGGAGTAGAACAAACTGGACCTGAAAGCAAAACACGTGGGGTGGTAAACTCGTTCAGATATTTTTAAAAAAGGCTGTAGTTAACTTGTGATTATCTTCAATGATATTTAAAGGATTGCGCACGAGCGTATTTTTGCACAAGCGAATTAGGCCTAATGGATAAGCAATTTTAAAGAAAATGGACAAAAGCAGAAAGAGAAGATAAATGTTTGCCTACCTTCATCGATCCTTGCTGCGTCCACAATCAAGTGAAATTATCGCGCTATTTGGAAATGGTTTTCCGGTTTTTTAAGAACAGAACAGAACAGAAGAACATATCTTTTATATTCATCCAAGTGCAATGGGGTACAATATCGACAATATAAATAAATAATATTATTTGTAATAATTTAAGTTCTTCCGGTAAAACACATAGATGAATGATTGGATTGGGGAAATTTTAGACTCATCCGAGGGATAGAAGCGCAGTTACTATGTCAAGTACTTTGATGAGATATATTTTGTTATCAATGATAAACTAGTGGACAAGAAAAATTGCCGATTAGGACTTAAAACATCGCAGCTAGAGGTTATTTAAGCTATAGTTACGACGTTTCGGTCTCCAGTTGATGTTATAAATTGAAATTAGATCTTTTGTTATGGGATAATTATTTATTTTTTAATTGTTTGAGTACAAAATAACAACGACATGCATAAATATTTACAGTAATACGTGCCGAGATGGCTATATCCCCTGTTTTTCCGTTCTTGTTCGAAATGAAAAACAAGGAATGGGATTTGTGGAATATGATACAAAAAAAAAAAAAAAAAAAAAACGTAACCGAAACAAAATATTAATATTACACACGAATGCAACAACAAAGTTTGCGATATAAACGAGAGGTGTAAATTGCAGGGACAGTTGAGAACATGAGTCGTCTGGTATTAGGGTGAAGTTTACTTCATATGTATAAGAACATTCCAATCGTTTGTAAACTTGACCTTTCGTAACTCATGAGTACAGATTTCATTCATAAAAGAGCAGATAAAATCGTAGTAGGCCATCAGGTCGTGTGGTATGGCCAATCAGAAAACGGCTTTAGTTTACACATGCGTGAGTTCAACTCGTGTCATAGGAGAGTACATGGGGAAAAGATTTTACGGTGCACAGAGAAGTAATAAAAGTGAATATTTACTGGATCGGTTTTTTTAAACAGATAAATAATCTGTAGATGTTGCGCGTTTCTAATGATGGTTTTCGGGACAATAAGGTACAAACATTTGAACCATTTTGTTGAAGTGTGTAATAAGGTCGTTCAGAAAGAGAAACTAGACCTCTAAAAGAAGCTATAACATTATTCTACGAAAAATAGGTTGCGACATTACCAAATAAGCAGATCACGTGATTGGCTTGTGCTATTGCCTCAATTCAGAGAAAACAGATTGCGACATTACCAAATAAGCAGATCACGTGATTGGCTAGTGCTATTGTCAATAGCTTACATTATTGGATTTGACTTATTACATGATTTCCAAATATAGTAATGCAAACATGTGATACTAGTAAATTCGTACGCAACTTTTAATAAATATCGTTTAAAACATAAAATAGCGTCTTAATAATGTACATGAATTGATAGTTGTGTAATTGTACAACATTATTTCTTTTTGATGTAGTTAACTGTATGCCTATGTCAAGTTGAGATAAACAAAATAGGCCGAAGTGTATTCACATCCTGTTCACGTGATATGTGTTATCAAAAAACCCGAAATGAAATTATCTTGTGTTCATTTTGCGGTTTTGTTAAATCTAAGTTGGAATTGCTCCGCATCCCAACTTAAAAACAATGACAATGACATTATCTGAAGAACACATTATTATATAGTGTAAATAGAGAAGTAAAGATTTTTTATCTATTTTACAACAAGAAAATTTATAACATGTAATGACATGCTATACATGGACGTTGGCTAAGTTTGAAGAATATCGAATAGGAGTTAACGGCATGAAAAAAGAATGCATTTAGAAGAATTCATTATTAGGAAACCTTACCATAATTAGCGAAGCCCATTAAAAGTCTTGCTTTTTCGTTGGATCAAGAAATCATAATGTGTTTGAAACCAGTTTTTTAAAACCATCCACCTGGCTCTGGTGAACACGTGACATTTGGCGGAAAATATGCCGTCTTAGCTCCATAAACAAAATAGTTCGCAACATTTCAGCAAAAATCAAATTCAAGTAGCGCTATTTAATTCAAAAAGAGAGTGCGAATTATTCAAGGAGTCCTCTTTAAAGTTTCAATTATGTTTAATTATACTTTAACTAACAATAACGATACCCTGTGTATCAATGCAATTTGGGACCTACATTGTAACGTCATATTATCCAATAATAGTATCAACCAACGCGTATAATGTCCTATATCGAACGAACTGAGCAATATGAGAATATTCAACGGAATTCGAAGCCGCGCGCCAGTATTAGAGGCGAGCATGGTAACCACTGGACCACCGGAACTGCGCGTGGCCAGAAACGAATTTCCCTTTAGCCCGTAGCCCCTCAACCTTGAAGAACCCATTTGATTTTGAATTTAATAATAGCTCTAAAAATAACCAATTCTACGAAGGTATTAAATTTATTTGTGTTTTAAGAATAAGTCACGCCCAGAAAATAGGTTCTACAGGATGGGTCAGTATTTCCTTATAGCCAGAGAGAATAGGACGACTATAGTTATTTACCAGATATATAATATACTTAGTTCCAAAAGAAAGTGTGCACTTTTGAATTTTGAATATCTCTGAAATTACACAATCTATCGTCATGAAACGTCGTATGACCATCCCAAAGAGTATGTGCAAACGACATTTGAAAACAAAAATCGTGGCATGAGCAAAAATTTTCAGCTAAATTTAGACATTTGATTTCGTATGATTTGCATGTGCATATCACACATTAGACGTACAATTGGTCTGAAAATGCATTTAGTCTAATGTTTGCGGCTTTGCTAAGCATAAAATCACATTTTCAATACAATTGTGCATGATGCTATAGCGTGGTTTGACTACGAATAAACGCCGTTGAACAAAATCGAACCTTGTCAGATTTAGAACGTCATTAAAATTGATTGAGCATTCATATTCCAATAGAATCGGAGTCGTCACTCTTAAAATCCTTTAATAAGCAAATCGAGATGTCAAAGAACGCCATAGCACCATTCAGCGACAAGTTACTGGCTTAACAACGTAGCAATATCTTACGTTGACGTACACGTAACTTCTGCATAAAAATAAAAACTTTTGTTAGGAAACGGCCTGGAATGGCTTCTTAAACTCTGTAATGCAACATCAACACTTAGCTCTTACCAAAGAATAGGTTGTTAGGAGGTCAAATCTCAAAAGCTTAAGTAATGCCGTCGCGTATGCAGCGTGCGTTGCTTTATCCAAATCTGATTTGACTTTTAATTTCAAAAGGGCTTGTGTAAAGTATGACATCAACTTTACTCTATAATTTGCCCCCAACATTGTAAAAATTAAGAGCAATGCAAAAAGTGAAAGTGCACACTTTTTAATGGAACTAAGTATAGTTCTTATGCCTGGTCAATATATATGATGTAAACTTGTTGTATCTGTCAGGCGTCCTTAATCATTAATTTCCTCCCTTTATCCTCATAAGGCATTTTTTTACACTGATCACAGGATAGATGCGTACCCCATCCACTCTTCTACCATGCAATGTGAGTGAGCTACGAAAGATCTATCTGACAAAATACAAAACTTTTTGACACCAATTTTTTATGTGGGTATCACAGAAGGGATCACTTGCAAAAATGGTACTCAATTTCTTATGGAAATAAAATTTCTACAGTTCACAACATCGTGACATTGACAAGGTGAATGATTTTGAAATGATTTAGGAATGAAATTGAATGAGTGGATGTGTGGAGCGAGTTTTGATTAAGTTTAATGGGAGGTAATCCTACATTGCAAATTTTGTTCAGGATGAACAAAATTAACGATATTGATTACCTCCCTTTAATACAGTATGCATACAAGTTCTTTACATAGCTTTCTATTTTTTCAAGAACCTATGAGACGCTAACCATTTGAAATATGTCAGGGATATCGCGATTTTTCTTAATCAAAATTTATTTTGAATGACGTTGTTGTTTCAATATTTTTCAATGGGCTTGAGCGTTTTTGAATGGTTTGCGTGAGTGTTTAGAATGATTGAATGGAGCGTCGAGTGAGCGATTTAGAACGGTTTTGATTGAGATTAATGCCAATTTCACGATGTTGTAAACTGTACGCTTGTAGTTTTTTTTGATAGTGGTGCCAAGCAAGGCGAATCTGTTTAACAACGCTATCGGGTAACATCATTATTTTCTCCCGTACATATGTTAACATAATTGTTCTACCAAAGGTTGTAAAAACAGATTAAAATTCGTAAAATGGTTTACATTTATTTCAAATTATATTTAGTGGACGTTTCTTTGAGAGTTAAGAATATTATTCAAACACATTCTAAGCCTCTTTTCTTTGTGGCAGGTATTCATATGTTATGAAACGTGTATATACCTCCAAAATGAAAAAAAAAAAAAAAAAAAAAAAAGAAAGAAAAGAAAAATACAAGAGAAAAACGAATATGTTACAATTAAAACAATTCTTACCTTTGTAACTTTTTAAGGCGACCTATTGCTTTTCCAACTCGGCATTTACCTTGGCTCCAGTACAGTAAACTACCTGTAGGTTAAACGTCATTTGTCCTTTAAATTGACCCAATGTTTCTTGTTTCATTATCAATATACAGTCAAACCTGTATTCAGCAAGCACCTAACTTGAGGGACATTCAAAAAGTGCTCGTTTAAGACAGGTGATTGTTAAAACAGGTCAACTTCAAGGCAATTCGTTCACTTGTGAACTCGGTGGTCGCTTGCTTAAGACAAGTTGCTTGCTGGATACAGGTGGTCGCTTAGACAGGTTTGACTGTATGTTGCATTATGTGACAATTATAATTTTGAATTAAATTCCTCTATTGAATAGGGCAACCAGTCTACATTGTCTCGGTAACGTAGAGTAACTTCCCATATAAAATTATGTCCCTTTGGATAACCTGCTAAAACATGAAAACATCGACATAAATTGCATATTTGAAATCGAAGTTCCGTAAGTGACGAGTAACAATTTTCTTTGTGTATATTTCATGACATAGGACTAGATATCTTAGTTCAATGTTAATTTAACATATTCGTCCACAATACTTCTGATAAAGTGTGAATAACTTGTATAAACTCCTTTGTTTGAAAACGAAAGTAGCAAAAAACCCACCCACTTTCGTTTTCAGCTGAAAGGTTGACATTTATTATTACGATTTTCATCTTTGTCGACCTTATGGGAATAATAGAGAATGAATAAATAGATAGTTCTATACATGTATGTTTAATAGTTATCGTTTCTTAACCCGGTAAGTGTCGTCTCAATAATATAGTCAAACCTGTCTTAAGCAAGCACCCAAGGGACATTTAAAAAAGTGCAATTGGTTCATTTGGGAGCTCGGTGGCTGCTTGCTTAAGACACGTTGCTTGCTGAATACAGGTGACCGCTAACACAGGTTTGACTGTATTGTTTGCACAAAGCACTTGCCCTTATCAACCGCCTTTCTAAAATTCGGCTTGTCATTTTACAGTTTGATCTTTAAGGTAGTCTACCCCTAATGATAATAATCAAATCGGCAAAACTTGTATTACTCGATTTATCGTGTTGATTATTGCATTATAGTGTTATAACGTCGTAAGTACCTAAAAATTGTATAATGCGTAGATTCCTTATTACTGTACCAAAACACGTAAGTGCATATACATTGTATAATAGGTTGCCGACTTATTACATTTCCTTAGTGATAAAACATCGTAAGTGCCTTTACATTGTATAATAGGTAGCCTTCTTATTACAATACTAAAACATCGTAAGTGCCTATACATTGAATAATAGGTAGCCTACTTAATACAGTACTAAAACATCGTTAGTACAATGGTTAATAAGTAGCCTACTTATTACATTTCATTAGTGCTTAAACATCGTAAGTGCCTATACCATGTATAATAGGCAGCCTACTTATTAAAATGCTGAAACATCATTAGTGCCTTTACAATGTATAATAGATGGATTCCTCATTACAGTGCCAAAAAACGTAAGTGCCTATACATTGTTTAATAGGTAGCCCTCTCATTACAGCACCAAAACATCGTAAGTTCCTATACATTGTATAATAGGTAGATTCCTTATTACAGTACCAAAACTCGTAAGTGCCCATACATTGATTAATAGGAAGCCCTTTTTTTACAGTACCATCGTAAGTGCTATACATCATATAATAGGTAGCCTCCTTATTACAGTTCCAAAACACATTAGTGCCTATACATTGTATAATAGGTAGATTCCTTATTACAGTACCAAAACATCGTAAGTGCCTATACATTGTATAATAGGTAGCCTACTTATTACAGTACTAAAACATCGTAAGTGCATATACATTGTATATTAGGTAGCCTACTTATTGCAGTACTAAACCATCGTAAATGCCTATACATTGTACAATAGGTAGCCTTCTTATTATAGTACTAAAACATCGTAAGTGCCATATGCATTGTATAACAGGTAGCCTACTAATTACATTTCATTAGTGCTTCAACAATGACGTAAAAAGTTGTTTTCAGAATTCATAATCATGGATGGACTACCTCGAACTCGAATTTTAAGTTGGCCTACTTTGAAAACACAATCATTATCATGATTGATAAGAAGAGATACACTTACTCTATTTTCTTTCGGGTTTATAATAACCATTCACCTGACCCAAAATATGTTTACAGAAAGAGCCCTTTTGGACATTAGGTTAAATTAAGATAGTGGACCCTAAACAGTTTAGCAACGTTTCGAAAGAAATAAATTTTTACAGTATTAACCGCGGTTTCCTAATAATTATATATGGAAACCTTGATTTACAGTGTAGAAAATCTCAAGTTCCGATAAACTGCGGAACTTTCACGAATCCACGTCCTTAAATGTATGTCAATATTACCATTGCAATGTATATGTGAAGACCTGATCGGATTCAGAGACATCATTATCTAAGAAAAAACAAAACAACAACAACAACAACAACAAAAATACAATAAAATCCACAAAATAAGGTAGGATGGCTTCTTTTATCAGTTTACACACAAAATAAAAAAAAGTTTCAGCTATGTTTAGTCTGATTCATATCTTGATCGATACTTTTAAAAGACATTTCTTTTGTTTAATTGTAAAACTAATAACCAAAAAAAGGATTGGAGGTTCGTAAATTAAATAAAAAATAATGTAGAAAAAACTTAAATCTGATTTTTGTAAACATGATTGTATTTTGTCCCGGTGCTCAGCATTCTGAAAACAAATATGTAACTTAGTAAAAGAGAGAAACCTAAGATGACTTTGTGATGGCTGTTTTGCCTTAATGAAACATTATAGAAGACATGTATATATTTTATGCATCCTGAATGCAATATTATCCGAAGGTTGATGGAAGTGTCGGCACCGGATGTCTGTAAGATATCCATAATAACGATCAAAGGACAAAGTTGTCGAATTAAAAAAAAAAAAAAAAAAAAGACATAAAAATTAAAGAAAAAGTTTTGTTAATGTTAAGAGTATCTTTTATTGAAAATATTGAGCTCAGAATTGTTTCAATTCCTTGTTTGACCAAAGTTTGGGCCAAAGGCCCCTAGATGTCATTTAGTTACTGTTCCTTGGATAAATTGTGTAAGAAATGTAACAACGCTTCTACGAGGGTGGATCAAAAAATACGTGGACTTATACTATAACTTTGGTATTTCCCGACGGAAATCAATGAAATTTTGTACACGTCTCAAATCATTTAATGTTGACAAAATATCAAATTTACAAGAGTCTCCTATGACTCTGACGTAAAAAATCCAACCTTTGATTTACCTGGGTAGGTGCTACCGGCGCAACTCATTTTGTAACGTTACTTCCTAGTTTTACTACCTGTAAATGTACCACCAATTTGGACCAAACACTTCCAAACTTCGCCAAATTACGTGTTGACGTTATGAATAAGGATATTCAAAATTTAAGCATAATTCATTCGCTTTTTTCGAATTTAAAGTAAGTAAACTAAGGACACGCGTCAATTTTTGAACTTCGAAACGACGGCACCGGCGCAGCCAGAGACAACCAGACAATAATAAAGTTCTACTGGACCTATGGAAAACCTAATCGATAGGTTTAAATGATAGAATATGCTAAAAGGTCTTCAAATGTAAGCAGATACCTTCTTTTTAAATGGTTTAAAAGGTTTGTTTAAGAATGGAGAGTGTTTCTTAAGGATGACACTTGGAGAATTGTAAACGTCTCCTCGGCGTTAAACTGTAATTGTCACAGAACAACATCAATTCAGAATCGTTTAGACACATTACACATTTAAGTTCATCGTTTTGGATCAGATGAATATGAAAATAGTACTTATCCAATGGATAAGCGATGCAGAAATCGTGTTTATTGTTGAGTTGAGTATTTTGAAAAGTGCTGACTTTCGAGACGATTCTTATCAATACCGTAGCGTCATATTGACGTCGTGACCGTGCGCCGGTACCAAATGACTACATGTTTTAGAATGGTTGCTACAGGTGACCAACTATTTGGATTTCATCCAAATTTACACGACAAAAAGATTAATGCCTCAATTTAATAACAATGTAGTTTTCTCTTCAAAGTCTGTGAAACCAAAATTTCTGTAACGCTAGTCTACGTAATTTTTGATCCACCCTCGTATTTGACGTCATTTTGAAACTTTCTCATCTTTACTGACGCTGTTGTGCACAAGCGGTAGCGAACCGATTTATTTGATTTTAAGATCTCGTTCAAAAATTTTCAGTTATAAAGGGCCGGTTTGTGCACCTATCCATGATTTCCTCTAGTTTCTCATTCTACGACCAGAACAACCGAGTCACCAGCTCTCCTTCCCACTTACATGTAGGCGTTTCACTCGCCTATCTTTTTCTTAGTAGTCGACAAATGACGCAAATCACAATAACTTCTGGCAAATATTTGATCAAAGTTAGCCGAGTCAGATATCAAATTTAGGACCGATAGATTGAGAGCCATTGAGAGGCATTACTGACTGAGCCAAAACGGGCTCGGCATTTCAAAATCAGGAGGTAACATTGCGAATAGTTTGGAGTAGGCAAACTGAAGGGCGACGTGATTAACATACACGCAATCACTAAGCATACCGACATTCTTATTTCCGTTTTTTTTGTTTGTTAGCCCCTGCATATTCATCATTTTTACGGGCATCACTAGTAAGGAATATCATGTGTAATTTTGGAAACAAAAAATACTCACATTGGGCTTTGAGTAGCTCAACAGGAGTATGTGACAAAAAAAAAAAAAAAAAAAAAAAAAACGGAGGTGGCCAGCGCACTAACCCGGATGACGTAAAATCGCGCAAATTCTTGCAGTTGTGACGTCTCTGTAGTTAGCTCGATCAGTAAATGTCAAAAGAATAGGCAATGTAATCACCCGAAAATGACCTATGTAGAGTTTCTTTTTTGCCAGATATAGATAAACAAGCCAAAAGAAGAAGGGGTAAAAGGATTTTTAGATGAAAATATATAAAATCTGTATTGTTGAAACTCATTGAAATTATATTGGGCAGACAATATATCATAACACTCAACATAGTGTTTTGTTGACAATAAAAGCGGGAGATAAACGAATTTAAGGTTAAGACAAATGTGCCCCGGCATGCGAAAAGGACCATCTGGGTAATGCTTTAAATATCGATCCTTGTAAGAGGGCGCAGGGTCTAGACTTTACGAATTTGGCTGATTTTTGGAATCTAGAACGATCATTCTACCTTTCTGTATTTAGAAATGCGACCTCTTGTTGACCGATGCTGAACCTTATCTCCTTTTCAATTATTAATTTTACAGAGTGCCAAGATGGTCTCATTTTGCGTCATGGTTCACATATACATTATACATTGATAAACTCTTTGCTGTGAAAATTCATTAGAAAAGATAATATATCAGTACCCACAATATATTTAAAATATTTTATTTTGGTCTTACTCCCTTTTATCTAGATACTTAGATCGGTCTGTGTATTTTTCGTAGTCTGTACTTTATTGACATTTTTGATATCTTTTGTACTTGAAAGAGCATGTGTTTTTATTTAAAAAAAATATGGTAGGGTAGAATAACCCATAGAAATTTATACAATATATTCAACATTAATCGATCTTGGTCATTTTTTTACTGTCAAGTCAGAGATAATATTAAGCACCTCCCAGATTTTCGGTTGAGAGGCCACTACTTTATAAATAACTTTTCTCAAT
This sequence comes from Fragum whitleyi, assembly GCA_948146395.1. Lineage (NCBI taxonomy): Eukaryota > Metazoa > Mollusca > Bivalvia > Cardiida > Cardiidae > Fragum > Fragum whitleyi. Next base: position 38,988,316 of record OX411559.1, read on the forward strand.
ACATGCTTATAACATATATCAGTGTTGATTTTTGAAAAAGAGAATGATTTAAAGAAAGGTAGAATGACCATTCTTGATTTGCGGCATCTCCCCTGAAAGAGTCCACCCTAATAAGTCTGCACTGTCAGATATGTTTCCGTAATTCAGATATGGTTCATCTTCAACTTGGATGATTTGGACAAACAGCGAGCTATTGTCTTAACTTTGGGGTATCAATTGGCATCAGAAAACTTAAGCGCCTGTTTGAATAAAATATAGTTTTACCGATTATTCCAGTAGAACATTTGCTAGGATAGCTCTCTACCTTACTTGTACAAAAATTGGTGCTTTATGTCGTTATTACAGACTTTGTTACTGAAAAAAGCAAATGTGTGGGCCAATGAAATGACAAATCGATAACCGCTCCCTGGAATCGAACCCAGGACCTTTTGGTTAAGTGGCCGACGCTCTACGTCTAGACTACGGACACCACTATTGAAACAGAGGTCAGGCAATATCTTATTTGGCTCAGAGGTCAGTCTGTGCGACCTTATTTGGGATGAAGGGTCACATTTGTTCGTCCGTCCGTCTGTTTGTGTAGACCAATGTTCATCTATCTGTTCAAGGTTAGGATTTTGTTCTCTTCTCAGAACATTTATCACTCTAATAAGGATTTTCTCAAAGTTCTTATTCAAATGTTTATGTTTTTGTCAACATCTCCATTTATTTTATATAAGCGTCACTGAAAATGCCGAATTTAGTATTTCGGCATTACGTAGATGATGATTAACTGGTTTGGTGTAAGAATGATGAAGTTTTCATTGAGAGAACAATAAGTACTATATTTTCGGAAATGATGAAACGGTTACGTCATTTTTACGTGCGCAGACGTTATAATGCATTTTTGGCGCATGGCTGGTACATTTCCCCTTAACCATGTCAAATTAGGTTTTTGTGCAATGTTTACGTGAGGTTAAACGTCCTATCTTAGATTTAGACGTAATGCGTATACAATATTACGTCATGTTACGTCATAACGTCTTAATTCATTTTGACGTCAAACTGCTAAACTCGGCCAAAATGTCCGAAAGTATTATATCAACCTGAACATCTGCGTGTTATATGTTAAGAACATTCTCGATTTTTAATTAAGCAGAACTTTTCCTGTATTTGTACCGATCAAGACTTTATTTTCACTTACATATTCTATTCTTTATTTCAGAACATGGAAGTCTCTGGAAGAAAGCATGTCGACAGCGACATAGTAAGACCAAAGTGTGATCCTTGTAAATCCGATAATGAAAACCAAATTGCCGAGTGTTTCTGTACAGAATGTAACGAATATTTGTGTTCTGTTTGTGCGAGAGTTCATAGAAAAACTAAACTTCTTAAAGACCACACCTTATTAGATTATGATAAAATGCCTAAAGAAAATCTGTCCCCTGGAACTGAAGGATATTGCAAAAAGCATAAAGACAAACCTTTAGATTATTACTGTACAGTTCACAGTACATTTTATTGTACAGTTTGTATAACTCTAGAACACCGAGATTGTACAGTTGAATATATCCAGGATTTGGTCGACAAATACGAACAGAATGGAGAATATGATAATTTAACACAGAAGATGAACGATCTAAACAGGCTTATCGACCAGACGAAATCAGAAACAGACCGAAATGCTGCGTATGCACAACAAGCATCAGCTAAAACAATAGCAAGTATTAAACAATTTAGAAAAGAAATCAACGCCATTCTTGATTCGCTGGAAACGAAGATTTTAGAAAAGGCTAGAAAAATAAAGGATATGGACCTAAAACGTCTGACAGAATTATCTTCTCAACTTGATTCTATGAAAACAGAGTTAGATGAAACGAAAACAAAGATAGAAAATCTCCGCACAACAAAGCAAAACAAGCAACTCGTTGTTACTTCAAAGCAAGTTGAAGCTAAAATAGCTATTTTAAAAAATGATATCAACGATATGTCTAAAACAAACACGGTTAAAACATACAAATTTCAACCCTACGAAGCCCTTTATAACAAGATAAAATCTATAGAAAAACTGGGAAATCTTCAACAGGAAGAAAATACAGACGGGAAGGGAAGTAAAAAAACGAAAAAAGAAATTTGGGCTGTAGAAAATAGGAAACAAAACAGAATTCCTTCAAACATTTCTCACGAAAAAGATATTGATATTCGTCATTTTAGAGGTATAGATATGCATGATATAACAGGCAGTGTTTATATGAATAACAACAGACTGGCTTTGGTCGAGAAAATCAACAATCATGTCAGCATAGTTGATATCATACAGGGTAAAACTGTATTACATAGAGAGTTAGATAGTCAACCATGGGATATCACGTACACAGACCAGAACCAGCTTGTTGTTACTGCTCAACCTTTTCTGGTATTTCTGAATGTCGGGAAGACATTGACAGTAAATAAGAAACTCAATGTGGAGGGAGTCTGTCGGGGCATTGCTTATACCGATAACATACTGATAGTGTCCTTTATAGATCCAGGCTTTATGAAGTTTATAAATATGGACGGACAGGTTATGAAATCTATAAGTACAGACATGAATGGAGAAGCTCTTTTTGATAGACCTGAGTACGTAGTAGCCAGTAGAGATAAGAAAGTTGTTTATGTTACAGACTGGGACAAGGACACTGTTACAAAACTAGACATGAATGGAACTGTTATAGATGTATACAGTAGTGAAGACTTTTTGTGGAGACCACTAGGTGTTACAGTAGATAAATATGACAATGTCTATATAGCTGGAGGTGGGTCAAATAATATTCGTGTACTGACAGCTGGAAGTAGACAGATACAACCAATACTAAATGTTGATAGTCCTCAATCTGTTGTGGTGTGTGACGACTCGGATCTGATGGTTGTTAGTAATTATTTAAATTACGCTATACATATCTACAAGATACACCGAAGTAAACCAAACTAATCGTTTAGATAAATCATCGTTGTGGGTGACCAAAATGTCGTATCTACAGCTTATATCAAGCTATAGTTATGACACTGTGGTCGAGAAACGAAAATATATTCTTATGGCCGATCTTGTAAAAAAAACAAGTATGATTTTTAAGGGAGGTAATTTAATATCGCTAATTCCCATTCAAGATGATCGAAAATTGAGAGAATTTACTACTCCCATTTACCAGATTCTAATTTGAGTTGCCTCGAGGAACATTCAGATGCTTATAAATCAATTAAAATCAAATGAGCCTGTAGGTGACATTTCCAACAATTTGAAATGTTTGTGAGGGGCGAGCATTGAGGAAGTAGACAGCCACATCCTGTATATAAAAAGTTACCTGATGGTCTACAGATACTTTGAGACCTTATCTATCCACTAGTAGCGAAGTTAAGACTCTGCTCAGACTGTGCGGATGCACAGGCTGATCAGAGTCTTTGCTTTGTGCATTTTTTTTTAAATCATTCGGAATCTCACGCACAGACTCAAATTAAATCATAAAATGATTTGACTGATTTGAATGAAGATATGAAACATTGTCGATTTTTAACAATTTTGGAGCGTTTTGAATGATAAGATTGATTGATTGAATGGAGTTTAACGCCACTTTCAACATTATTTCAGTTATATCGCGGCGGCTGGAGCACCTAACAATGGATTCCTGGTATTTCTCAAACCAGTACAACCATCATATTCTTTCCTAGCCTCCAGTTGCTATCTCACATAGGTCTACGATTATCAACCCATTGGTGAGAGACAAATAGTCGGAAAGAATGAGTGCTGCCGTTGGGGATCGAACCCGGACCTCTAGATTGACAGTCCGACGCGCTACCAACTGCGCTATGACGGCGGCCCTTGAATGATAAGAATGAGTGTATTGAATGATATGGATGTAGTGCAAGAGAATGTCTAAACACTTCTGTTACAGAGAAGTGTTATAAATTATTCAACCCTAAATACGTGCAACGTTGACTAAAATAGATACTTTTTCTTCTTCTTTATCGTACATATTTACTCGACGGGGCAGGAAAAAGAAATGTGTAGGATCACCGTATAAAAGATATTTGTATAAAAAGTTAGGCCCATCAAAGGTCAACTATAAAGATCATACAAAAAACATATTGGACGTAGTTTTAGTAAATCAAGAAAGCTCGAAAAGTTTTGGTCGTAGTCAGTCTGTACATTCCGCGCAGTCTGGCTAGAGTCGACACTTGACACACTACCCAGACCGACATTTTACGCCTGGTGGGTCGGAAAATCTTAGGACGATCATTCTAAACCTAGATTAATTCTTAGAATGAAATGCTACAACTTTCTAAAGTCTGTGCAGACAGATTGATGGATGTAGCACGTTCTGGGTTTTCTGACTGGAGTCGACATTTGACGCTATACCCAGATTGGAATGTGTACATTCAGATTGGGTGGTATATTTTACGCACTTTCTTAGTTATGTTTTTTTTTTTACTAAAACATTAATGGGTGCGCTGGTGCAGTAAAAAAACATCGTGAAAGTGACAAGAAAATGGTTTTGGAATGAGTTTGAATGAAATTGAATAAGCGTGTGGAGCGAGCTTTGAGTGAAATTCAAGGGAGGTAATCCAATACCGCTATTTTTTCAGAATGAACCAAAATGCGATATTAATTACCCTCCCTTTAATGAAATATTTATACAAGTTCTATAAATAGTTTCCTATCTCTTACAGAACCCATAAGATGCTTAAAATTTCAATTATGTCGGTGAACTCGCGAATTGACTATGGCTTTATTTGTTTTGAATGTAGTTGTTGATTTTATTTTAAAGTGATTTTGGAGTGTTTATGAATGGTTTGAGTGAGTGTATGGAATGAATGAATGTGGAGTCCGTGGTCTAATGGTTAGGACGTTGGCTTTGGGACCGGATGGTCCCGGGATCGAATCCCGCTAAATCACGGGAGTTTTTCTGAGCAAAAAGATTACTCCACGTTGCTCCTCTCTTCCTAGGTGTATAAATGGGTACTTGTGAGAATGCAAGTGATGTGGCTGCCGATTTGCGCCGTATGTTAACAGCCGACTTGCAATTCGATGATCGGGGGTTAAAGTGTGAAGTCTGTTGAATATGCCTGGTAAAGCAACAGTCTATAAACTGTTATAAACTTGTATAGTCTATAAACTTAATATTTCATGAATGGAGTGCTGAGTCAGCGATTTAGAATGGTTTTGAATAAGATGAATGTCAATTTCACGATGTAACCAACTATATCATTAAAAGCGAGGAATCTTTATTTTAGGAGTAAATACATTGGTAGACGTTTGAACCATGTGGAAGCGAATACTTATGGCTTTAAAATCTTACACGAACTTTGACTCGTCATGCGAGAAGATACTATATATGAAATCCGTAAAATGAATTAAAAGAAAGATAGAATCCTGCATAGGTCAACTAAAAGGCCTTCATCGGAAACGCTTTCTTCATGTCGTGATATTTTTTGTTGGTTTGATTTCATGTTTTCGAGGTCGACATGAATATTAGCGAGTTTATATTTTAGCGAAGCAATAATATTTGTGCTTTGGTTCATTATTTTACAGAAATTAATCATTGGTATTTTTTGCGTGTTTATCATTCTTCAATATTATCACAAATTTATTTCTCGCTATTAGAACCCAAATAGCAGTACAAGGTCCTGTACAGTGATCATTGTAGATTCAGAAAATCAGCTAAGTTTAAAAAGGGTCGACACTTTCAAAGGCGTAACTAGGATTTTGAAATTTATACGCACTCAGAAGACGTCCAACATAGAATATATAGGATAAAGGCGATATGTGACAAAAGATGAATGTCCTCCGTCCTCTATCCGTCTCTATGATTTTGAGAGTTCGTGAATAATCAAAAGTTAATTATAATAAGATGTAGTTCCAATGTTATGATCATTCATTGACGACGTTTTTCGAAAGATGATTTATTTCTTCTATGCATTTTCGTAATGTGCGTAATGGTTATTACCTCATTGCTATAGGCACAGTCAGAATGGTCTATTTTCACCTGACGAGTCAAAAATTCAGGCCTTTTTAGGATCACTCTGAGACCCTCTTGGATCGTCTTTTGTCTGTCGTCTACTATGTAAAAAGTTTCCTAAACCATTTGATAGGAGTTCGATGAAATTTTGCCAGAATGTTCCTTGTTGACCCTTTTCAAAAGTATTCGAAAAAATCGGATAAGCACATGAATATGGGCGTGGCATTTTTGTACGCCCGTCGAAAAACGGTACGTATTATGTGATTACTGGTGGCGTCCGGTGGACTGGAGGCAACCACTTCTATTCCGCTTATGATAACGATTTGCTTTTACAGGAACCGTAACTCTACCTAGCCTATTGTTTGAGTTATTTTCTTTGCTGTTTTTCTTGGCAGACGTATCTCATTACACACTGCCACCTTGACATCTCTTCTTACCACTGGACCAATTGCAATTAAGCTTTGCCAAAATATTTCCTCGGTGTATTTTTACCGAAAATTTCTAGTGGAATTTGGAATAAAACATAAATATGGGCGAAGCGTGGCGAGGCGGGGCTTTTTGATTTTGAATAATTTAAATGACCCCTTATCCTAAACCACTGGGCCAATTTCATATGAATCTTTTCTACAATGTTTCTAGGATGACATTCATTGGACAAATAAAATCCATTTGAGTGGTTTGAGTCCATTCTGGTAACCCTTTGCAGTTTCTCTTGTACCAACCTTGTTGATCATGTTAAGAAAATCGATTTGAAATTCAGAACTTTGCTTTACTTATACAATACATATACCTTTTTGTGCTATTAAACATATCAAAAGATATATTTTGTATTGATGTTAGTCTATGTGTGCATACCACTGAATGTGAAGATTAGTTCCATTTCTGTTGATAAATAAAGTTGTTGAAAAAGCCCTATTCATGAACAGAATATTTTTTTTCATATATTAATACACCAGCCCTGCTTTTGGGATTACAAAACGGTATAAACAGTTCGCAAATTATACCCCGCTATGTAAGTGTAAGTACGTGCTAAGCGGGGTAAAATTTGCAAACAATTTGCACCGTTGTTTCAACCTTAACTCAGGGTTGATTTTGACAACGCATCTGCCTAAATCACGTCACATTAACCGAGAAGTTGAGTGAGTGTTCACCGGAAGCCTCGCGGATAAGAGAGGATGACAGATTAAAAGAGGTTACCGGGTGTAATTATGACGTATACAATGAGCAGAAAAGGCGGATTCATTACTTATTGAGAGTATTCACAACGTATGCTGAGCGGAAACTCAACGGAAACACCGCGGATCGTTCAACTTTACGTAATGCATACGCTTACATACTTAAATATCCGTGTTACTTCCCTTTATATACTTTTCCTTTACCTAATAATTCCGTCCTCCGAGCGTTTTCATCAAAAGCGGATAAAATTTCGCAGGATGCCTAAAGTTGAGAATACAGCGGAAGTATAACGGATGTTATCAGATACGTAGCGATTGTTCCTCGTATTGTTGCGTATTTATATCGTCCATAGCGGTTAGTTTGTCCGCTCTACAAGTTTTGTGCAGCTTAAAAACTATTTGCGCGGATGGAATCACAATGGGAGGACAGTCGACGGACAGAGCATATAAGAAGCGTATTTACAGGGTAAGAAACAGATACAAAGCGGTTCAAAACATGTAATGATTTTCATACGCTTTACATCCCCGATGCATCCGTAAATGCAGTGGGTCCTGGCCTTAAAGCCCTTTAAAAACACACGATAGATTATCATTTGATTAATTCATCGCCTAACCAGTGAAATGATCAAAAACTTATACCCCGCTTGCATTTCGCCCTGTCTAACGTTATCTAAGCGGAGCCCAATTCGTGACGTCATCATGAAATATGCGTTGCAATCACGTGAAAATGACGACCTTTTAGAAAGTTTATCCTAAACTTTCACATTTCGTCTCTTTTTTGCAGGAAGAAATTGATTAATCGTTTGTTTTTCGAGTAAGACCGATTGATATTAAAGGTTCTAGTGCGTGACATTTCAAATAATTTCACATATGCGCATGCTGTATACAGTGAGCAGCATATACAGTCATAAAATGCAAAAAAGAAGTGAAATTGCTGACTGCCTAATGAAATATGGAAGCCTTTGCCACCTACAGTGTGCAAAGTAAAGATAGTTGTCAACTTGTTCGTATGCACGGGCTGGTTAAGGGAATGTCTTCTCCCGCATATGAACTTGTCTGAAATGCAATTCAAAGGAACATTTCATGAACAACAGAAGCTTTATTTTCACTTATTACTCCGCTAGTCGTAAAAAATATAACTTTTGTTGTTCACGAAATGAAATATAAACCGATCTTAATCTGAAACAAACTATTATCCTCTGTTGCATCTCTTAAATATGTGGTTTCTTACTACCATCATAGTGAGGCTTTGCTTTGCAACTTTTTACTGATCACTTGCAGGGAAAAATAACGATACATGATTATTATCCATGATTTTTGCCCTGGCAGGGCGGTGCCAGGCTAAGTGACGGGTCCTTGAACTAAAGATTAAGGTAAAACAGCTCTTATTTACACTTGTTGACCTCTTTGGATAGTCGACATGGATAACTTGATACCTTTAATCGTAGATTGGTTACCAAACCCTCGTAACTTCAGCTTCTTAGAGCTGAAGTTATATGGCTTTAATTACAAAACGATGATATAAATTCACTTCTTAGGCATGTAATTCATCTTTGGTGTTAGAATACAGTTATTTGCGTCCGTCAAATATAATCAAAAATAGATTTTGTGCGGTGAGCCGTGAATTTTAAATTCATATAAAGATGCCTGAGCCCAGTTATGAAAAGAGACCTATACCGACTAACTTTTGAAATTACCCAAAATATTGTAAAGTACTTCGCCAAAAAAAAAAAACGTCACTGCTAAGCTACGCCCTGCCAGTTGAATGGGAGATTTAGATAAGATACACCTTTGACCGGAAGTAGAAAATAAGAGGTAAACGTTACTAGCAGACAGCAAATTCATATAGAGTAAAGAAGGAATTTTGGAATTTTCAAACAAATAATTCACCCTTTATAAAGCGCAATTATGAAAGTAAATTAAACCATTTGAAAGATAAAACATATGGATTTTATTGGTCCAATGAATTACAAACTGGCACGGTGTTTAAATTCAAAATTATTTTGTTAACTTGTAGTTAACAATTGAAATTCACTATAATCAAAGCACTTTAAGTACTCCGAAATGAATACTTTTAGGATTGTGGGATTAAAAATTAGTTTATTTCCAAAGCAATTCCAACTTGAATCAATGTACATTCACTTAAACCATTATGATCAAGGTTATTCTGTATCAACATTTTAAATTGACCCTGATTATCTTCATCATTTTTGTATTTTCCATGTTATTTTTGTATTTTATGAATAAGGTCATAGACACATGAAAAAATAAATCTAATATTTCACAGATTTCAATTATTATTATCACCATTTTCATTTTGATGATGATGATGATGATGATGATGATGATGATGATGATGATAATAATAATAATAATAATAATAATAATAATAGTAATAATAATAACAATAATGAATTAACTATCAAACTATATACTATAGGTATATTTTCAAAACTGAGCTCTGACCTAGGCGTTGAGTCCATTACCATAGGTCTATGAGTAAACTTTAAGATCTAAGACAAGCACTTAGTTTCATTTGAAAGGTAATTTGTATCTTTGTTATGTCTTTTTTATCTATATTGAAAGAAAAGCATGCAAATTTAACCGTTAAAAGTAGATTCCACGGCTCACCGCTCAAAATCTACCTATACATATGATGATAATAGAGATTATCCACTTAGGTGGACTTCGGACATCGGATGTCTGAGTTCGGACTTAGAGGGGTCGTCTCAAAATGAAAGAAACAATACTCGTTTATACATCATGATTGCATAAAAAGATGACGTATCTGATCATATTTTTAAGTGTGATTCGCTAGTATGGAGGTCCAAAAACTTGTTTAATTTCGGACATGCATGTTTTTTATCATTTCAAATAAGAGCACATTTATCTCACCACGCTAAGTAATTTCTATACTGTAACGTAGACATACCAGTTTGTCTCTCCATCTATCTGTCAGCTAATGAACCCGTTAACTCATTTTTCTTTAGTACTTCAAAGCTAATATTTGATATGCAGCTGGCTTGTTTTAAGAGACAACTGGAAGTGGCCATTTCATTCAAGAGCAATGTCAAAATTTTTACCTTTATCTCAAAAACTTGTGTTATCAAAATTATGCAGTTTGTAGGCCGACTGTATGAAATCGCACTTTGGAGATTATTCTACATAATCTTAATAACCTGCATTCGACAAGACTGCCGCCTTCAACTATCTTTTATATCGCGGCGGCTAGAGCAACAACAATAGATTCCTGGTATTTCTCACACTATTACCACCATTTCATCCTTTCGTAGCCTCCAGCTATTCCACATAGGTCTACAATTAATGGAAGACAAATAGTCGAAAATAATGGGTGTCGCCATCGGGGATCGAACCCGGAACCTCTAGATTGACAGTCCGACGCGCTACCAACTGCCCTCTGATTGCGGCCTACTTTCAATGAGGATATAATGCACTAGATAATGATCTTAATGCTATTGTCAGTCTACTGAAAGGATAATATTTTTTTAAAAGAAAATCGAGTAATCGTTTAAGCCAAATCATGATATCATCGGCGTTGCTTGCGTGTTCAATCCGTCATGTGTCAAGATTTTTTTAAAAAAACATTTAATGGTATCTCTGAATGCAAAAGTTTAAACTTCTAATAAATATTGACCGTCTAAAGAACAGCTCTTAATTTTTTGGATATGTGCTTAACTTACTTTTGTAACAAATGTTTACCTTTCCTTTGTCTTTTATTTTTCAACAATCGTTTTTTAAAGGATAGAAAAAGAAGGAATTTAGTCAGCATTGATTGTGAAATAAGTATCAAAGAAAAAGCTTAGAACGTATGAGAATCAAGTGTAAAACCAATACAGCAATGTGCGAGAATAACGTAGTTCTTTATTGCTTTTCAGTGGTTTAGCAAGAAATAAAGGTCGATAAAAAATTGAAAATCCCGACCACAAACCACTAAAATTATATATATAAATATCCTCTGCTTTCGCTCATTTTACTCAATATGAATTTATAAGATCATAGGCAAATAAACGAATCTAAATGCGTTAGTGATGACGTTGCATTGTAATCACACGCAAAATGATGCGTTTTGTCATTTTGTCTAATCTTTTAATCATTTAATCAAAGAAATAGAGTAATCGTTTGTTTTTCGGGTAAGATAGAAAAATACTTCATTGCCTGACAAGCAAAAGATATATATTATTTCACTCGTCGCTCCCCCACTTTTGAAAATCTATCTTTTCTTGTTCAACCAATGAAAAATAAGGTTTTTCCTCTATGATGTTGGATTTTTGATGCGTCGGCCGGACTTCGGCAATTATACGACAAAGTATGAAATAGCTGGCGTGACGTCGTCTTCTTACTTGACCAGCGATAATGCACAAATTAGGATGAGGCAGATATTGAATATCGGTTTAAAGAAGCGACCACCGAATAGCCACCGATACGCCGGCGAGGCGTCGTTAATATTGACGAAAGTCAAATGTCAAAACCTAAAAAAGAACGTCTGCGATGGAACAAAATCGACAGGTCCACGGCAGATGACCGACTGAAGCACGGCCGCTCGCCAGCGATTAGTGGTCGATACAGTTTGGACACCCAGTCGGGTCCCTTGGCAATTCTAATTTCGGAAAAGTTTAAGTAATGATTCGAATTTTCGACACCCACGACTCTTACATACTTGACGGTTGATTTTATAAAGTAGACTAAGTTCATCAACGCCTCGCCAATATAACAAGACCACGTTACCGATATTGAATCGACTGATGTACCGATGACTGGCAGGCTAGTCGCAGACTCTATCCCCGAAAACATCGTCGAATCGATTTGATATCTTTTACATTTGGTCCATTCCGTTAAGAGGAATAGTACTTGAAAAGAACAAAATGTGTCAATCTTTCTTTGCTTATTCGCAGGATGGCTTTTAACGTGTTTACGTTGAAGATATTTTCTGAATCTAGAAATAATCGTTCGCTTTTGCTGTAAATCCATTCGGACAGGCCACTTTTAAGCTGACTTCTGCTGGATCCAATCTCTTGTTCAAGAATTTATTCGAGATGCAAAGACGTTTCCGAACGTTTAGAAATTGCTACCCGCTTTGTGCATTAGCCTAGTGTATGTGCTCAAAGTGTAACATTTTTCGAACGTTTCTAGAAGGTTTACATCTAGTAATATTACGCGTCCTTAACATCATAAAATCATAGTATTTTATTGTAAAAAATCGGCGAAAAATCCATACATGCAATACATATACATATACATGTTTTTATATTAGTAAAGGGTTACAGGTATAAGTTGTTTGTGTATTTTGAGACATCCCCCGATATTTTAGTAAGTCAGATGTCCGATCTCGGAGTTCACCTATGTGGATAATGTCTAATAACAATACCACCATTACTTTAACTACTGTTGGTAATAATCATATGATAATAGCAACAAAAAAGACAATGATAATGCTTATTCTAATACTATTACTGCCGTTGATATTTATACTACAAAAGATAATAATGATACTACTATTATTATGGTTATAATTCTAATGGTAAATGTTAATGATTTAATAATGATGATACAAGATCATGATACAAAAATAAGAAAGTAAAAAGTGTAAAAAAGTTCTACAAAACATACCTTGATAGTAAGAGCTTGAGATACTATATGTAATAACAATAATAATAGTAATGATAACAATAATAATAATACTAATAATAGTAATAATAATAATTATAATAATAATAATAAATGTATGCTAATTTAAATGCATTAAGCGCTTTGAAATATATATTTTTCGAATAAATTCAATTTTTGAATATCAAGTATTCATTTGTTTTGGGAAAGGTAAAAAAATCTCCGTTGTCAATGATAATAACATGATTATACCCATCAATATTTTTTCATTTTTATTTTCCTATACAATTCTATAGTAAACAGTGGTCAATTGTAATTTGATATACCTCTTACTACCATTGCGCCACCTGTGTGAGATAACTCCGGCTTGCTTAATATCTAAATCTCCCCCCTAAACGCAGAATATTCATGGAATTATAGTCCTTTATGCATTTTGGTGAGGGTTTGGGTACTTGTTTATACGTCTGTATCCCTTCTCTAAATTTTATCTTCAATTTGTTATTAAGGCGGTAGGTTTTGGGTGGGGGCGTTGGCGGGACAGAGGATGCTATTGATATTGCGCACACTGGCTTCTAACACTTTGTCCATCTTTTCGCTTTTTATAGGCAAGTATTTGTTATACCATGAAACTAAAAACCTTATTACACTGTATGAATACTAAAGCGTGATTAGGCTTTTAGTTTCATTCTTCCATGAAACTGATTAACGCCCCCTTCATAAGATTTAAAATTCTGAAGTGAAAATGTGAAGATTTCTTCATAAAATGAAATACCTGATAAGAGACTTTTTTATGTGCAACCTTGCAAAATATCTGCGTTCTAAATAATTATTTTGATTGGGGAATAAAACAAATGTTCAGCAAATCAGAATGCATGGATTTGTATGAACTTGATAACCAAAATTAAGCTATTTGCTCTTAAAACTAGAATTTACTAATTGCTTTACCTTTTTCACAATAATTATCTCTTTTGAATGAGTTTTGATTTTATCCGATTACTGGCTTTCATTTGGGATCTTGAGATCGACCGCTGGTCCTTCGACATTAGACAAAATTCATTGTGACATATGTCCTGCGTTCAGGATGATTAAACGGCACAAACTGTTTGCCAATTATATCCCGCTTTGCACGTCAGCATGCAACCAGAGCGGGGTATAAATGGAAAATAAGTTGCATTGTTCTATCATCCTGAACGCATGTTTATTATTACGTAGTGGTCCGATGAGCAACCCGGGCTGGGATGAAATGTTATGGTTTCACCGGTGTGATGACGATAGTAGTAGGGACATCATCCGCGCCACGATATCTATATAATACATACTTAGTGTTTTGACTGAAAAATATCTAACGAGTTTGGTAGAATTAATAATTGTCGAGGCTCTGTCGAGACAATTATCAATTTTCACAAACTCGTTAGATATCTTTTATACAATGCACTAAGTATGTATTATATTTATCTTATAACCTCTATCAGTCTTGTTTATGTCGATGTTGCTCACTTAAATGCAAGTTTCTTAAAATAAGCTCATTATATCATTGTTCTAAAAATAACTATGTGGTATCATAAAAAATATCATACGGGATGTTATCACAAGGATATTTGTATAGTTATAAGATAAAAAATATCGCAAGGGGTATTTATTATCATTTAGTAAAGCACTTTCCAATTCGATTCACAATAACGTATTTTATTTACCATTGATTTATTGAATGGGGATTTACGCCGCTTTCAACATTATTTTAGTTATATCGCGGCGGCTGGAGCACCTAACAATGGATTCCTGGTATCTGTCACGCCAGTACTACTATTACATTTTTTCCTAGCCTCCAGCTGCTAGCTTACATAGGTCTACGATTATCGACCCATTGGTGAGAGACAAAAAGTCGGAAAGAATGAGTGCCGCCGTCGGGGATCGAACCCGGGACCTCAAGATTGCCAGTCCGAAGCGCTACCAACTGCGCTATGACGGCGACTCACAAGAGGAGCTGGAAAAACACCAAAGTTAAAAATTGAGCCAGAAAAAAAACTTTAAATCTTGATAATCCTGCGTGATCCGTGCAACCTGGGCCCGAGGTTAAAAAACTTTTCTCAGGTTCAATTCAACATTTTCTCAAATTTGAGATTAAAGCCGTATTCTGTTTATTACTAATTTTAATGTATTAACATAAAAGAATATAATAATAAGTTATTATAAATAACAACTTATTAATATAATCTTTTATTTTCATACATTTATTCTAATGTAATATTTTGTGAAAATTGAGCCTTAGCCTGAGAAACTTTTATGACCTTGTGCCCAGACCAGGGTCAGAACTCGTTCAAAGTTCTCAGGTGAATTCATTACAACGGATTGCAGTCGCCAATGTTGTGTAGTTGGTAGCATCGACCTCCCAATAACGAGGTCGCTGGTTCAATTCCCGAAGGCTGCACTCATCCTTTCCGACTATTTTCTGTTAACAATCGGTCGATAATCGTAGACAAATGTTGGATAAACAGCTGGAGGCTAAGAAAGGGTTTTATGATAGGTGTTAGAATTACCAGAAATCCATTATAAGGTGCTCTAGCCGCGATAAAACTCAAACATTGTTGAAGGCAGTGTTAAACTTCAAACAAACACACACACACACACAAACAAACAAGCAAAAAAACAAACACTACGGGTAACAAATTGAACTCGAACTTAAAGAGTGGAAAAAGGTATTTAACTATAATCGGGGTATTGAGTGTGGGTTTACTTTAAAATATGTGTAAGGGTGCTTTTAAATTATACCTTTTTTGATGAATTGTATTTGTATAAATCAAATATGAGGGTTTATTCAAATTTCAAGTCGGGTAGTGTTTACCTTTCAGTAGATGTTATAATATGAAATTTGACGAGGGATTTATAGACAGGTAAAGCTATGTATTTTTTGTCGCATTTTTCACTTCTAACAATAAACGTATCAAAGATATTGGACAAAGACATTGGTTCAAGTAGGTCAACCAGAGGTCGCATTCAATAAAATTGTCGTACGGAAAGGTTGATTGCTCAATCTGTTGTCAGACAATTAACAAAGTGTTTTAAGTGTTGGCTTTAGTTAGTTTTCGCGATCAGCACAGTCAGCCCACTTGCACACTACACAGATGTCCCCTATTCGCATGACTCGTTACATTTTATTTTGTATGTATGTTACCTGTCACAAGAAAATAGACCAAGTGGGCAGTGCTTAAAGTGTTGACCCTAATCAGACAGCGCATCTAGGCAGGCTAACTGAAGTCGTATTTTGTCTCACTTCGGTGATTTTCCGAATCGAGAGTAACCCTCTCCGTATAAAGATATTTGAAATAGGACCTTCAATTGACCTGCACTGTAACCAATCTCTTTTTCGAATAAAATTTGTCTGCCTCGGATTTCATGTTTCTATGGACTTATCGCTCATAAAATATAATACTTTATGCTCGAAAACGTTCTATTTCTGAAAACACATTCGGCAATATTTGATTCTGTCATTCGGATGTATCTAAGCATTTGTGACCCGTCACCCAAAAAAGGACCTTCCGGGAATTCTGTAAAATGAATTATTGAAAAAGAGATTGGATCCAGCGTAGGTAAACCAGAAGTCGTATTTAAAAAATTCTTTCACTGGAAGGTAGATTGATCATTCTAGATTCAGAAAATAAGCACGGTACAAAAAGTTTCGACCCTAGTCAGTCTGCGCAATCCGCGCAGTCTGACTAGGGTCGTCACTTTACGCACTTCCCAGATGGTTCCTTTTTTCGTGCCGAGTCACATTTGTTTGCATGGCGTTTAACGCCACTTTCAATAACACTGCAGTAATATTTATAGCAAATATAATATGATTTCAGGCCGTCTATTCTTTTTTAAACAATTTGTATTTAGAAGACGTAAACTCTGTAATTTATAGTCTCTTGTCATAGAATAACAACATACAGTTGATACAAAATAACCAATAAACGAACAATCTGCGGTTTCTATATAGAAGGTCAAGTACTGAAATACAAATTCATAATAAATAAAGAGATATTTCAGTGTCATAAATTGTCTAGGTTATCCGTTCTCGGTTGCGAGAAATCATCATATCTTGGCGAGTCTCGTCACGATAATTTCTTCGAACCTCGACCAGATAACATTAATTTTTCATGAACATATAATTTTCCTTTTTAGCTCACCTGAACACGAAGTGCTTAAGGTGCGCTATTGTGGTCGTCCTTTAAACATCTTCTCCTCCTAAACCGGTGGGCCAATCTTGATGAAACTTGGCGAGTATATGCTTTGGGTCAAGCTCTACAAAAAATTGTTAAAAGAAATGAAATCCACCCATAACTCTGGTTGCCATGGCGTCAAAAAGGGTGAAAATAGGAAGCGCTTCAAAATTCTTCTTCTCTTAAACCAGAAGGCAGACCCCTTTGTTCAAATTTGGGCTCCGATCCGGGGTATGCCATTTTATATAAGAAAAAAGCGAAATCTTTAAAAATCTTCTAGCCTGAAACCATAAAGCAAGGAGCCCTTTTATTTTGGTATGTAGCTTAATCTACTGGGCCTTTACCAATTTTGTTCATCTCATACCCCTTGGGTCAGATTTGGGCTCAGTACGGATGCATCCTATTTTACATAGAAACAAAGTGCAAATTCTCGGAAAATCTTCTTCTCTGAAACCAAAAGCCAGAAGTCTTTCTTTGTTAGAAACATTATATAGACTTCCACCAATGTTTTCATGTCATGTCCCTGGTGTCATATTTGGGCTCTGAATTGGCTCTCATCTTATTTTACATAGAAATCTTAAACACTCGTTATCTGAAACCAGAAGACAGGGACTTTTCATAATAGTTTCATTTAATTGAACTTCATCAAGTTTGATAATCAGATGCCCTCGTGTTCTAATAAGGGCTATGTCAATGCATATCATCTTTAATATTTGATGAAAACATTCCATGGTATTGAGCTTATGTAGAAAGTATTTCCTTGTTGACATCTGCCTATTTAATTGAGGTGATGTCCCAGGGGGTCGAAGAGACCTAGGTGAGCGATCTAGGACCATCATGGTCCTCTTGTTTCTGCAAGTCAGTGGTCATACCCCTACAATATTCGCCACTTTTTTCGTTGATGAGCTACTAAAATGCCGTAACTACAGCTTTTAATTTGCACAATATCTCTTTTTGATTGGCTTTATTGAATTTTCATAATAATTTTGATTACAGGTTTTACTTTGGCCTCTTATGAAATTACAAGAAGACAATGGGAGGAAAAAGTGGAGGTCGGACAAGTTTTGTGAAGTTTGGAATCATTATGATGATCGCACTTCTTATCACAAATATCATAATGATGGCGGCCTTACATCAACACGCTAACGATACAACCATCATACTCAAGGAGTTTCGAAAAATAAGTGACGTAAACTCTGGGACGGATCTGACCAATCGCAGAAGGGCAGATTTGTCACGTGATAATGAACTTGAAGATGGCGACATTGTTGAAAAAGAAATCGATAACAGCAAAGGTCGTTTTAATGAAAAACAGAAAAGGAAAGTGCCGAAAGAAATGAACAGAAAAGATGAGGCAATTAAATCAAAGCAAGTTGAAAATAATGATAAAGAGGGTATCAACCAAATAAAAGATATAACAAACAAACTTAACCAAAATGATATCGAATTCGCAATAAACAAAGATATTAAAGATATAGAAATAATGATAAAACGTCTAAATTCCTCAAAGTTAATATCTTTGTTTCCGAAATCGTTTTGGACCATGGATTTGAGACAGTTTGTTTACAGCGCTGGAAAAAGAAAACGGGCTTCAGGAACTACATTGTCTAGTGTTAAGAGAACTTACAAAAGGTAACAGTTTTTCATTTGATCTAAAAGGCAATTTAATTTTCTTTTTCTTCAAAACTCAGACGTTCCTACTCACACACACGAGAAATCGTTCAAAACGTTATGCTTAGGCTAAAATATACAAGAAATGGAATAAAAATAAAACATTAAAATATTTCAGTAATAGTAAGAATTTGACAATTAAAATCAAGATCTTAAACAAATAATAACGAAGTTCTCATTAAGACTATAATTTAACTTAAGTCTTCAGACCCGACCTTTTGTTTTCCCAAACCTTTTTACAAATTAAATTCAATTGCTTTAAACATTATTTGATGTTTGAACACAAATTCCTAACTTGTTCAAGTTATATTTTCCTACATTATTTACATGTCAATGAGTTTTTATATATCATGTGATTTGCCCCTTCCTAGTTCCTTTTGACTTTATATGTGTTAAAAACCAATTTGATACAGCGGTAACGTTCCAAACTGGAGAAAGTTTCATCTCAACATCCGTCGATACTCCCTTTATACATCACGTGACCCAGTGATTGACGGGCTGCTGAATGATATGGCACATAATCGAATAAAATCTTCAGGTATTCTTCAAGTTTATTTTATTTTACACATTTTATTTAACATAAGTTCAACATTATTTTATTTTACACATTTTATTTAACATAAGTTTGGAGAAAAGTAAGTTTTTTTTTATTTGCCATCGATGTTGGACGTATCTTTTTTATCTTAAACTATAAAAATATCCGTGTGATAATATCCCATATGATATTTTTATGATACGATATTGATATTTTTGATTAGTGACATAATGCGGTTATTTTTAGAAACTAACATTTCTATTAGAAACATCGACGAGAACAAGGTAAATAGAGGTTTTAAGATAAATATAATACGCTAAAAGCGCATTGTATGAAAAAAGTCTAACTCGGTTGTGGGAATTGTTAATTGTGTCGGCAGATCCTCCGCAATTATCAATTCCACCAACCTCGTTAGATATTTCATACAAACCACTCAATACGTATTATATATTTATCATCATGTCCTTCTGTCCGTCCGTCCGTCCGTACGTATACGCCAACGTATTGTGAATACAAATCCCCCTTCACTAAATGATCAGTTTGGAGACATTTTTAACAAAATATTACTTGTCACTTGACCTTGCACGTACTGTCGGGGTTCTGCCATGTTACAGTAAGATGGTCTGCTATCAAATTTCTTGTGAACACAACTCCTCCTTCATGTATGTATTGATTTGTATGAAACTTTCCAAGAATGTTCTTTGTTATGTGTCCTTTCGGATATTATCTAGGAGTTCGATTCCCGACTCGGCAAAGTTATCTGAAATTCGAAAGTAAAAATTTTGACTCGCTTCATTTATTTCCTACCAATGGGCGAATGCCACACGTACGCCTTAGTGGAATGAGTT
Organism: Fragum whitleyi; assembly: GCA_948146395.1. NCBI lineage: Eukaryota > Metazoa > Mollusca > Bivalvia > Cardiida > Cardiidae > Fragum > Fragum whitleyi. Next base: position 39,008,341 of record OX411559.1, read on the forward strand.
GTTCCAGGCTCGGAGGAAATGTTTTGAGAATCGCTGTGAGAAACGACAGGAAAGTATAGTTAGATGTACAAACCGTCGCAACATAACATCAATACTGTTGAAAGAGGTGTTAAATCCCACACATGAAACACTTAGTTCACAGAATGAATCATTTGTAACCGAGACTATTTTCATGGTTTCAGACGATACCGAGAGCGGTACAGAATTGAAGGTTATTGTTACATTTGAAGATGGCGGCCGCGCTGTATTGAAACCAATGAGGTAGTGTTTGTTATTTTGACTTGTCAGTAATGTTTTATATAAAAACCGAACTTTACCGAGTACTTCTCCAGATGATACTGAGAGCAGTGCAGAATTAAAAGGTAATAAAATATTTGAAAATCGCATCCAAGCTGTTTTGAAACCAACACAGCTTACAGCATCGTTCAATTTAAATTGGCACGTTGAATGATTTTAAAATAATTTTCTAGTGACATGAATGAGCGGGAGGATTGAGTTTTGAGTGAATCTGAAGGGAGAAAATCCAATATTGCTTATTTCTTACCTTCCTTTATTAAAATCCGATTCCTCCCCTGTGTTTGTGTTTTGTAAACCAATTAGACGTTTTAAAAGTACATCCGACAAAAATTATTAAAATAATTGGTCCAATATGAATTACGTGTCGATCTTTTTGTACGAATTTTCAGCGTTTTTAAACGATTTCTTAGCATTTTTAATCATTTGAGTCATTGCTTGGAATGTATAAATGGAGCGCTGAGCGAGCGATTTGGAACGGCTTTGATCAAAGAGATTGTTTATGTATATATTACTAACTGAATAAATCTGTCAGTAATGTTTTAGAAATACAAAATATTATGAGCGGATATGTTTTCAAACGACTTTCAGATTGGTAAAAAAGGTAATTGTTTCTTTTGAACATTTTTTTTTCTTCAAGATGTGATCAAATTTATTCAAACTTAAACATATTTCTTTGAAAAAGATAGAAAGCTACTTAAGTTATTTCTTTCCATTTAAGATATCCTCGAGACTGGCCGGTAAATCCAAATATTTTTGTATTTGACGATCTTGAGAGACATTTTGCCGAAATAGCTGCATTTCATTTGGATAGGTAAGCCTTGCATCAATTTAAACTCAACCTATACTGATATGTATGAATAATTGACAGTTTGGCGCGCGTGATGCTTTCTTCCCGAGCGATTTGCACTATCCCTTTCCGACATTTTATAGCATCAGTCCTTCCTCGTTGAACTATCCGCGCTTAACCGATATGGCAGTCGGAAACCGTCGTATGTTCTGCGGAATATCAATCGGTAATGATAAGGGCACATCAATTAAAGCTTGTTTGTTTTTGCACATGACCCCAAAATTATTCATGTTCCCGCTTAAGGTGACATTAAATAAAAACAAAATCAACAAAATGATTTAAAATGTTTCATTACAATATGATAACAAAACTGCGTTTTACTGCGTTTTGTCAGCACATTATTGTATGCCGAAGTTATCTTCATAGACAATAAGGAAGCATTAAAGAAATGTTACTCTCTTCAAGCGTATTGACGACCAGAAACCGAATCATCTGTAATAACCAAAAATACTACACGTAAGTCCGAGGTAATTTCCTGCTGATGCAAAGCTATCATCCTACTGTTTCCATGATTCTTTGAACAATGCATGCAGTTTTCAGATGTATCTTATCTGAGCCTGTGCGTGATATTTTCAACAATTTGAAATATTCATGTGGTGCAAACATTGAGTAGGGTTTACAGCTACATACTGTAAATTTAAAGTTACCCGATAACCTACAGATACTTTGAGACCTTAAATATCTACGAAAAGCATAGTGAAAACTATGGTCAGACTATGCAAATGCACATGCTGGTCAGAGTCTTTGCTTTGCGCATACATGTATTTGAAGTTGATGGAAATCTCACGCACATGCTCATATAACATTAAATATTTCTGTTATTGAAACATCTTTATCTTTACAGGTTGTTAGGATTTAATCGTATTCCCCAATAATAGGTCGATTCGTCAACGTGACAGAGTTCTACAAGGAGGCACCCAAGTCCGTGAAAGATACTTACTTTACATCACCAGGTTAGTTAAATACAGTTAGTAACATACGTGACGGAGTTCTACAAGGTGGCACCCAAGTCCGTGAAAGATACTTATTTCACAACACCAGGTTAGTTAAATACAGTTAGTAACATACGTGACAGAGTTCTACAAGGTGGCACCCAAGTCCGTGAAAGATACTTATTTCACATCACCAGGTTAGTTAAATACAGCTAGTTACATACATGACGGAGTTCTACAAGGTGGCACCCAAGTCCGTGAAAGATACTTATTTCACATCACCAGGTTAGTTAACATTGTTAAGTTGACATTCATCTCGATGTAAACCATTCTCACCCAGTGCATTCATTCTAAATGTTAATTACAATCATTCCAAACGCCCAAATCTCGAAATCATTCAAAATGATCTACATTTCAATCGATTCGATCGAACACTTTTATGATTTTATTGGCTGGTTTTGAATTAAAGTCTCTATTTTGACCATCACCACACAAAATCATGAAGATAGGTAGATTGTATTAAAAGAAGGTACAAGACGCTTATTCGTCCTGTGGGACGAAATGATCGATCATGGTTTACCTCCGTTGTAAACCATTTAAAATTCGCCCCTCCCACTCATTCAATATTATTCCGAAATCATTCCCTTATCAATTTCATGATATTGTTAAGCATACAAAATTAACTTCCTTTAATAAAACATGCATACAGGATCTACGATTACCTTTCTGTGTCTTCAAGAACTCACACGCTTACAGAACTCAATTAAGTCGTTGGAATCGTGGAATTTGTTTTCTAGCGATTTCATTATGAATGTAGTTGTTGATCTAACTATCTAGTGATTTTGAAGCGTTTTTGAAAGGTTTGGGTTAGTAATTGGAATGAATGAATGGAGCGCTGAGTGAGGGATTAAGAATGATTTTGATCGGAATTGGAGTCAATCTAATTTCACGATGTTCTTAACTTTACTTGGAAAACGTCAAATAAGTGAAATGAAGGAGTGCATGATATAAATCTTTTAGTTATTTTGTTGCTTTTATTGTGAAATTACCAATGATATTCTACATGTACCTACATATCTCTATATTCCAGCTTTGATTTTCTCTTACTCTTTTCCATGTTTAAGCCGGAAACACGTGTTTTTACGGAAAGTGTGACTATTTTTGCGACAGTGGATTTCCGTTTTGTGGCAGTCCCGATCTCATAGAGGTTTCCTTAATGGCGTACCTACCGTCGAGAAATATTGCAGACCGAATGTCATGGTATCAACCTTATAAAGGAGCTTACAGGTATGGACGAATTAAGGTAGTAGACCCGTAAGAGTTCCGCAACTTTTCGGAAGTCATGAACTTCAACAGCGTTAACCAAGGTTTCCTATTGATTTCATTAGCTGCCTCACTAAGGAGTGTAATAAGAAATCTAGTTCACTTTGGATAAAATCTTACGGATTTTTAGGTATGATATTAAATAATAAGATGGGAAGAGAGTATCTGTTGATTTCATGTAGATGTGACAATAAAAACCTTATTACACGGTTACGTGAAACTGCTTCGTGTATATCATTCATACATAAGTTTTATGCCTCAATAGAATCAACAAATACTTTCTTCGTCTCATAAATGAGTAAGTTGTTTTGTTTTTAGCAAGTGGAAGAAAGCGCCATGGGAAAAAGATCCTGGGTTCTGTGAAATATTGAAGAAGAAGTATCCCTATAACACGGGCAAATTACTGTTGGATATGATCGATGCTCATACATTCGACTTTCTTAATGGTATGTTACAGCAGATAAACGTTCACTCGGCTATTTTCGGAGAAAACCGTAGGTATAGATCCACATGTTTAAGTGAGTGATCAAAATTTAAGTTTCTTTATAACTTTACTTGACCTTTGATCACTCACTCTAACTTGTGTTTATATAGGCATCGATCGAAAAATAGGAATATATCTTCTATATATACGCGATTTTATGGAACTACTTTTTTTGAAAATATCTACGCAATCAAAATTGTTTTATATGGGTACGGACCCTATTGTTTAAGTCTTTCAGAAGACTTGGTTTTGAAAAATAAAATCGGAAAGTAAAATATCAGAAATGAACTAAACACACAACAAAAAAAAAAAAACAACAGCAACCCCCATCCCCCCGAAAACAAACAAAGAATTAAACCAAAGGCAGCGAAAACCGAAAACAAACAAACAAACGGACAAACAAACAAGAAGTTTCCTAGAATTCAATTACTAACCCTGCGTACAAGATGCACTGACGTTTGCGAACGTTTGTAAATGGTCGTATGCTCCTCTCGTGAGTAACATGCAAAGCGGGGAACCATTCTTTAAACCTTTCACAAACGTTTTCATCTTGAATGCTGGACCTATTCTGTAAACATACCTTGAAAGAAAAGGTTCTTTCCTAATCAGACCCCATAGACTATGCAAAGACCAGGATAAATCTTTTTCAGACTTTTCAGACAGTTATAATCGTGATGTGGTCACATATGTATTTTCGTGTTGCTGTTCACATATGTATATTTCGTGTTGTAGTCCACACAATATGTATAGGTGTATTTTCAAAACTGAGCTCTGACGTAGGCGCCGAGTCCATTATTATAGGTATATCGGGTATATTTTAAAGGCATATGGTAGGAATTGAATGTGATCCATTCACTTCATTTATGATGGTACATTTAAAAGTAAACAATGCGATTTAAGACAAACATTAACTTTCATCTAAAAGGTAAATTATACTTTTTCAATGATTTTTTTCTATACATGATCTATTTATTTCGACAAAATAGCTCAGGATTATAACGGTTAAGGGTAGATTGCACGGCTCGCCGCGCAAAATTTACCTATACACGTTCTTATTTTGTGTTTTGGGTTATACATATAATTTTGTGTTGCAGGTCATTTATACATTGTATACACTTGTAAATATTTTCGTTCTTCAATTCACATAAGATGTTTCCGTATTGTAGTTCACGTATATATTTGCTTTTGTTTCGGGTAAAACAATTATATATGTATTTTTGTGTTGCGGGTCACAATCTGCGTTATAACTAACCTGGTTGGGCTTTGCTTAGCCGTGACGTAATTTAGCAAATTTACCTTGCCACATTTTGGGATCATTCAAATGTCAGTCGGCAATTATGGTCAATGCGTGCAGTTGATTCGCCTTAACCTTAAATGCAAAGACCGGTTACTTAGGCACCGCGCGGCTAGGGGAAAAATCATAGATTATGCTATTGCATGCATTGTTTATGATAATGTTTTCTAATTTTATAACAGGAAATCCAGATCGACACAGCTTTGCTTTCTTTAAGGAATTTGGAAACTTTTCTTTTCCGATCCTTTATGACAATGGAAGAGGGTAATGATTTCTTTTATTGCCGTAAAATTTCTAACAGAACCCAATGTAATATAACCTCACCTCCTCAGTACGTCAAAAACAACCATTTTGTACTTGATTATCCCAGTATACATAAATTTGAAAAAAAATCAAATCAAAACATATTATTCACAAAACTGATCACATAGATCTATAAGACTAATACCGAACACATATGTTACTCTTAATCAAAATCAGTGAAAACCTAAATGAGATTTCACCAAGATAAGCTTTAGGTCGAAATTAGATATTCAAACTTAAATGCTGTCTTTTCTCATAAATCCAACAGAGATGAATGCTGAATAAGTCTGAGAAATCTTTTAGATTTCATTGTTTCGCATACTTTGTCTCGAAATGAAAACTTGGCTTGATAGATAGACATAACCACGGATGACACTGAGAATAAAAAAAAAATAGACGAACAAAATAAAAACGAGGAAAGTAACGCACGAAACGAAGAAAAACAAACAAAAATATCATAATAACAACAACAACAAAAAAAATAACAACGACACCAACAATACCAACAAATAGAGAAACACAAAAAGTTTGTCTTTTCAAGGAAGATTGGCTTTGTCAACATTTGAAGCAAATATGTCGCGTCAAACGAGAAGGAATTACAAATATTTTATATTTAATATATGTTTTTGGTGGATAATCACTTGATAATCTAACCGACAAGACAGTGAAATTATAAAAATAAATATACCCCGCTTTCGTTCATTTCACCCTATTTGACGTCATCTGAGCGGAGCCAAATAAGTGACGTCATCATGCTCCATAGATAGCAATCACGTGCAAAATAACGCACTCTAAGATAATTTGACCTTAAATTTTCAAATATTTGTTTCATGGTCCCATTAAAGATATAGACTAATCGTTTGTTTTTCGAGTAAGATCGATTGGTATTTCATTTCGCGAGCAAGAAAAGCAATATTTCCACTCATGTAAATATAGCTTTTGTTTTTCACTTAATGAAATATAGATTCATCTTACCTAGAAACAAACGATTATCCTCTATACATTCTAAAGCAAATATTCTAAACAAACGGATCCAGCATAGGTCAAACAATAACAAACAGTTAAAAAAGGGAAAAAAATATTCGGATTTAGAGAAGAATCTCGCAAGTTAAGAGGATTTTTACCTTTATTGCTTGAGCAGTGAACATAGACGGCTTTCTCATCGGGATCGATACTTGACGCTTTTCCAAGCTACTGTAAAGAACACCGTGAAATTGACAAGATGAACAATTTTGGAATGATTTTGGAATGAAAATTTAATGAGTGTATGGAGCGAGTTTTGAGTGGACTTTAAAAGAAGTAATCCAATATCTCACATTTTTATTACATCCATTTAATAAAATATGCATCCAGGTTCTATTAATAGCTTTCTAGGTCTTCACCAAACCATCATACGCCTACTGTATTCAATTAAGCCAGCAAAAATCGTTGATTTATCTACCAATTGTTATTCAGAATGCAGTTTTCGATATACTTTTTAGTGATTTTAAAGAGTTTTTAAATGGTTTAAGTGAGTGTTTGTAATGAATGAATGGAGCACTGAGTGAGCGTTGTAGAATGATTTTGATCAAGGTGAAATTCAATTTCACGATGTTTTTAATTGCTAGTAACAATGCGCTAGACAGCTATATTTCATCTTTTGTTTCCATTCCAGATATGGAGTACCGTCTTATGACCACAATCAAGTACTAGCTCCTTTAAGACAGTGCTGTATGATTCGAAAGTCATTATTTCATCTTTTGTTTCCATTCCAGATACGGAGTACCATCTTACGACCACAACCAAATACTAGCTCCTTTAAGACAGTGCTGTATGATTCGAAAGCCATTATTTCATCTTTTGTTTCCATTTCAGATATGGAGTACCATCTTATGACCACAATCAAATACTAGCTCCTTTAAGACAGTGCTGTATGATTCGAAAGCCATAATTTCATCTCTTTTTTTCCCTACCAGATATGGAGTACCATCTTATGACCACAACCAAATACTAGCTCCTTTAAGACAATGCTGTATGATTCGAAAGCCATTATTTCATCTTTTGTTTCCATTTCAGATATGGAGTACCATCTTACGACCACAATCAAATACTAGCTCCTTTCAGACAGTGCTGTATGATTCGAAAGCCATTATTCTATCTTTTGTTTCCATTCCAGATATAGAGTACCATCTTACGACCACAACCAAATACTAGCTCCTTTAAGACAGTGCTGTATGATTCGAAAGCCATTATTTCATCTTTTTTTCTCTTCCAGATATGGAGTACCATCTTATGACCACAATCAAATACTAGCTCCTTTAAGACAGTGCTGAATGATTCGAAAGCCATTATTTCATCTCTTTTTCCCTTCCAGATATGGAGTACCATCTTATGACCACAATCAAATACTAGCTCCTTTAAGACAGTGCTGTATGATCAGAAGTCTATATATCTCAAATACGTAAAAATTTTCACCGCTCAGGAAAAACTGTCCGGATTAATGGAACAAAGTTTATCGATAGACCCCGTTAAACCGGTCTTGTTACGAGAACATTTAGATGCCCTGGATCGAAGGCGCGTTAAAATTTTAAAAGCAGTATCTGAATGTCTTTCAAAACATTCTGTGCATGATGTCATATTGTTGAATTAATTTGAAAAGATTTTTACGAAATAACCGATATTTTATTACCATTCCTTAGTAAATCTGCCTCCTTTTCTTTAAAAAAGAAATATGTGTGGCCGCCTGAACAAACTAGATTCTGCCAAATCTACAGCAGTCGATTAGTTTAGGGCTCGTAATTGACCCTTAAACCAGGGGTTAAACCCAAAAAAGTCTGAAATATCCTATTTTGACCCTTATATTTTTCTCCTAGTGGGGTCATTTTGACCCCTCTTGAGAGAAAATTCTTAGGGTCAAAACTGGGTTTTATTACTCAAATAAAAAAATGTCTTGTAAACTATTTAGATTTCTACTTATTACTTTTCCTTTTATAATATTTCAAGTTAAATTCACACTGAATCCTATAAAAATCTACTCACATTGTGGCCTTTCTGTTGTTTTGACACCTTGAGATTGAGTTTTGACCCCCAGAATTTCATGGAATTTAAGAGTCAATAACCCCTTAATTACAAACATTTACACGAGCCCCGAATTACGTAATGAAATGATTTGATCGACTTGAATGAATTTGTTAACCTATTTTTGGCAACATTGATTGGGTTTCTTTTAACGATATCGAAGTGTGTATGAAAAATTGAAGTTGGTGTTTTTAAACGCTTTTATGGATCAATGAGCGAGTGATATAGAATGGTTTTGATATTTTTTTCCTATAGAAAACCCTATTTGGATAAAACGAGATCGAGGAAATAAGCTCCCTCTACAACTTATTCAAGCTATATATTGTGACGTTTCTGTTTCGCTAACAAGACAATACTTGACATTTTTAATTAGAATGGCAACGACAAAAAATCCCGATCTAAATGCAATAAATGCGTAAAAGCAGACTACGTACGGGACCGCAAAATAGTCTTTTAAGAGAATGGTCGCTTAGTATTTTTTGGTTAAAGAATTAGAAATATTTTTTTGATATAATAAGTATTTAATTAAAAATTTCTTAATAATCCCAGGTATCTAAAACTCTAAAGAATCATCTTATTTAGACTTATGTGCTTATGATTTTTAAAAACACAGGTTTTACCTATAAACTTAAACCAACTTCTAATCGGTCACTTAAATAAAGCACAAAAAGTATTGTTTAATAATGTTAAAGATGCGAATGTTTGTTGAGGTCTGATAGCCCGTTTACTTGGTAGATAGCGAAACCCAAATTCAACGAAAAATTCTTGGGGGAAATCAATTTAACTTGCATGAGAACATCGGTACCCCCAATTTCAAAATTAACATTGGTGGGTGGGGTAAATTTGACGAATTCACCGTGGTTACGCAAATGAATGTCTTAAATAATGTTTTCTTTACGCTTTTCTAGTCTGCTACCTTTAAGACATCTAAAGAATAATGATTTTTCAACAACATAACGGTATTTCCTCGACTGAAATTTTAAAAATTCCCTGAATTTTGCGAGTTTTGTGACTTTTTCAAAGTAGGGTTGGTGTCTTCTTTTGTCTGCTACAACCGTTCTCTCGGTCCTTTTCAAACAATTCTTTTACCAAAATCCTTGAAATTGATTTGCCTTTGTATGAAAGTAGTTTGCTTTTCAATAATTGTCTTGTAAATGTGTTGAAAAAAGAGAAACATCAAGTGACCGATTAGAAGTTTGTTTCAGTTTATTTATTTTAAGACCTCAATATCTACACTTTAAAATACCATGATTTTAAGTAGGGGAATCTGTAAACGGTTTCTTATTAAAAATGGTCGATTAATAGACGTGGTCGCTTGAGCAAGCTTAAGTAGGTTTCACCCGTGAGACGAAAAGAGATCATCTGGGAAGTGCGAAGAGTGTCGACCCTTGTCACATTGTGTGATTTGCTCAGGCTAACTATCGTCGAAATTTCTCTCGTTTTGCTAATCATCCAAGTTATTAATGTTCATTCTATCTTTTGTATGAAAAGTATTTGAAATGCCACATCCGGTTGACCTGTACTTTAACCAATCTCATTTTCAAATGTATATTTTACAGAGCTAAAAGATGGTCCCTTTTCGCGAAACAGGTAACTCATGATGTCTTCTTTTAAAACAACTTCTTAATTTTCGAGTTTCTCACTATGGCGATCGTCCGTAAAAACAAACAACTATGTTGTCCCTCTTCAAGCATTTTCTTTTGTTTGTTTGTTTGTTTGAATGGGGTTTGACTCCATTTTCAACAATGTTTCAGTTACACCGCGGTGACTGCAGCACCTTACAATGTATTCCTGGTATTTATCACACCATTACGTCCTTTCCTAGCCTCCAGCTGCTATACCACATAAGTCTACGATAATCAACCCATTGGTGGAAGAAAAAGTCGGAAAGGATCGATGACGCCGTTGAAAATCGAACCCGAGACCTTTTGAATGGTAAGTAGACGGGCTACAACTTCGCTATGACGGTAGACGCCCCGAATAGTTTATATTACAGTGAACAACATCGCATCATGAAATTGACATGATGAATGGTTTATAATGATATCCAAATGAAATAGAATCGGTGGAAGGAGCAGGTTTAAATGAAATTAACGGGAGGTAGTCCAAAATAGTCAAATTCGTCCAATTTGACGAAATGAGCGATATTTGTACGGTTCCTTTATCACAACCTACCTACTTATGTGTTAGATGTCTTCTTGGACCTGTTAGATACTTTAAAACCAACACTAGCAAATTATAGCATGGAACGATTTGATCGATTTGAATGAAATGTCGATCCTTTTGAACTAATTTAAAATATATTGACCGTTGAAGTGAGGGGTTTGAATGGGTGAATACAGCGCCGAGCGAGCAATTTAGAATGGTTTTGGTCGAAGAAAATGTCAATTTAACGATGTTACTAACTGAAACTAAATCAGAAATAAATATAAATAACACGAGTGATTCTTCAAAGTTCCTTCTTTGTTCCAATCGGTACAATGCCTAGCCAATAGATCAGTTTTTGTCGAGTTAGTGGATCGAGGGGTAGTGAAAGACTGTTGTAATATGTTTTGTTTATACAGAAACTTATTACCTATTGCATAAATGGCTCAGGGTGAAACAGTCGTAACTGTCTATAAGTTAATTTGTGGAGGGGTAGTGAAAGACTGTTGTAATATGTTTTGTTTATACAGATACTCATGACCTCTTGCATATGCATGTAGATGGCTCATTGCGAAAAAGTTGTAACTGCCTATAAACATATAGGCAGTTACAACTGTTTTGCGCTGAGCCATCGATATGATCATGTGTGAGTCTATCTTATTGTCGGCATTTTAGACGAATTTCAAGACAAAATATGGAATTGTTTTTGACATTTTCCGTTTTGTGATAACCTTAAGGTTTTGTGTATTACTTGACAAAGTAAATCTGACACGTCGATTGGTTTTGATTATTCTTGTTCTAAAATACAGGTACAGTTAAGAACATGGTAAAATTGACAATAATTTCGACCAAAATCATTCAAAATTACTCGCACAACGCCCCATCGATTCATTCAAAACACTCGCTTTAACCATTCTAAAACGTTCAAAAATTCCTAGAAACGATAAGATCATTTGATAAACAACTTAAATCAAAATAAATATCACTACGAAAAGAATCAACGATTTCACAAACATAATTTTCCAACTCGGCATTTACCTTAGCTCCAGTACAGTATATAAAACGTCAATTGCCTTTTAAACTGACCCAATGTTTCGTGTTTGATTATCAATTATATATGTTTTTATTATGTGACAATTTTAATTTGGAATTAAATTCGTCTATTGAATAGGACAACCAGTCTACACTCTCTCTATAACGTAGAGTAACTTCCCTTATGAAATTATGTCCCTTTGGCTAACCTGCTAAAACATGATAATATCGACATAACTTTCATATTTGAATTGAAGTTCCGTAAGTGACACGTAACAATTTTCTTGTTTATATTTCATGACATAGAACTAGATATCTTAGTTCAATGTAATTTAACATATTCATTTACAATACTTCTGATAAAAGTGTAAATAACTTGTATAAACACATTGTTTGAAAACGAAAGTAGCAAAAATCCCATCCACTTTCGTTTTCAGCTGAAAGGTTGAAATTTTTAAGTTGGAATGCGGAGCAATTCCAACTTAGATTTAACAAAACCGCAAAATGAACACAAGATAATTTCATTTCGGGTTTTTCGATAACACATATCACGTGGTCAGGATGTGAATACACTCCGGCCTATTTTGTATATCTCAACTTGACACAGACATACAGTTTATTTCATCAAGAAGTAATAATGTTGAACAATTACACAACTATCACTTCATGTAATTTATTAACACGCTAATTTATGTTTTAAACGAAATTTATTGAAACTTGCGTATGAATTTAATAGTAGCAAATGTTTTCATTACTATATTTGGAAATCATGTGATAAGTCAAGTCCAATAAAGTAAGCCATTGACAACAGCACTGTCCAATCACGTGATCTGCTTATTTGGTAATACGCGACCTGTTTTTCGTAGAATTGTGGCAATAGCACAAGCAAATCACGTGATCTACTTATCTGGTAACGTCGCGACCTGTTTTTCGTAGAATTATGTTATAGCTTCTTTTATAGGTCTAGTTTCTCTTTCTGAACGAACTTTTTACACACTTCAACAAAATACCGTAGTTCAAATGTTTTTTTATCTAATTGTTTCGTAAACCATTATTAGAAAAAGCACAAAATCTGCAGATTATTTATCTGTATTAACAACCCGATCCAGCAAATATTCTCTTTTTATTACTTCTCTTAAAAAATGGAACCCCATTTCCAAATCGAGCGACAATTTCACTTGATGGTGGACGCAGCAAGGATCGACGGAGGTATAGATCCACAAGTTTAAGTGATAGATAAAAGGTCAATTTCGTCTATATACAAAATTTACCTTTGATCACTCACTCTAAATTGCGGGTCTATAGGCAAACATTTATCTTCTCTTTCTGCTTTTGTCCATTTTCTTTAAATTGCTTAGACATAAATTCACTTGTGCAAAAATACGCACGTGCGCAATCCTTTAAATATCATTGAAGATAAACACAAGCTAACTACACCCTTTGTTTTTATCAAATTTCTGAACGAGTTTACCAACCCCACGTATTTTGCCTTCAGGGGCCACGTTCAAGAAAGGTCCTACGACCGAAATTTGATCGTATCGCAATCGTACGATTGAAATTGGCTATGTATCGTTTAATTTACGCATAAATTTGCGTTACTTAAGGCTAGTCTTGAATTTTGCGATTTTGACTGTACAAGCATAGTATTTTCTCGGATTTCATTTTCATACAGAGCTGGAGGCGGTCGTATATTGGCGTCATCTTTTCCGTCCGTCCGTCCGTACGTACGTCCACTTTTCTTGTGAGCACAACTCCTCCAAAATTTCTGGTTGGATTTGGATGAAACTTTCACAGAATGTGCCTAATCACCTTACCTTGCGCATAAAATCACGGTTTGGTCAATTTCAGCCGCGTCATGTAAAAAGAGCATTCATGTAAAAAAAATCTTGTTAACACAATTTCTCCCTCATTTATGGATCGATTCGGATGAAACTTTCACAGAAAGTTCCCAGTTACCTGACCTAGTGTCTATTGTCACGGTTTGGTGAATATTGGCCGCGTCATGGAAAAAGAGGCCTTCATTAGAAAAATCTTGTGAACGCAACTCCTCCTCTATTTATGGACCTAGTCATCTGACCTAGCGCATATTTTAACGCGGTTTGGTGAATAATTTAGTCAAAAGTCGAGACGTAATATGTGATCACCTACGCGGGAGGCGTCAGCTTCGTTAGTGGCTTCATGTCATAGTCTCTTGAACGCATTCCAACTTATCAGTACTTTCAGTACTTTGATTTATTACGATTGTCATCTGTGTCGACGCTATTAGAATAATAGAGAAGGCATAAAATGATAGTTCATTACATGTATATTTAATAGTTATTGTTTCTTAACCCGGTAAGAGTCGTCTCAGCAATATTGTTTGCATAAAGCATTGACCCCTAACAACCGCCTTTCTGAAATTCGCCCTGTTATTTACATTGTGATATTTAAGGTAGTCCACCCCTTCTGAAAATAATCAAATCGGCAAAACTCGTGTTACTCGCTGTATCGTGTTGATAATGGTATTGCACAGCTCCTGTTACTCGCTTTATCTTGTAAATAATGGTATTGCACAACTCGTGTTACTCGCTGTATCGTGTTGATAATGGTATTGCACAACTCTTGTTACTCGCTGTATCGTGTAAATAATGGTGTTGCACAACTCGTGTTACTCGCTGTATCGTGTTGATAATGGTATTGCACAACTCGTGTTCCTCGCTTTATCGTGTTGATAATGGTTTTACACAACTCGTGTTACTCGCTGTATCGTGTTGATAATGGTATTGCACAACTCGTGTTCCTCGCTGTATCGTGTTAATAATTGTAAAACACAATTCTTGTTCCTCGCTGTATCGTGTTGATAATGGTATTGCACAACTCGTGTTACTCGCTGTATCGTGTTGATAATAGTAATACACAACTCGTGTTCCTCGCTGTATCGTGTTGATAATGGTATTGCACAACTCGTGTTACTCGCTGTATCGTGTTGATAATGGTATTACACAACTCGTGTTACTGGCTAAATCGTGTTGATAAGGGTATTGCACAACTCGTGTTACTCGCTGTATCGTGTTGATAATGGTATTACACAACTCGTGTTACTCGCTAAATCGTGTTGATAATGGTATTTCACAACTCGTGTTACTCGATGTATAGTGTTGATTATTGTATTGCACAACTCGTGTTACTCGCTGTATCGTGTTGATTATTGTATTGCACAACTCGTGTTCCTCGCTGTATCGTGTTGATAACTGTATTGCACAACTCGTGTTACTCGCTGTATCGTGTTGATAATGGTATTGCACAACTCGTGTTACTCGCTGTATCGTGTTGATAATGGTATTGCACAACTCGTGTTACTCGCTGTATCGCGTTGATTATTGTGTTGCACAACTCGTGTTACTCGCTGTATCGTGTTGATAATGGTATTACACAACTCGTGTTACTCGCTTAATCGTGTTGATAATGGTATTACACATCTCGTGTTACTTGCTGTATCGTGTTGATTATTGTATTACACAACTCGTGTTACTCGCTGTATCGTATTGATAATGGTATTGCACAACTCATGTTCCTCGCTGTGTCGTGTTGATAATGGTATTGCACAACTCGTGTTACTCGCTGTATCGTGTTGATAATGGTAATGCACAACTCGTGTTACTCGCTGTATCGTGTTGATAAGGGTAATGCACAACTCGTGTTACTCGCTGTTTCGTGTTGATAATGGTATTGCACAACTCTTATTTCTCGCTGTATCGTTTTGATAATGGTATTGCACAACTCGTGTTACTCGCTGTATCGTGTAAATAATGGTGTTGCACAACTCGTGTTACTCGCTGTATCGTGTTGATAATGGTATTGCACAACTCTTATAACTCGCTGTATCGTTTTGATAATGGTATTGCACAACTCGTGTTACTCGCTGTATCGCGTTGGTTATTGTGTTGCACAACTCGTGTTACTCGCTGTATCGTGTTGATAATGGTAATGCACAACTCGTGTTACTCGCTGTATCGTGTTGATAATGGTAATGCACAACTCGTGTTACTCGCTGTATCGTGTTGATAATGGTAATACACAAATCTTATTAGTCGCTGTATCGTTTTGATAATGGTATTGTACATCTCGTGTTCCTCGCTTTATCGTGTTGATAATGGTATTACACAACTCGTGTTACTCGCTGTAGCGTGTTGATAATGGTATTGCACAACTCGTGTTACTCGCTGTATCGTGTTGATAATGGTATTACACAACTCGGTTTCCTCGCTGTATCGTGTTGATAATGGTATTGCAGATCTCGTGTTCCTCGCTGTATCATGTTGATAATGGTATTACAACACTCGTGTTACTCGCTGTATCGTGTTGATAATGGTATTGCACAACTCGTGTTACTCGCTGTATCATGTTGATAATGGTATAACACAACTCGTGTTACTCGCTGTATCCTGTTGATTATGGATTTACACAACTCGTGTTACTCGCTGTATCGTGTTGATAATGGTATTACACAACTCGTGTTACTCGCTGTATCGTGTTGATAATGGTATTGCTGTGATAAAACATCGTTAGTGCCTATACAATGATGACGTAAAGAGCCGATTTTAGAATTTATGGATGTACCGCCCTAAACTCGAATTCTAAGTTGACCTACTTTCAAGACACAATCGTGATTATGTTTGATAAGACGTGATAAACTTACTCTATTTTCTTTCGGGTGAACAATAACCATTCACCTGACCCAAAAATATATCAACATAAAGTGCCCTTCTTTCATAAGATCGATTTTAGATAGTGGACCCTTAACAGTTTAGCATCGTTTCTTTCGGAAGATACGGACTTTTACAGTTTTTAAACCGAGCTTTCCAAATGATTTTATAAGAAAACCTCGGTTTACAATGTGGAAGATTTCAAGTTCCGAAATGTTGCGGAAATTTCACGGGTCCACTACCTTAAATGTTTGTCAATATCATAATTGCAATGAATATGTGAGGACCTTATCACACTCAGTGATATCATTATCTTCAAAAAGAAAACACCCATACATAAGGTAGAATGGCTTCTTTGATGACACAAAAAAATAAAATGTCCATCTATGTAGTTCGAAACTTTTCAAAGAAATTTCTTTAGTTTTATTTTTAATCTGTTAATTGAAGAAGAGATTGAATGTTTGTAAAAAGCTAGAGCTAGATACATAATCGACTGACCTAAATGGGCTCGGCTTTTCTAAATCAAGAAGTTAATTTGTAAATTGTTTTCCCCGAGTAGCAAAACTGAAAGGCGACGTGATTAACCGGTACGTAAGTTCTTAACAGTCTTATTTCTGTATTCGATCCGAAGCCCTTGTAAACTCGTTCAATAAAAAATGTGCAAACAAGTAAGTTCTTTTTTGGTGCCACTGGTAAAGGATAGCTTTCCGACAGTTTTATTAATGTCTTTTTTTTTCGTAAGCCCTTGCAAACTTGTTCTATAAAATATGCAAACAAACTTGTTCTTTTTTCGAGTCACTGGCAAAGAATATGTGTAATATTTGAAACAAAAAACAAAAGAGTATGTGTTATATTTGAAACAAAAAGTGACCAACGCACCAACCCGGATGACGTGCAATCGCGCTAAATCTTGCGACTGATGAATCTCTATAGTAGTCCCGATTAGTACATGTCAGTAGAATTGTCAGCGTAGTCACCGGAAATAGATCTATGTAAAGCTCCTTTTTGCTAGGTATAGACAAACAAGCCACAAGTATAAGGGGTAAAATGATTCTAGATGAAAATATACACATTGACAAAACCTATGTTGTTGGAACTCATTGTAAAAGTTTTGTGCAGACAATATGTACATACACACAACATAATGTTTTGTTGACGATAAAACGGGAGATAAATATATTTAAGGTGAAAACACATGTGACCGGTCATGCGAAAAGGGACTCTCTGGGTCGTTTACAACTATTTACTTTACAGAGTTCCAAATCGGTCCTATTTTGCGTGATGGGTCATATATACATTATACAGCAACGGAACCTGTGTTGAGAGAACTGATAAGATTTATCTCGTATAGACGATATATGAGAACCTACAACAAAGGAAAATATTCAATTTTGGAATTTCTCCCTTTAATGTTGACCCTTAGAATAGTCGGCGTTGTTGCATCTCATCAAATTTATCTCGTATAAACGATTTATCAGTACACACAACGTAGGACAATATTTAATTTTAGTATCACTCCCTTTTATGTAGACCCTTATGTAGACCAGTCGGTATATTCCACGTCGTTTTTTCACTTGCCATATTCCTGTGTTCGATTCACTCAAGTATGGTGGGGTAGAATAGTCCTGGAGAAATTTTCAAAAGTTGTTCTTAACGAATCGAATTTGGTCAGCTTTTTCTGTCTAGCCAGAGTTGGAATATTTGTAGTACCTCCGAGATTCTCCTTTCTTCGGGTAAAGTCTATGTATAAAATGTGGTATGGTAAAATAACCCTTTGGAAGTTTTATTAATTCGGAGTTCACGAATCCATCTAAGTCTGCTACTGTCTATCCAGAGTTGGTTTATTTGTACCTCCAGGAGTCCCTTTTTTATTGACAACCTGTGTTTGGAATATGGTAGGGTAGAATAACTCTTCAGAAATTTCTAGAATTTGCCTTTAATGAATCTATCTTGTCAAAGTGGATATATTTGTAGTACGTCGCAGATAATACTTTTTCGGGTGAAAGTATCAAAGGCTATCTAGTGCATATAATGTCGGATTTAAATAGACTTCGTTATTACATAAAGCACATTTATGCAGAAGGTTTATATCGTCATCATTACGATGATGGAGGGCGTGTCAAATTGCCTCTGTATCTTACATACATACAGATTGGGCCTATAGAGCCATATATAGTGGAATTATACCGGAATTAT
The DNA here is from genome assembly GCA_948146395.1 of Fragum whitleyi. NCBI lineage: Eukaryota > Metazoa > Mollusca > Bivalvia > Cardiida > Cardiidae > Fragum > Fragum whitleyi. The sequence continues at coordinate 39,026,936 of OX411559.1, forward strand.
ATAGAAGTCATTATTGCATTAAGGACATTAAGCCCCGTTCCCACTGTCACGGTGTTGGTCCCGGACACCCACGGTACCTCCCGGTGGGGAAAGAGCCGGTATTCCGGGATGATCCGGGATCTTTTCTCTAAAAAATGATTCATATTCCCATATTGCCGACATTGTCCCGGTGTACCCCCGGTTTACTAGCAGGATCTTCCCGTTGGACCCCGGACTATCCCGATTTGTTCCCGGTTTGCCACGGTGTATTTACGGTGCAGGGGCCGGCGTGATCCCGGTTGATCCCGGTACGACCCGGTGTAACCCCGGTCGTCGCCGGTAGCGCACCGGTAGCCGCCGGTATCACCCCTTCATATCACGGTTGTATTCCCGGTTTGTCACGGTTTCCCCCGGACCACTCATCCGGGACTAACCGGGGGTCCAAACCGTGACAGTGGGAACGGGGCTAAGCTGAAAATGTCCACGGATCATCAGGGACTATCACGGTTGAGCCAGGGTAGAGAACCGGACTTGCCCCGGAATATGCCGGTGTTTCTCCGGATTAAGCCGATTCTTGACATCCTCCCGGTGAGTCCCGGTGACTGCCGGTTGTATTAAACATTTTAAAACATCCGGGGTCGGTTGCCGGATCAACAAGGTTCATCCCGGATGGTCCAGGATATTCACGGTGCCGCCACGGTTGTATTCCCGGTTTGTCACGGTTTCCCCCGGACCACTCATCCGGGACTAACCGGGGGTCCAAACCGTGACAGTGGGAACGGGGCTTTATGCAATATGTTTATAACGTTATCATTACGATGACCCAAGATGGAAGACGTGTTATGGTACCTCTGTACCTTACATACATACAGATTGGGCCTATAGAGCTATTTGTGTCGGAATATACCGGAATTATATAGACCTCGTAATTGCATTAAGCACCTTAATGCAATAGGTTTATTTCATTATCATTATGATGACCAAAGATGTAGGACGTGTTACGATACCTCTGTACCCTACATATATAGAAAATAATGTTTAAAATATATTGTGTGACATCTGCCGCAAAATATTCAAGTATCAATTTTACGGAGTTTCAAGATGGTCTTCTGTGGGATGACGGATTATGACTTTTCGGAGAATTTTCTTAAAGTTTTAATTCAAATGTTTGTTTTGATGTCAATATCTACATGTATTTTGATATAAACGTTACTGGTAATGTCAAATTTTTGCATTATATAGATGATAATTATTTGTTTTAGAGTAAGATTGGTTTATTTTTCATTGAGAAAACAATAAATGTTATATTTTCACGAAAGGCGAAATTGTAAAAAAATTGTAAAACATTCACAGTCGTTATGTATTTTGACCTCAGGACTGGTGGTATACATTTACCCCTACATTATAATTGTGTAATGTTTAGGTGAAGTAAAACTTCGTCTCTTATATTCCGACGGAATACGTACACGTTTTTACGTCATTACGTCATATTTCATTGTGATGTCAAATTGTCACACTACAAAACTTGGCAAAATGTCCAAAAGTAAAGACTCAACTCAAACAGGTACCTATTATCGTAAGATATTGATGAAATTCTCGATTTTTTTATCAAGAGGAATGTTTTCTATATTTGTACCGATCAAGAATAACTTTGTTACAGTTCAGAACATTTTGAAAATGACAAGATGATTGATTTTGGAATGATTTTGGGATGAAATTGAATGAGTATGTGGAGCGAGTTTTGAGTGAATCTAATGAGAAGTAATCCAATATCGCAAATTTTGTTCAGATTGTCCCTCTAAAAATGTGCATATACATATATGTTATATAGATAGCTTCCTATTTCTTGAAGATCTAACCAGACGCTTACAATTTCAATTAATTCAGTGAAATCCCGATTTTTTCCCGGCTATTTTTATTTTGAACGAAGTTGTTGTTTCATGTTTTTAAGTGAGTTTTGAACGTTTTGGAATGGTTTTAGTGAGTGTTTGGAATGAATGAATGGAGTGCTGAGTGAGCGAACGAGAATGTTACTGATTGAAATGAACATCAATTTCACCATGTTACTAACTGTTTTTACTTAGATAGAATATTCTTTTTTTAGGACTATGGAAGTCTCAGGAAGAAAACAAGTCGACAGCGATATAGTAAGGCCAAGATGTGATCCTTGTAAATCCGTTGATGAAAACCAAACTGCAGAGTGTTTCTGTACAGAATGTAATGAATATTTGTGTTCTGTTTGTGCGAAAGCTCATAGGAAAGCTAGAATATCTAGGAATCATGCCTTGTTGGGATATGATAAACTGCCTAAAGAGACATTGGCCATGGAAACTGAAGGATATTGTAAAAAGCATAAAGATAAACCTTTAGATTATTTCTGTACAGTTCACAACAAATTTTATTGTACCGTTTGTATAACCTTAGAACACAGGGACTGTACAGTTGAATATATCCAGGATTTAGTCGACAGGTACAAACAAAACAGAGAATATGAAGATTTAACCCAGAAGATGAAAGATCTTAACAGCCTTATCGACGAGACGAAATCAGAAATAGACCAAAATGTTGCGTTTACACAACAAGCATTAGCGAAAACAATTGCAAGAATCAAACAGTTTAGAAAAGAAATCAACGCCATGCTTGATTCGCTGGAAACGAAGATTTTAGAACAATCTAGAAAATTAAAGGATGAAGACCTGTCAGAATTATCTTCTCAACTTGATTCTATGAAAACAGAGTTAGATGAAGCGAAAACAAAGTTGGAAAATCTCCGTACAACAAAGCAAAACAAGCAACTAGTTATTTCTTCAAAGCAAGTTGAAACTAAAATAGCTAATTTAGAAAAGGATATCAACGATATGTCTAAATCAAACGTGGTTAAAAAATACAAATTTCATCCGAACGAAGCCCTTTATAACAAGATAAAATCTTTCGAAGATTTCGGAAATCTTCAAAAGGAAGAAAATAGAGACGGGATGGGAAGTAATCAGAAAAATAAAGAAATTGGTGCTGTAGAAAATAAGGAACAAAACAGAATTCCTTCAATTATTTCTCACGAGACAGATATTAACATCCAACATTCAGAAGATAAAGGAAATTGTTATATAACAGGAAGTGTTTATATGAATAAAGATAGACTGGCTTTGGTCGACTGTAACAACAAGAGTGTGAGTGTATTTGATATCCTTCAGGGTAACATTGTATTACATATAAAGTTAGATAGAACACCATGGGATATCACGTACACAGACCAGAACCAGCTTGTTGTTACTGCACCACCATATCTGGTGTTTCTGAATGTCGGGAATACATTGACAGTAAATAAGAAACTCAATGTGGGCGGAGACTGTCATGGTATTGATTATACTGATAACATACTGATAGTGTGCTTTATAGATCCAGCCTCAGTAAAGTTTATGAATATGGATGGGCAGGTTATGAAATCTATAAGTACAGACATGAATGGAGAACCTCTTTTTGGTAGACCTGAGGACGTAGTAGCCAGTAGAGATAAGAAAGCTGTTTATGTTACAGACAGTCATAAGAACACTGTTACAAAACTAGACATAAATGGAACTGTTATAGATGTATACAGTAGTAAAGACTTGTGGAGACCACGTGGTGTTACAGTAGATAAATATGATAATGTCTATATAGCTGGAGGTGGGTCAGATAATATTTGTATACTGACTGCTGGAAGTAGACAGATACAAACAATACTAAAGGTTGAAGGACCTCGATCTGTTGTGGTGTGTGACTACTCGGATCAGATGGTTGTTAGTGATGGATTTAGTAACGCTATACATATCTACAAGATACACCGAAGTAAACCGAACTAATAGTTTAGGTAAATCATCGTTGGTAGGCGACCATAATGTCGTATCTACAGCTTATATCAAGCTATAGATACGACACTTTGGTGGAGAAACGACAAAATATTCTTTTGACCGATCTTGTAAAAAATGCCATTTATGATTTAGAAGGGAGATAATTTAATATCGCTCATTTCCATTCAATATGATCGAAACTTGAGATATTATACTACCCCCATTTTCGAAATGCTAATTTGAGTTGCTTCGAGGAACATTCAGATGCTTCTAAATCAATAAAATCAAATGAGCCTGTAGGTGACATTTCCAACATTTTGAAATGTGTGTAAGAGGCGAAGAGTGAGGAGCGTACACAGTCACATACTGTGTATAAAAGGTTACCTGATCGTCCAGAGATACGTTGAGACCTTATCTATCTACAAGTCGCATAGTTAAGACTGATCAGACTGTGTGGATGCACAGGCTGGTCAGAGTCTTTGTTTTGTGCATTTTTTAAATCATTTGAAATCTCACGCACAGGCCCAAATAACATCGTAAAATGATTTGAGTGATTTGAATGAAGTTATGAAACACTGTCGATTTTCAACATTTTTGAGCGTTTGGAATGATTAGAATGAGTCTATTGAATGATATGGATGTAGTGACCAGAGGATATTTTAAAAACAGTTCTGTTACAGATAAGTGTTATATATTTTTGAACCCTAAATACGTGCAACGTCCCTAGATTCAGAAAAAAACTACAAAAAACGAAAAGTTTATAACCATATTCGGTCTTCCATTACGGCTTACATTGACTAAAATAGATACTTTTCCTTCTTCTTTATGGTACATATTTACTCGAAGGGGCAGGAAAAAGAAATGTGTAGGGTCACCGTAAAAAAGTTAATTGTATAAAAAGTTAGGTCCATCAAAGGTCAACTAGAAAGACCATACAGAAAAAAGATATTGGACGTAGTTTAAGTAAATCAAGAAAGCTCGAAAAGTGTCGACCCATGTCAGTCTGCACATTCCGCGCAGTCTGGCAAGAGTCGACACTTGACACACTTCCCAGACGGCTAATTTTCGACTGGCGGGTCGCAAAATCTTAGGACGATCATTCTCAAGCCAGATTAATTCTTAAAAAAAGTGCTATAACTTTTTGAAGTATGTGCAGTCAGATTGATGGATGTAGCACTTTCTGGGTTTTCTGACTGGAGTCCACACTTGACGCTATATCCAGATGTAAATGTGTGCAGTCAGATTGGGTGGTATACTTTTCGACCTTTCTTGGCTAAGCTTTCCTTGACTAAAATAATTAAATAATTGCGGGTGCACGAATATGATTATTAAAGGCTTCAAATCGTTGTTTTAAGCGAACAACATTAATAGACCTTTGAACCATGAGGAAGAGAATACTTTTGGCTTTAAAACTTTACATGAGCCATGATTCGTCATGCGAAAAGAGACCATACAGGAAATCTGTAAAATTTATAATTGAAAGAAAGATAGAATCCCACATAGGTCTACTAAAAGGCAGCCGCCGTCATAGCGCAGTTGGTAGCACGTTGGCCTGTCAATCTAGAGGTCCCGGGCTCGATCTCCGACGGCGGCATTCTTTCTTTCCGACTATTTGTCTCTCACCAATGGGTTGATAATCGTAGACCTATGTGAGATAGCAGCTGGAGGCTAGGAAAGGATGTGCTGGTTGTACTGGTGAGATAAATACCAGGAAACCATTGTTAGGTGCTCCAGCCGCAGCGATATAACTGAAAAAATGTTGAAAGCGGCGTAAAGTTCCATTCAATCAACCAATCAAGTAAAAGGCGATTATCGGAAACGCTTTCCTTAAATCCTGATATTTTTCATCGGTTTGATTTCGCGTTTTCGAGGTCGGTATGGATAATAGCGAGTTCATATTTTAGCGAAGGAGTAATATATGTTCTTTGGTTCGATATTTTACAGAAATTAATCAATGGAATATTATTTCCTGGTTATCATTCGCCAATAAACTCACAAATTTATCTCTCGCTTTTAGAACCCGAATTGCAGTATAAGGTCTTATAGAGTGATCACAAATTTTTTTCTCGCTATAAGAACCCGAATTGCAGTATAAGATCATATAGAGTGATCACAAATTTTTCTCTCGCTTTTAGAAACCGATTTGCAGTATAAGGTCATATAGAGTGATCACAAATTTTTCTCTCGCTTTTAGAACCCGATTTGCAGTATAAGGTCATGTAGGGTGATCATTTTAGATTCAGAAAAGCAGGCAAGTGTGAAAGGGTCGACACTTTCAAAGGCGTAACTAGAATTTTTTAGTTTATACGCACTCAGAAGACGTCCAACATAGAATATATAGGATAACTAGGCGATATGTGACAAAAGATGAATGTTTCCCGTCCTCTATCCTTTTCTATGATTTGATTGATTGATTGATTGCATGGAGTTTTACGCCGCTTTCAATATTTTTTAGTAATATCGCGGCGGCTGGAGCACCTAAAAAAGTGATAATTAATGGTCGATCTCCATAACAATTCACTGTGGCTACTTGGGATTTAATGCTTGAACCAATACTTTATAGGGAAAAAGGTGGATGGTCTTTACTTCACTGAACCGTCTTAAAGTAATTCATTTGAATATTTCATTCTATGAATTGTTTAACGCGTAAATGATTTCTATTGAATTAAAACATGATTATTGGGTATATGTACAGTTAATTACATCTAGAAATTGACAAGGTGAATGAATCTGGTATGATTTTGGAATAAAGTTGAATGAGTGTGTGAAGCCAGTTTCAAGTGATTTTAAAGGGAGGTAATCCGATCTCGCTGATTTTATTAATCCGTAACAAAATTAGCGACATTTATTACCTCCCTTTAACAAAATATGCATAAGACTTATAAAAATGTTTTCCTATTTCTTCAAGAACCTTTCAGCTGCTTACAATTTTATCATCTCTGTGAAATCGCGATTTTTTTTCTTGCTGTATTTATTTGAATGGCGTTGTCGATTTTATCTTTTTCCGTGAATTTGGGGTGTTTTTGAATTGTTTGAGTGAGATTCTGGAATATATACATGAAGCGCTGAGCGAGCGATTCAGAATGTTTTTTTTTCGGATTGACAGATTATTTTACTATGTCGTTAACTGTACAACATAATTACATGTACACTGAGAGAACTAAACAACTCAATTTTTTTTCTAAAATTAAAAGATTCAGAGTAGGACTTAATTAAACATTGTTTGTAACCAAGCTCTGACCAATATTTGAAAGAAATTCTGGCCTATTTCTTGGGGAATACCTCCACGAGCAACGAAATTACTTTTTTTCAACGTCAAGGCCGTGAAACGAAGGAAAAAGTGTCCAGCTGTATCTATACTTCTAGAATAAAAATACTGTCACATAGAGAGCACGTAAAACACGATTGGATGAATTTTCTGAACTCATAGTGCTTTGATATTCGATGTTTTTGAATCAAAATTACATAATTATAATCCTTTATTCACTTTTGATATCGATGGGTATTTCTAATTAAGAGTCCAAGCGTCATTAATCAAATTACTCTAATAGTCCCCTTAAAATTTGTAGTGGAACATTGAATAAGTAAGAAGATCGATTTCTAGGTAAATATATATGTGAACACAAGTTTGAATATAAAGATGGCTTTTAAATGTAAGATGCCGGGGAGATAACCAAGATACAACTCCCTGCATATTCAAATTATTCAAGTAAGCCCTTTACAAGAATAATTGCTTACAGTTAAGAACATCGTAAAATTGACAAGATGAATGCATTTGGAATGATTTTGGAATGAGTATGTTGAGCGAGTTTTAAGTGAATTTAATTGTGGTGGGGGGTAATCCAATATCGCAGATTTTGTTCAGGATGAACAAAATTTACGACATCAATTACCCCCCTTTAGAAAAATTGCATAATTATGTTCTATAAATAGCTTCCTTGTTCTTCAAGATCTAATCAGACGCTTACAATTTCATTTTATTCAGTGAAATCCCGATTTTTTTACAAGCAATCTTTATTTAGAACGAAGTTGTTGTTATATGTTTTTCGCTGCGGTCCGATTGCTTTTTGAATGGATTGAGAGAGTGTTTGGAATGAATGAATGGAGCGCCGGGTTAGCGATTTAGAATGATTTTGATTGAGATGAATGTCAACTCCACGATGTAACTAAATGTAAATAATTCTGTAAATATGGCCAGGACATTAATGTTGAATTGTGATCTTAGATGGTATAAGTTTGAAATATCATTCCAATCCACTGAGCGCTGACCGTTTTGTGAAAGATAGATGGCTGCCCTGCGTTCAGGATGTAAAAACGGTTTAAGAACCTTTTAGGTGGTACCCCACTTTGCACGTGTTAATTATGGACAAAATTAATTATTTTGAATGATATCCCTTTGGTAAAAATATTCTTACTGTTCTACAGATAGATTCGTGTATCCACACGTACAATTCAGACGCGTCAAAATCATTTTAGAGATGACAAGATTATTTGTTGAATTCATGGAGGTATGAAACTAAAAACTTCAACATTTTGCATGAATATGCGGAGCTGATTCAAACGTGAGTGTGATTAGGTTTTTAGTATCATACATCCATGAATTGAAAAATGATATTTTCGTATCTTATAGTCAAATAAGACGGATTTTTGAGAAATACTTTATGTATAAGTTTACAAAGAAGCTGCGCACTCAAAATGTTTTCATTTAGTAATAATACTACACTGAGTTCCATAAGAAAGTGTGCACTTTCACTGTATTGATTTTCTCTTGATTTTTAAAAAGTTGAAGGAAAAATTTGGAGTTAATTTGATACCACACTTTAGTGAAGACCTTTTTAAATCAAAATTCAAATCAGACTTGGATAAAGTATAGCATGCTGCATTCGCGCAGGCAGAACTTAGAGGGGGTTTAGACTGTATGTTTTTTCACATCTGCTTTTTCATATATGTCAAAACATGCAGTGTAAACCCCCAGATAATGAGCCTTCTGTTAACAGATCTGCAAAACATACGGAATAGAACATGTTTTATTTCTGTCTGCTTTTCAATATCGAAATGACCATTGATACCTCTGATGACCTGCTGATATGCTGATAAAATAAACAATTACTGGTCAGCTCTCTCAGAAAGCCTGTCAAATAGACATATTTTGTGAAATATAATTCCTTCAATGACTGGGGAGAAAATTTAACCAATTACCATTTAATATTATTATTATTATTATTATCCTTTATTTCCTCCAAATTGAAGATTACATATATTTACAAAACAATATCAAAAGCATATATATAAGAAAAAATCAATATAGAATTTAAGAAGACAAAATGAAACCAAAAATCATTGACACGGAGAAAAAATAACTCAGGACAGTAGAGAAGGAAGAAGCGAACAAATGAGAACAAGATAAGATCAAAATATTACATTATCAGCGAAAAACGAAATATAATGCGATATAATGACCATAAATAATGTATTTATGTATGTATATACACCTAAAATAATATCTTGCCCGAAACAAAAAGGAAAGGTATTAAAAAGGTGAATAGACACGGACAGATATTAAGTTATCTTATACGTACGTCTGTTGATTCAATATTGCAGTCTGTATTCACATATTAATCTATGTATAAACTGAAATACCAGTGAGTAAAAACAATCATACGTGTCTTCTAAGATACGATTGAACTCTAAGTTCAAGCCAAATAAGGTTCTCAAATACTGTAAAGGAGACATTGAAAAAAGATTATCAAATACTGAATTATCAAATTTATAATAAACCAGAGCTGCAAAATGGCGAGCTATTTCATAGAATCGGGGACAATCATTTAAGATATGTTCAGAAATACTAGCATTTAAGCCATCGCGTTGACATTTGTGACAAGTTGTAGAAAAACATGATAGATATGAAATAAACTGTGCCACAGAGAAGAATGTTCGAAGCAAATGTGGCTTTCGTTTAGCAAAGTGCCATAACGGGCAGCAAATAAACTGAGGTAGGATTTCCCTATATATTCTAAATTCCGTAGTGGATGTTCTCACTTCCCATTCACAAATAAAATGTTGGGAAAGTCTACTTTTGACCAATGACTTCCATGCATATTTAGTTGGAAAAGTTCCACAATTAATATAATCATAAAAAACATTGGACAAATTATACTTTTGCAAAATACAGACAATATTGGATATAAATCCAAGACCAGGCGAGTATATATTACAGGAAACCAACCTAAAAAGAAACAGATGTTTTGTCGCACAATCCCTTGCTAATCGACACAACTGACCAAATAGTAAAAGTTTGCGCTTTTCAATCTCGTACTTAATTGGAAATGCATTTAACAGACCATATACGGTATCAGACCTTGACCGAGTATGTAGACCCTGTATTTGTTTGAGACACAATCTATTAGCCCTTTCTAAAATCAGGTTTTCACAATCACTGGTCGAATATAAAAATTCGATACCGTATAGAGCTCGGGGTAAAACTAGAGTACGATAAATTCGATAACTAGTTAAAGGATTTAGACCGTTTCTGTGGATCCCGTCTTTAATAAGGCCAAAAAATGTGCCCCTAATTTTACGATCAAAATATTTCACCATTATCGATGATTTATTATTTTTATGACACACAATACCTAGATGATTGCACTCTTCTTTTTCATCAATTTGAGTATCACCGATAGACCACAACTTCGGTCGATTTTGAAAAGACCGTTTAGACTCATTGAATGTAACTACAACACATTTTGCAGGATTATATTGAAACCTCCATTTACAAGCGTACTGATAGCAAATATCGATCATCAATTGGAGGGAACTTTGAGACAATGATAGAAGAGTCATATCATCAGCAAAGGATGGGGCACAGTAGTCGTACCCTTCAATCTGAAAACCTAACTTACTGTAAACTAGCTCATCAATTAACGAATCGATATACCAAAGATACAAGGCAGGTGACCAGACCCCTCCTTGTTTGGTGCCCTGAAGAATGGCAGGTGACCAGACCCCTCCTTGTTTGGTGCCCTGAAGAATGGGGAACCAGTTAGGCTGGAAACCACCATAAAGAACACAGCTGTACATATTGGAGTGCATCTCAATAACGGATTTCAATAATTTCATACAAATACCATTCTCCTTTAATTTATAAAATAAACCATCGTGCCAAACACGATCAAAAGCTTGACGTGCGTCAAGAAAGCAAGCATATAATTTTGTGTTTTGTGAAAAATAATATGTTTAAATACCCATTGAAATTTACTGACCTATCAAGAAATTGCAGAACATATTGACCATAGTCAGTCTATATGTCAGGAATATTGGTGGCCCAACTTAATTAAGAATTGTCATTCTACATACTTAATTGTCTAGTCTGATCACCTTTGAAATAATTCTCTACCTTTTAATTAGTTTGTTTATGCCTAATCAATTTATATGAATAATATCAATCGAGGTTCAAGTTCTTAAAACCTCAATGAAATCAACAAACATATTTATCATTTAAGTGATGAAGAGACTATTTGTTGATTTCATTGAGGTGTGAAACTAAAAACATAATCACACTGTATAAATACGCAAAGCTGATTCTGGTATAAGTGTGATTAGGATTTTTTTGTTTCAAACCTCCATGAAATTGAGAAATTATGAAATATCCTCTATATATCATAAAATGTAATATCATGAAGCAAAAATCATTAAGAAAAGTCAATAATAATATTTTATAGCTGCATATCCAAAATTGCTTTCATTGCACAATGAAACCAATTTTAAGCCAATCAGAACATACAAATATTGATGTACGTAAATAAAATTAAATTATTCAAATATACATTTGGTTTCGGTTAGCGATTAAATATTCCCTCATGATTCCAGTTATACAATACACTATTTGATCTTGAAAATGATTGACAGTCATGACCGAGGTCAACTGAAGCAGATAGGTAAAAGCATACAGTGTAAACGCAAAAAGACAGATACGCTTTTACACATGTGCTTTTTCACATCTGCTTAAACATTCAGTGTAAACGCTCTCTTACATGTGCATTGTTGAGATTTGACCTCCTTTCAACCTTTTTGTTGGTAAGAACTGTGTGTTGATTTTGCATTAAATAGTTTTATAAGCCATTCAAAGCTATTTCCATACAAAATTTTCATTTTTTATGCAGACGTTACGTGGACGTCAACGTAAGACATTGTTACGTTGTTAGGCCAGTAACTTGTCGTTGAATGGTGCTATGGCGTTCTGTGACATCTTGATTTGCATAAAAATTGATGACCCCAATTTCTATTGGACCATGAATGCTCAATCGATTTGAATGACGTTCTAAATCAGACAAGGCTCAATTTTGTTCAACGGCGATTTTTGGTAGTCAAACCACGCTGTAGCATCAAAATTGTAATTAAGATGTGATTTTATGCTTAGGAAAGCCGCAAAGATTCAACTGAATGTATTTTCTGACCAAGTATTCGTCTTACGCATGATAAATCACGCATATGCAAAACATGCAAATAATTTGTCTCAATTTAGAGGAAGATTTTTGATCATCGCGCGATTTTTGGTTTCAAATATCGTTTGGGGATAGTCATACTCTTGGGGATAGTCATACCACGTTTCATGGCGAAAGATTGTGTAATTTCAGAGTTATTCAAAATCTAAAAATGCACACTTTCGTTTGGAACTTAGGATATTTTTCATCCAATCCGAATGCACAATAATGAGTGGAATTAACTAGAATTAAATTATTTCTATACGTAGCCAATGAAATTTGAAAACAGTTTGAATTATTTGAATGTTGATGCGGAGCGTCCTGGTTGATTTAGAGTCGGCTTTTTGAAATTTATACTCAAACGCAAATGAAACTAGCAATTGTTTTTGGTACTTTTTGCAGGCATCTATATGACCTAAACCTAAACGAATTTAGTACCAAAGAGCAGATATTCCGATTATCCACTAGATAGGATGGTTCGATATGAAACCAAACAATGTATAGATATGTGATTTTCATTAAACTGCGTAAGGGTAAAACAAAAACAACAACAACAAAAAAAACATTAGAATACGCAGAGTTCGAAATGACAGTAAATCTGGTTTCGATGGAAATTAAATTAGGTTTCAGATCCTTCAAAGGAACGATATAAAACAATTTCATTAATATCGGGTATGTCCTCTATTTTGAAGTGTTACAAAAAGATGTCTCATTGAGTTGACGTGACGTTGTGCGGTGAAGTGCGGTTCCATTCGACCAGCAAAGCCGGCTACAGTTCTTGCAAATTGTAACATTATACCTGGCCCTTTCTTTTCGAATATCAGATCTAAAAAATGCTCGATAGGACTAAGGTCACGGAAAACGGCTGGTCACGGCAAGGTATCAAAGCCATTTGTATTCAAATATAGCCGCGTGGTGCGAACCGTATGCGGGCGAGCATTATCGTGCATACATGTGACAGGAACGTGATTGCGGATGAATGGAACAGCTTCAGTTCTCAACACCTGATTAATGTATTTAGCAGCATTGAGATTGCGATGTAAAATCTAGAGGTCGATTTCAAATCCCCATTATCCGACCCAACACCATGGCGCTGTCCCGACCGAACCTGTCTCTTTCAATAATGCAGACGTTAGCGTATCGCTCACCTCTTCTCCTATACATCCGTACTCTGCCATCATGGTAACTGAGGTTGAACATAGACTCCTCGAAAAAGAGAGACGCCTTCGCCAACGGAGGTTGCTTCCAACGTAAGGTCGTCTGGCTCGTATCGGCCTACGGAGATGTCGCTGACGTTCAGATGGCCGTGGCATAGCAAGTTTTGATTTTTCTTATTTGGTTTTGTTATTTTCCTACTCCTGAGAGTTGCAAGAATGGAACGAGAGTTCCTTTAGTTAATTTAACATTCGACAAGGATTTGAACGAGAAAATCCTACGTTCTGCTTATTTCGGGCGTTACGTAACATTGTACCAGGTGCTGACCGGATGTATCCACTGTTAGAAAAAGTGACACGCGTGCTTCTCGGGGTACAAAAATGAAATACCAATGACCGATAACATATTTTATCTTATAACTATACAAGTATCCGTATGATAACAACCCGTATGATATTTTTTATGATATCACATAGTTATTTTTAGAACAATAATATCATACAGTTATTTTTAGAAACTAGCATTTAAGTTAGAAACATCGACTAAAACAAGACAAAAAGAGGTTATAAGATAAATATAATACGTACTAAGTGTATTGTATGAAAAAATATCTAACTCGGTTGTGAGAATTGGTAATTGTCTCGGCAGAGCCTCGACAATGATCAATTCTCCCAACCTCGTTAGATATTTTTTTCCATATAATACACTAAGTACGTATTATATATATAGAGGTAGATTTTACCCGTGCTTTACTATCAAAACAGATAATACAAGTTTAAACAATACCTAAATATGATACAAATATTGTGAAACATTGTTGACCTGTCACTCATTATTTTTCGTGAACTTTCGTTGATATCCGCGAGGTTATTAAAAGGATTTTAATTTTTACATCAAATAGAATTTTACTAATGTTATAATTGAGTCTGTAGCGCAGTGGTCTAAACCGTTTGCCAAATAGAATCATTGAACTGACGGATACGGTCCGAATACGCAAGCAGTCGGATACAGTATTTTTCCCCAAATTGTTTAAACTTTAATTTTATTATTAAATGAAGGGACAGTTTTATTGCCTCTTAAATTTCTTGTTTGTAATATTCTATATTCGATTATTCGTATTCGCGATTGGTGCTATTGACATATTTACATGTGGTATTATGGTGTCAATAGATATATCCTCACTTCATTTTAAGTACAATTTTACCAATGAATTTGGTTATGCAGATTTTCAGCATTTTTCTACCTATGGCCGACACTACTAACGGGTTTCACATTAATATCCGTGGCTATTGATAGGTACAGAAGAATCTCGTTACCACCGAATGCTAGACAGTTGTCACTTAAACAAGCAGGGATTGTCCTTATGACTAGTGTAGGGATCGCTTTCTTGTGTTCCTTATGGATATTAGTGTTTAACCCTTTGCTGTTTAATCCCTGCTTTTTACGTGCCCGTGATTTTTATGATGGAGAAAACATTGTGAAAAAAGAAGAAATTGCTTCTGACAAGCAATTTCTTCTTTTTTCTCACTATTTTCTACCCTGCTGAATGGTTATTTTTCAAATTAAATCCACTTTACATTTTCGCCTGCAAAACCTTTGAATTTGGACAGGTCCAAAATTTTGTAAAACAGGAAAGGGTTAATGTCAGAGGCATAACTGGTTAAGTTCTCGAAGATCAAAATGTTACAATATTAAAATGTTCCTATCAGGCAAAAGATGCTGGACCTACCACTTTAAAATTCTGGTATCTTGCGAGTGGATTTATAGTTGTAATAAGCGGGCTAATTGTTATATCTGCAATGAACTGCTTGATTGGTTGTAAGATATATCAACAAATGAAGAGAAAGGTCACCAGCAATCCTGAAGTTTAAGATGCTCGCAAAAAATTTGAGATGCAAGTCGAGAAACAAGTCGTGCAAAGTAGTCAGGATAAGAAAGCGAGGCTAGCATCAATCAGCCTTGTATTTGTTTCAATTGCTTACATTATCAGCTATTTTCCCTTTCTTGTTGTAATGATAATTCGCAGCTTGACAAAGAACTTCGAGAAAAATTTATCCTACTGTCAAGAGATTTTCTACCTTTTAGGCATGAGGTTCTACTACCTTAACTGCGTAGTAAATCCATTGATATATTTTATATCCGACACTCACTTCAGGAATGGGTGTAAAAAAGTTGATGCCAGTCATATTCCGAAAATGTGTAGATAAACTGAGGAGGATGGGGACCATTTGCTGAAGGAGTTCTGAAATGTTACTCTTACAGAAGCGACTCAATTAAAGCCTTATATTAGCCACTCTCTTTCAGAAACGAGTGTAAACGATTGCTGTCAGCCACATTCCGAAAATATCTAGTTGAACTAAATAGCATCATGAAACTGACAGAGCAAATGATTTTGGATTTTTTCAGATTGCTTTTTAATATGTGGGAGGAGCTAGGTTCAAATGAATTTAAGGGAAGGTAAACGATATCATCGATGCTTTATTAGTCATGGTATTTCTCAAACCAGTACTCCATTTATCATTTCTTAGCTACTATCCAGCTACTATCCAATATAGGTCTACGATAATCAACCCCATCTAAACAAGCAAACCAAGCATTAGTTAAAGACAATATAAAATAACAAAAACATGGACATTCAAAAAGATAAAAGAAATGTTTGAAAAGGATTGGAATACAGGTCAATTACAACCTTAGAAATATTACATATATACATTAATATACTGAGTATACTTTAAGAGATAACTCAAAAAGTTCTTTCAGTATCCGGCTATGGTAATTAGATTTGAACCCAAACGAAACTTCAGTATCATATTTAGCTATTTTTTTCACGAGTGAGTCAAACATATCTAAAATAGTTAGACTTTTTAAATTACTTTAAAAACAATCTGTTTTAAAGAAAATAAAACTCTATTTACTTGTTTCGGCCGTATTGAATGTGCCGTTGCTCGATAGGACAACACCTAGATAAACATATTGAGTTACACATTCTAATTGTTTGTTATTAATTATAAAACTTACCTTATCATTTATAAATGTATTCTATTTCTTGCAAAAATCATTGCTTTCGATTAATTGATATTTATTTGAAGACCACGAACATTGCCGCATTAAGAATGTTCTGTTTTAAATCTTCCGGTGATGTTGAAAGTAATGGTGGTCATCCGCGTTTGATAATTATCTGACTTATAACTGGTGCATCATTAGTCGTCAGATGTTCACTTATATCATTCATAAATATATTGAACAAAACAGGACTTAATATACTTACCTTGTGAACACCTTTAGTTTATTTCAATAGGATTTGTCAAAAAGTTGCCACTGCTTACCCGTGAAACTGAATCATTATACATTGATTTAATAATGTCATAGACCTTGCCATTTATATCTCGATCCAATCTGTTTGCTCTTGTCTTCTGTAACCATATTGTATGTTTATACCATACGTGGTTTTGAATAAAAAGATTTAGTCTTTGTATACCTGACTTTTGAAGTTAAAGAAACATACCATCGTGCCAAACTGTATCAAAAGCTTTATCGAGGTTGAAAATCAAAAGTATACTTTGTTATTTCGTTTACTATTATTTTTTTTTTATCAATAATAGCTTTTAATACAAACATATAGTCAGATTTTTACAATTACGCCCGGAAACAAGCTCGTTCCAGATTTATAAAGGCAGTGCCGTATAAAAGAAATGACACCTCTTTCATTCAATACATGACAGAATAATTTACCTAAACAACACTAAGAGTTATCCCCCCGTAATTATTCACGTCATATGAACTGCCACGCTTATGAATGCGCTCAAAGAAAATTTGTCTTAAAATATTCACTATTTCTCTCTTTTTTCATTTAAGAAATAGAAAAATTAAATGTTAACATAGTCACATCGATTTTTATTTCATTTCGTGAACAACAAAGCTATATTTTACGTGAGAATGTAGCTTTTGTTGTTCACTCAATAAAAAAAAATACGAATCGATCTATCACTAAAATGAACGATTATCCCTATCATGATGCTTTGAAAGGCATCCAAATCAAATTGAGTTCAGCCCAAAATTAAATATTACCATGACCTTTAACCTTGATCTTATTCTAATGTCTTTTTTTTAAAATGGCACTTCTACTTATGCAGTTCACATGATCACGAAATTTACAAGGTGAATAATTTTGGAAATAATTTGGAATGAAATTAATGAGTACGATGAGTGAGGTTTGAGTGAAATTAAAGGTGGGTAATCCAATATCGCTAATTTTGTTCAGGATAACAAAATTAGCTCTATTTATTACCTCACTTTTATAAAATATAATTAAAGTTCTATAAATAGCTTCGTATTTCTACAAAAACCAGTCAAACGCTTACAATTTCAATAATGTCATTGAAATCGCGATTTCTTCTTTCTATATATATTTTGAATATAGTTGTTGATTTTATCTTATTTTATCAATTTGGAGATTTTTTGAATTTTCCTGATTAAACTTATCCTACCATATTTTAAAAAAAGAAGCAAAATAGAGTACATATTGGGACCACGTCTATTAAGCGAGATCCTTTCTTCAGCAACCGTTTTCAAAATCTCCTTCTTTGAATTAGATATCTCAATACGTAGATGATAGTGGTCTAAAACTTATTGTAAAACAGCCCTATTATGTTAAAACTTATTAGAATCTTCTCAAATGAGACGATTCTATTGAGTTTATACATCATAAGATTATTGAGAAATTTGTATAAATATTCATATTCAATCAAAAATAGGTTTCTTATTTGTAGACAAAACGTGCATTAAGCGACACTTCTCTTTAACGACCGCTTTTTGGTGGTTCCGTTAGTGGTCGCTTAACACATGTTGTACTGTAAAAGGAAATACTGATAAGATTACAGAACTTTCATTGGTACTTTTGAAGAAATGCATATAGTTGCAACCCACCTTGCAAGATTGTGCAAAATGCGCATAAGCTCTTTAAAACATAACCATTTGAAAAAAATTTAACGATTTTTATCATAGTATTATCATACTATCGTTTTGAAGCTTAAAGCATTGCTCATTTATACATTTTAAGTATTATTAGTGAGGTGCTACATTTAGACCAAACTAAAACAAATTGTTTGTTGTGTGAAGGTAAACGACCTATCGGCACTTTTCTTCAACAATGGCATCTCTGAAAAGAAAATTAACGCTTAAAATAAGCGGACACGGAGTAATACCCAATTGAAAGAACTGCACCAATTTAAGATCTGACATCAACCCTTACTGAATTTCCAGTGACTACACTTACCCAGTGTACCTTTAGGATTTTTGACCATTTGGATTTAAATGAAACTTTTAAACATGACCTTTTTCTAGATGTGCCCCTTTAGAAGTAGAGAACCAGGAAGTTTTTTTTTTTCATCAAATAGTCAGGAGGAAGGATGTTTAACTTGAGATCACTAGTGATAGAGTACTTTCTTTGAACGATTGAACATGTACTATAAACAACATTGTAACTTTAACAAGATGATTAAAACTGCAATGAATTAGGAATGAAATTGTGTAAGAGTGTGTGTGTGTGTATCCGTTTATTTATCATCGCTACCTTAGCACATGCCCATGTGAGCGACGCCCCCAGAAGACGGTTAGTTGTTACGGGGGATAGTGCAAGGAAACATGACGAAACTACTGCTGAGATCCGCCATGGTTCTTTAACGTGCTCGGTGTAAAGCACCGTCTCACGGGGCCTCGGTTTAATGTCTCATTCGAAAGACAATTAGTTTTGTTAGTGTTCCAGCCCGGGTTTGAACCCACGCCGTCGAACTTCAATGGTTTTGAAGTCCGGTGCTCAACCAACTGAGCTAATCGGGCTGACAAATGAGTGTGTGGAGCCTTAAAGTTAAAGTTAAAGTTAGGTGTATAGTCTGTTTCTATGCCAGGCATATTCAACCGACATCATAATTTAACCCCCGATCATCGAATTACAAGTCGGCTGTTAACAAACGGCGCTCATCGGCAGCCATAGCACTTAGACTTACATTCTCACAGGTACCCATTTATACACCTGGGTGGAGATGAGCAACGTGGAGATAATTTTTTGCTTAGAAAAATTCCGGTGATCTGAACCGGGATTCGGCCCCTGGACCTTTCGATCCCAAAGCCACCGTCCTAACCACTAGACCACGGAGCCTTTATCCCCTCTGATACAATATTCATACACAGTCTATAGATAGCTTTCTTTTTCGTCACGAACCAATCAAACGTTTATAAAATTTAATGAAAGTTAGTGAAAACGTGATTTTTTTCTAGCAACTTTTATTTGAATGTTATTGTGAATCTTCGTGAATGGTTTGAGTGAAAGTTTGGAATGGTTAAATGAATGAATGATTGAAGCGCTGATTTTGCGAGTTAGAATGGTTTTGAACGTAATAAGAGTCAATTTCATGATGTTATTACTTGTAGAATAAGTTATCGCAATTCAGGAAGATTTATCCAAGTAACTTTCAAACCAACTCTAATAGTGTTGGATATTTATATAATGTACAGTTAAAACATCATGAAAATTGACAAGCTGAAGATTTTTTTAGTGATTTTGGAATGCAATTTGGTGAGTTCGAAGAGTGTTTTTTTGTAAATTTAAATTAAAGGGAGCTAATCCAATTTCGCGCATTTATTTTTGGATGAACTAAATTAGTGATATTTATCACAACCCTTTAACAAATTATGCATTCGAGTTCTATAAAAAGCTTTCTATTTCTGCAAGAACTAATCAGACGCTTACAAGTTCATTTATGTCCGTGAAATCGCTAGTTTTTTATTAGCTATATTTTTTAATGTAGTTGTTGATCTTTTAGTGACTGTGAGCTTTTTGATTAATTTGAGTGAGTGTTAAGAATGAATGAATGGAGCGATGATAAGTGTTTTACAATGGTTTCGATTGAGATGAATGTCAATAACACGATGTTATTAACTATATAAAAAGGAAAAAGTATTATACGTCTGAATTAGAATCTTGTCCCATAAAGGTAGAGACAAAAGTAATAAATTTCCGCGCCAGTATCTACATTTTTTTCTAGAACAGTTATTAATGTCGTGAAATTGACATTAATCTCGATCAAAACTATTCTTAACCGTTCGCTAATAGCTCCTTTCATTCATTCCAAATACTCACTAAAACATTCAGCAACGCTTTATTCAAATGGAACAAATCATTCATTGTTTTATTGGGGTTAATTTGGAAGTGTCCCCGAAGACACACGAAACTATTTATAGAGAAGTACGCAGGGATTTTTAGACGGAGGTGACAAAATGTAGATTACTTCGTCCAACTTCGATGAAATCAACGATACTGTATTACAGTTTAAGACATCATAAAAATGACAAAATGTGGATTACTTTGTCCAACTTCGATGAAATCAACGATACTGTATTACAGTTAAAAAGGTCATGAAATTGACAAGATGAATTATTTTGGAATGATTTTAGAATTAAGTTTTGAGTGAAATTCAAAGGAGGTGAACAGATATCTCCTTTTTTTTCGAGATGAACTAAATTAGCTATATTTATGGCTTCCTTTTAATAAAACATACGTTATTTTCTGTTTGTGTTTCTTCAGGGACCAATCAGACACTTTAAGATCCACCCAACCAATAAAATTGTAGAATAATTTGAACGGCTTGGTGTAGATCATCTTGGCCCATTTCGAAATACTTTCTACAGATTATGGAGATTTTTTTTATTCATTTGAGTGCGTGTTTGGAATGAATAAACGAAGCGCTGAGTAAGCGATACAGATTGGTTTTCATCGGAATGACAGACAATTTCACGATGTTTCTAATTATAATAAAATGAAATCATGAAATTGACATTTATGCCAAATAAAACCATTCCAAATCACTCGCTCGGTGCTTCATTCAAGGTATTAAAACAACTCGTTAAAATAATTTAAAACGCTCCAAAAAATTGTTTAAGAAAGGGCTCTTTATCGTTCAAATGATGAGCAAATTTGTATAATTTGGTAATAATTATATATTTGTTATTATTACGTATGTGACCCGTCACGCCAAAAGGGACCATCTTGGTAGTGAGTAAAGTGTCGACCCTAGTCAGACTGTCCTGGTTGCGCAGACTGACTAGGGTCGATACTTTTCGAACTTTGCTTATTTTCTGAATCTAGAACGATCAATCTACCTTCCTATAGTAAATTTTGGAAATGCGACCTCTGGTTGATCTATGCTAGACCTAATATCTTTTCAATACCTTTAATTTCAAATATTCATTTTCCATAGTTCCCAGATGGCCCCTTTTCGCGTGACGGGTCACATATATTATCTTTTTTTTAAATAAAAGTCATCATTAGTAATAGTAGTACAGTTAACAACATTTGACAATCATCACGATCAAAACCATTCCTTTAACCCACTCAGCGCTTCATTCATATTTTCAAAACACTCGTTCAAAGAATTAAAAAACGGATTCAAAAACGCTCCAAACTCACTGATAGATAGAATCAACAACGTTATTCAACATTAATAAAGCTAGCAAAAAATTGCGATTTCACTGACATAGTTGAAATTTGACAGGTCTAACAGGTTCTTGAAGAAATAGGAAGCTATTCATAGAACTTGTATTCTTGTTTCACTAGAGGGGGGTAATAAAGAACGCTTATTTTGTTCACCCTAAAAAACGTTATTGAATTACCACCCCACCCCCTCTTGAATTTCACTCATTCTGAATAAAACAAGCATTTGGAAGTATTGCATGGCAATACCAAGTCCCCTACCGGATTTATAATTATATCCCTAGAGCAGTATCTTTTTTGGTAGTAAAGGTATAACTACCTCTCCAAAATGATGGTTGTATCAGATTTTTTGTATCGGCTCAATATCTCTGAGGATAAAAAAAAATCCTGAAATTTCCTGTTAATTTTCTAAGTCCAGCATCCGTATCTTCCACAAAAATCAATGGACCAGAACCAAATTCAAACTTGAACTGTTACTCATTGATGCGGACTCAAATACCAAAAAATCAGCTCAATATCTCCAAGGGTCAAGATAAAAAGACCGGAAAACTGAAATTTCCTGGTAATTTTCTAACTGAAATTTCCTGGTAATTTTCTTAGTCAAGCATCCGTATCTTCCACAAAAATCAATGGACCAGAACCAAATTCAAACTTGATCTGTAACTCATTGATTCTGACTCACATACCTAAAATCAGCTCAATATCTCCAAGAGTTAAGAAAAAAAGTCCGGAAAACTGAAATTTCCCGGTAATTTTCTAAGTCCAGCATCCGTATCTTCCACAAAAATCAATGGACCGGAATCACACTCAAACTTGATCTGTAACTCATTGATGCGGACTCAAATATCAGAAATCAGCTCAATATCTCCAAGGGTTAAGAAAAAAAGACCGGAAAACTGAAATTTCCTGGTAATTTTGTAAGTTCAGCAACCGTATCTTCCACAAAAATCAATGGACCAGAACCAAATTCAAACTTGATCTGTAACTCATTGATGCTTACTCACATACCTAAAATCAGCTCAATATCTCAAAGGGTTAAGAAAAAAGACGGGAAAAAAGAAATTTCCTGGTAATTTTCTAAGTCCAGCATCCGTATCTTCCACAAAAATCAATGGACCAGAACCAAACTCCAACTCTTTCTGTAACTCATTGATGCAGACTCACATACCAAATTTCACCTCAATATCTAAAAGGGTTAAGAAAAAAAGTCCGGAAAACTGAAATTTCCTGGTATTTTCTAAGTCCAGCATCCGTATCTTTCGCAAAAATCAATGGTCCGGAACCAAACTCAGACTCGTTCTGTAACTCATTGATGCGGACTCAAATACCAAAAATCAGCTCAATATCTCAAAGGGTTAAGAAAAGAAGTCCGGAAAACTGAAATTTCCCAGTAATTTTCTAAGTCCAGCATCCGTATCTTCCACAAAAATCAATGGACCGAAACCAAACTCGAACTCGTTCTGTTACTCATTAATACGGACGCACATACCTATAATCAGCTCAATATCTCCAAGGATTAAGAAAAAAAGTCCGGAAA
The DNA here is from genome assembly GCA_948146395.1 of Fragum whitleyi. NCBI lineage: Eukaryota > Metazoa > Mollusca > Bivalvia > Cardiida > Cardiidae > Fragum > Fragum whitleyi. The sequence continues at coordinate 39,050,402 of OX411559.1, forward strand.
ACTGAAATTTCCTAGTAATTTCTAAGTCCAGCATCCGTATCTTCCACAAAAATCAATGGACCGGAACCACACTCAAACTCGTTCTGTTACTCATTGATGCGGACTCACATACCAAAAATCAGCTCAATATCTCCAAGGGTAAAGAAAAAAGTCCGGAAAACTGAAATCCGGACTGACAGACAGACGGACGGACGGACGGACCGACCAACTGAGTATCATCTCTGGGGTTCTGTGCATGTGGGGTGTGCAGTACAAACAGCACTTGTGAGTTGCGCTTTAGTCCGTGCATATGGGTTTGAATCAGCCAAATAGCTGTATGGGGTAAAGTGCTAATAACTGGAATTAAGGGCCAAACGAGGCCATATAAACTTCAGGGTAATAGCAAAGTACATGTACTTACTAACTATTACTTTTAAATAAATAAATCTACATATGAATAGGTTGGTTGATTGAATGGGGTTTAACACCACTTTCAACATTTTTTCAGTTATATCGTGGCGGCTGGAGCACCTAACAATGGTTTCCTGGTATTTCTCTGGTACTTCTTATACTGCACATACTTTAATATTATTGCATTATTAAAATTCTAAACACTTTCTAATTCCGTCAAATCTTGTCCAATTTGCAAACGGTTTGAAGTAGAAAAGGCAGGAAAGTGCCCAAGTTTTCTGAATCTGATTTTGTTTGATTGTTTGTTCTTTTGTTTGTTTGTTTTTTTGATTTGCTGATAAAAAAGTAATTGACAACCCAACAAAATTTTGATTGGTTGCCCAAAACTTTTTTAAGCCTATTTATAAGATCTACCACATCCAGTATTTCCTGGTATAACTTTTTGCATCTGCTTCAAACCGAATTCAAATAAGTCATATATTAACAGAATCATTAAAAAATTGAAATTGTTGTGTCATGTGAATCCCCCTTCTGTTGGGTTTCAAATGAAATTCTTTCTTCTTCCTCTTGATGTAAGCAACTGTATCTTTTTAATTTACAGAAACAACATAAAACTGGACTTCTGCCGTCAGTCTACAATGTCCCCATTGTGGATTTGAAAAAAAATTTGGCGATTGAATAAAGTATTGGCAACAGATTAAAGTAGTCTTGGTGACGCCATTGTAATCTACTATATGATGTCATGAAACAATTAAAACAATCCAAGACCTTGTGCCTAATAAATTCAAATTCTTTTATTGGTATAAAATCCAGCCAATGGATTATTACCACAAACAGTGTTACAATTACAAAACATAGATCAATGTGAACAGATAATTTCTCCCCATGGTATTTAATGTATTTATCATACAATAGAAAGAGAATAAAAATTATTGAGAGTTTAATTAGATATTCAGAGTGATATGCATTTTCTTGCCGTTTTTAAAAGGTATATTGTGACCCATTACCAAACAATAAAATTTTTGACTTGTCCTAATTCGAAGTGCATGTAATTTTGCACTTTTTGGTGATTCTGTTTTAGACATCATTGTGAGAAATGAAGGAAATGCTTGTCAAGGCATTTTTTCCATTTTTCACGATGTTTTCCAAAGCCTTTACCTTGTAGAATGACAATGGCTGCACTGTTTGGGAAGGCTAAAGTTTGAAATGATTGACAAGGGCTGTTTTAAACGTCCTTATTAGAAAAAAACAAGCGCCAACTTGTGCCAACGCTTAACTGCATGTGATGGAAAATGCAAAAATCTAAGTCCAACAAGAGCCATGTCAGACATGACCATCCCCGCCCCAAAAAAGCTTGATAATAAACTGAAGCCAGTTAAATTTTGGCTTCTTGTACACCGCACTTCTCCTCAATGAGATCTATCCACCTATGAAGTTTCAAATTGACAGCTATCATACTCTCAGAGATAAGCTTCGAACAAAATCCAAGTAAAGTTTGGTGGGTAAATTAGTTTGTTTCAACTTGTCTATCATCCGGAATAATGTTTTTCTTAACCACATCTTTTTTCCTCAGATGTATCATTCCATTTTTTCTCTTGCTAATTTAAAGTCCTTTTTTACTTATGCTGCAGTAGGCCTTTTCTTCTCATCAAAGCCTTTTTTGAAAATGTCTCTAATATCATTTTCTTCTTTACTACATTGGAAACGTGTGGAGGCAGAATTTCTTTTCATCGTAGCATTCCTATCGTCTTCTTCGTATACCAAATCCAGTCCCTTATCCATAACTAGTCCATCATCCGAAACTTCAGACAGCGGAATATCAATTCTGCTTCGTTCCTTGGCACAGTCTAATAACGAAAAATGTTGGAACATGTAATTTGTAAGCTAAAGTATAATGTACTATTTTTGTTTGTGTTGATGCTGTCTATTGTCACTTCTACTGTATTTCAGACATGTAAGCTATTGATACTGTGGGCCAATCAAAATTTCACGAAAGTTTTGGAAAAGGGTCACAAAAGGCACATTCTGGCTAAGTTTCTTTGAATTCGGCACAGTGGTTCAGCAGGAGATGTCTTATAAAGATTTGGGGCTCAAAATAAGCCCCACCCTGCAACGCCCATATTCATTGGCCAATTAAAATTTCGCCAACAAATTTTGTAAGTGAAAAAATGCCATGCCATGCCAGACCCATATTTATAGGCCAATCAGAATTTCACGATTAATTCTTAATGAGGGTTGCCCAAGGAACATTCTGGCAAAGATTCATTGAAATCAGCCCAGTGGTTCAGGAGAAGAAGGTGTTTTTTTTTAAAATTGTTAACGATGGACGATGGCCCAAGGTGATCCTTATAGCTCCCCTTGAGCATGTTGTGCTCAGGTGAGCTAAAAGTAGGCAAGGTAGAGTTATCGTTCTTGTTCACTGCACTTCCCCTTGATGACATCTATCCACACGTAAATTTTCATGATCATAGCTATTTTAATTCCTTTTATGATCATAGCTATTTTAGTTTCAGAGATATGCTCTAGACAAAGTCAAAGTACAAAAACAACAAAGGGAAATAACTAAAAATAGGCAAGGTTGAGTTATTTTTCTTGTGCACTGCACTTACGCTTGATGACATCTGTCCATCCATGAAGTTTCATGATCTTAGCTATTATGCTTTCAAAGATATGCTCCGGACAAAGTCAAGCATAAAAATCAACAAGGGGTATGACTAAAAAAATTGGCAAGGTAGAGTTATGGTTCTTGTACATTGCACTCTGTAATAATGAGGAATATTACAGCCAAGTCAAACGGTTTATTGAATGGAGTTTAACGCAGCTTTCAACATTTTTTCAGTTATATTTCGGTGTCTAGAGCACCTAACAATGGATTCCTGGTATTTCTCTCACCAGTACAACCATCAAATCCTTTCCAAGCCTCCACAGATGCATATACACAGATGCATCTACAGATGCATATAGTTGAGATCTATCATCATGCCAAATCTGAGCATTTTATCTTGAATAGCCTTAAAGTCTTTGGCTATGTTAAGTTTTTTGTCAAGTTAACTTGCAGGCTAACATTGTGGGCTTCTATGGCCATTTAATGCAGCAATACCATAGTGGGGTTCTTTGGCAATTAAATGTAACCCCACAATTTACTTAAAATATCCAAACACTTAATAAACCCCACAAAGTTCCAAAGCATCTGTTTAAAGCCCACAATGCAATATAATCAACACATTTGCATACATAACCCCACACTGTTATTTAACTTTCCAAACAGTAAAGAAAACCTCACAATGTGACTATATCAAACATTCTAGCCAAAATTTTAACTAGCCACTTTGAAATTTTGAAAAAACTCTTAAAATATGTTGCATTTCTATAAAATGTGATGTGTCAATTTTTAAGCATAATTTCCATATATTTCAATTATAATTTTTTAGTATTAATTGAATTTGACACTGTAATAAAGGAAAAGGTCAAAAGGCTCTAAATTACATATGGCTCGAGATATTACACTTGCAACCATTCAAGTTTCACAAATCATAAGCTGCACCAAGACCAACAAGAAAATCAGACTAGAGCGTAAACAAGAAAATTGTCATTAAGGCCCCTTGTCCTGTAATACCACAAGGATCCTTACCATTTTTGATAGGGTTCATCCTTGTGACCTCACAATCATTTTGACCAAGTTAAATGAAGATTGGGCCATCATTAGGGCCTCCAGAGTGTAAACAAGAAAATTGTCATTAAGGCTCCTTTTCCCGTGATATCACATGGATTTTTGTTATTTTCAAAAGGGTGACGGTGACCTGACAAACATTCTGACATAGTTTAATGAAGATTGGACCATTACTGGGACCATAACTGTGGGCTCTAGAGTGACAACACTTTAATTGTTGACGTATGACCAAGCACAACACAAGTCGCATGTCAGACATTTAATGATCACAAAAGCTCACCTTGAGTATGATGTGCTCAGGTGAGCTAAAAAGTTGCTCAATTTGTGAGGCTTTTTTCTGCATAAGAAAAAGAATAAGAGGAATGGTAAAAACTGTGTTTATATTCAGCTGGCAAACCAGTCTGCCTCTGGATATGCTCTAAATATGGTCAGGCAAAGTAAAATGATACAACAAAGATATGTAAAACACAAATCTTGCATATTTGAGGTCCCCAGGTATCGGCCTATATTTCGAGCATTTTCGAGAAAAAAAATATGTTTTAATTGTTTCAAACGGGAACTGTTACTGCTTTTTAAGCCTTGCTCAGATTTCGCATTAAATTCAATAAAACAAACATGTCATTTTTGCCAAAAACTAGTGGGAAAGATGCTTAAAAACATCTACATAGTGAATTTCATAAAAATCCAGTCACTACAGAAAAAGTTTCTTTGATTTTAAAGTGGCAGATTAGAACTCTTGACAAATATACAATTTACTTTTCCAAATAACCCAACACTGTACTTTTTACCACCTAAACTCTGTATAAACAAGAAAATGTTCCTATAATAAATTTGTAAGAAAACGATAAACATGTCTGAAATAGGGAAGGTACTCAAACAGAAAAATAAAACACAGTCTGACATTATTTTAAGGTGCTCAAAATCATGAATGGGTTTAGTTTTTAATGTGGCAAGGACTTATTTGAAATTGGTGTTGTTAGGATCCCAAATTACAATCTGGCAATCACTATGTGCAAGTCAGACAAAATTGTTTGACTGCATAAAAGGCAATAATAGTGTAGAAAATATTGCGGAAAAGGAAAAAAAATGCTTGTTACAAGCAATTACAAGCAATTTCATCATTTTCTACAATCTTTTCTCAATTATAAAATCACAGGGATGTAGAAACTATGAATTGAACAGTAATAGTTAATAGGAGCAAGGTTGTTGAATTCTCCAAACAAGAGCTACGCCTACGGGTGCCTACGTTATCAATTATTTGTGTTGACAGGTTTGTAGTGATTGATTAATTGATTGATTGAATGGCAGAGTTCAACACCAACTTATTTCAGCAGGGATCCAGAAGGAATCAATACATATGTGTCAGGGTACCCTCCTTATACTCAGTAAGCCGTTTCATCATGATTTACACTTGCTGCCTTCATTATAAACTGGGTTAGCAGAGCTCACTCTGACAAAAACAAAGAATCTGAATCCGAACAGAATCCTTACCTTCCAAAGTCAGGGATCCCTGTTGATTTATTTGGATCATCGGGATCCCGGGTCATACAATGAATGAAGGTTTTACGTCCACTTCATAGTCTAAACAGCTTAAGGTCATTTTGGAGGCGGTTTAAAGTCTCATAAGAAAGATTGAAATAAATTTGAAGCTCTGACCATTGTCAGAGCATTTGCATAGTGCATTATACAACAGGAATTAGGTAAAGTGCAAAAAACACTATGGAAATAGTTTCCCTGGAGGAAGTACATGGGGTCATTCATCCCCAGATAAATAAGAAATTAATTAGGTCACTGAACTTGATTCCAAATTATATTGAAAGAAGAGAAGTTCCTTGGTTGTCACTAAACAAAGAAAATATATTCTGTTTGGAGATATTCTTTAAAAATGGCATTATCCTTAAATCCCCCGAAAACTCCATATACCATAACGCAAATTTGATCGATCGATTTGTTAAGTGGATGTCGCGAAAACTGATTAAACTACAATTCTGTTTCAAGAAAAAACTCATTACAACCACACGATGAATAAACTATTAAGCTTACGACAAAACGTTTGTCAAATCAGAGTTTTAAACTAGGCAACAAGTAAAGCAACTTACCGATCTTCATTTGTCAGCAAATCACCGCAAATCGTGGAGGGATATCCTTCATGGCGGAAATTCTGATAGCGGCGCGCGCATACTGTAGTTGTCTTATTGCGCATGCGTCAATGACGTCATCTTATTAAAAGTTCAGTATTAGAAAATTGACATCTTTAATCTCGTCCGTAACCGAATATAAAAAACGGACGGCCTGTAATGTCCGTTACTTCTGGGGTGCAAATGCGATATATATTTTTCTGGGGTTTTCATTCCATTTCGAACGGTATTTAAAGGGGTGCACCCCGTATGCAACCGAAAATCCCACAAGTGTTTCTTATACGTGCCATTCATCCCACAAATACATTTCAGGGAGAGCGGAAGGACGGACGGACGGACAGACGGACAGACGGACGGAGCGCAAACCTATAGTTCCCTTCGGCTTTCGCCGGTAGGGGACTAATTAGCGAGATTGGATTACCTTCTTTTAATTTCACTCAAAACTCATTCCACACACTCATTCAATTTCATTCCAAATTAATACCGAAATCAGCCACCTTGTCAATTTCACGATGTCTTCAACTATTGTATTGTTATTGTTTAAATTCCACAAAGGACAGAGAATCTTAGCTGTTAAATTTCACAAGAACCGTTTGCAACTTTCATGATTTTAAGCTTTCGCAAATCCTGTCTTTTGGTACTATGTTATGATCACCATTATTCACGTCTCCAAGCCGTTCGATTTCTTAATATCATCCCATAAATTTTGAAAAGAAGTTTGGCATAGTAGCTTCCCCGCTTAGTCTCATATTTTCCTCAGCGCCAATCAAAGACTCAAGAGGCCCAAGAGGGCTAGTATCGCTCCACTGACACTGAGATAAATACATGTATAATCTATTTGTTAGCAGATACTCACAAAAGAAGTTTGGCATAGTTGCTTCCCCGCTTAGTCTCATATTTTCCTCAGCGCCAATCAAAGACTCAAGAGGCCCAAGAGGGCCAGTATCGCTCCACTGACACTAAGCTAAATACATGTATTATCTTTTTGTTAGCATATAGTCACAAACTTTACAATATGGCCCTCTTCTCATTGACACGGAATAATTATTCCAATCAGCTTAATTATGCCCTTGTCATATGGTTAGAAAAATTTTATTTCACAAAATCTGTGAATAAATTAACAAATGGGACCAAAGAGAAATGTTGCATCACAAATGCCCCCTTTTCAATGGTGTAGTATCATATCGCCCTAAATCAAAGACAATAGAACATGTCCTAAGGATCATTCTGGCGTAGTTCGGTTGAACTCTGACTATAAGATTAAGAAGAGGATTGTTTTAATTCATCATATGGGACCTTTTTCAGTGGCTCAACAGTCCGAAGAAATCCATGCTATAAGCCCAATTAGAATTTTACGATCAAATCTGAAAGAGTATGTTCCAAGCATCATTCTTGTGAAGTTTGGTTATGTTTTAACAGTAGTTTCAGAAAAAAAGATTTTTTTTAATAGTTCATCATATAGAACCCTTTTCAGTGACGCGTCAGCGACTAAGTCCGTTGGACCTAAAAGCATATTAAACGGGAAATGAAGAAAGTTCTTGCTGAAATTAATTTCTTCATTTCCCACTATGTTTTCTTCGAAAGACGACAAAAAATGAAAATAAGAATATGATCAAAAATATTTGTTGTCTGCAAATTATTTGGGTTTGAATCAAACAAAATTGTGTCGTCTGGTATTTGGTTAAAGTCGCCGTTATTCACGCGTCTTTATCGGTCTGCTGTTTACACCCAGATCAATATATTCAACGATGAATGTAGAACGTGCGTTTGTAGCGTAACCAAGACGGCCCTCTTTCTTAAGTGTACTTATAAATCTAGGAAGGGTATTTGGAACTGTACCATCATTACAGAGGGGCTGGTTGCATGCACATGACGTCGACGTCTGAAGTTGTTTACATCCAGTTGGTAGGAACTTTTCAGCGCAACCAAAAACGGCCCCTTAAAATAGAACAACAGCGCTTGTATTGTTTTAGCCTATAATCAGTATTGTTTTTAAATGAAATTCCAAACGGACAGAACTTTTGTTCCTAACTATATTACACGAGGAAATTTTTATTAGAAATTTTGAAAAAAATAAACAAAAACCAATCATTTTTAAGGTCAGGTCAGTTCATTTCAGGAATTCTTTGTCAGATAATGATTAAAATTTCTTTAACCATCGTCATAGCGCTGCACATCAGACTATATATCTTAAATAAAGGCGTTACAAGAGGTCAATCCCTGGAGGGGGCACATATCGTTTCCGACAGTTTTCTCTCACCAATCGGTGAATACTCGTAAACCTTATTGAGCTAGCAGCTGGGGAAAGGGAAAGGATTAAATGGTACTTTCGGTGAAAAAATATATATAATCCATGCTTATAAGTGCGAAAAACCATCGCAATATGTTTGAAATAAGAATTTTTAAAAGAGACATTAACGATCATTTAAACTAGTGCATGTAAAGCGCATTTTGGATGTTTTTATTTGTATGGAAATCTTTTTGAAACGAATAAATTGAAAATAACGTTCAATAATATCGCGAGACATCAAGCAATATGTTTGAAATAAGAATTTTTAAAAGAGACATTAACGATCATTTAAACTAGTGCATGTAAAGCGCCTTTCGGATGTTTTTATTTGTATGGAAATCTTTTTGAAACGAATAAATTGAAAATAACGTTCAATAATATCGCGAGACATCAAGCAATAGTAACATATCAAACTAACTAGCATATATACTTGTGACATGTTGTGTAAGGTAAACAATCCGAATATTTCCGGGGTTGTAGGGTGCTAAAATAGTCCCTAAAAACCTTTACTCAGCTTCTCTACTATCTCTTTATTAAACTGTATCGTACCAAACCAGTATTAACTCATGACATATAAACCATTACACGGCTCCTCTACTACTGACTTGTTTAAATGTATCATATCAAAAAAAAATAAATAAATAAACTCGTGACATATGAACCTTTACTAAGCTTCTCTACTATCTATTTGTTAAACTGTTTCATACCAAACCAGTATATTCCCGAAGCACATACATCATTATACGGCTCCTCTTCTACTGATTTGTTTAAACGTACCATACCAAACCAATATAAACTTGTGACATATGAATTTTTACTTAGCTTCTCTACTATATATTTGTTAAACTGTTTCATACCAAACCAGTATATTCCCGAAGCACATACATCATTACACAGCTTCTCTACTACTGATTTGTTTAAATGTATCATACCAAACCAATATAAACTCGTGACATATGAACCTTTACTAAGTTTCTCTATCTATTTGTTAAACTGTTTCATACCAACCAGTATATTCCCGTAACATATGAACCATTTTACGGCTCCTTTACTAATGATTTGTTTAAATGTATCATACCAATCCAGTATAAACTCGTGGCATATGAACCATTACTAGGCTTCTCTACTATATCCAGTATAAACTCGTGACATATGAACCATTTCTAGGCTTCTCTACTATCTATTTGTTTAACTGTTTCATACCAAACAAGTATATTCGCGTGGCACATGAACCATTACACGGCTCCTCTACTACTGATTTTCTTCCTCGACTCCAGAATCCGGTCCAACAAGTAAAATTACGACTATTTGCACCACTTCTGACTGGAAGATGATACGTGACCTCACTAGTATCTGCCCAAACATCAGACACGTCATCTTCAGCTACGTTTGAACTGTTCACATTACCAATTGATGGGCGGTGTTCAGATATGTTGGCATCTGATGAAAAATACATGGATGATAATTATTTTTTAATATGAACTCCCAGAGTCTATCGAGTGAATAATTACAGATATGTTGGCATCTGAAGGAAAGTACATAGAGGATAATTATTTTTGAATATAAATTCAAGAATCAATTATTGAGTGAATAATATAAGATATCGTTTTAATGATTGGCGGTGTCAGGAGTCGACGATTAGGTTTTGATGCTAAAGAACTGAAAGGTGTTTCGACATTTCCTAAACAAATATCTATCAATGTCTTTAATGAAAAAGTGAGCTAAACGTTTGTTTTTTTTTTGTTTTTTTTTTGAAAAATTATTTTTTAAGTGCGTTATTTTGCATATGACTACCTGGCAGCATTCTGGCGTCATACTTGTAATAGTTTCCGCTTAGGTCACACCAAATATATTAAATAAACTAACAGGAATAAACTATTTGGTAATTTCCCTTAATTTCCGGAGACATAATGAAGTAACAAGAATTCTCGGTAATCCCATGGAAAAATAGAGAAATATTTGATAGATTCATTTACCATCCCAGTTCAGTTAAACTTTTGGTCGCTTATTAAGAAAAAAAAACACTTCGGAAAACAATACGGAAAGATTCGCGTTGGATTTGAAATTTGATTTATGTGCCTCTCCTAAATTCGGCTTGTAGTGCACATAAACTCTACCTAGCTGAATTTGAATTAATGCCCTTTGTTGTCTTCATACTTAGACATCCAGCAGTGTAATTGACGCATCTTGTGACAGATATATTACTATTACTGTTCAGATAGGTTACTAAAGACTATGCATTTAACTCTGCCTCCACATGGGCGTAGCTGACAAATATTACATTATACAATTTATAGGCATTTGCGCCATTAAAATACTGCAATGATATAATCAAAAGTACAAATAATTGTAACCCGTCTCGCGAAAAGGGGCCATTTTGGAACTCCATGAAATAAAAAATTGAAATAGAGGGTGGTTCTAGTAAAGGCCAACAAAGGGTCGCATTTCCAAAATTCTTTCACCGGAAGGTAGAATGATAATTCTAGAATCAGAAAAAATGTTGATCGCGGAAAGTTTCGATCCTAGTCAGTCTGCGCAGTCCGCGCACTTCACGACACTTGACGCACTACCCAGATGATCCTTTTCACGTGACGGGCCACTTATATAAAACAAAAGATGAAATACCCGAAAAGGCCGAAAAAATCCAAACCGTCGAAATTATGACAGCTAAAATAGTAATTAAGCTAGTCTCCATATTTTCTGTAAGTATGGATGAATGACCAAATCCTCATATGACTATGAGACATTCTGAAGTACAATTAAGGACATCTTGAAATTAACACTCACCTCGATCAAAACCATTCTAAACCACTCGCTTATCTCCGTTCAAACATTTCAAACACTCTGTCTTATCATGGAAATGCTTCGAAATCTTTCAAATTCCTATCTCAAATCGAGCAGACCAACTCGAAGTCGTTCAAAAACGCTCCGTAGCTTCGTCTAAATCGATAACATCATTGTTGTATTTAATTGGTGGCTTTTATATTCGTAAAACTCTGAATTGTTCGCGTAGCGACGCGAATCTTTTTATAAAGACTATCGCTCATTTCGTTTATTTGAAGAAAATTGTCGATATCTTATTACCCATATTGAAATCATTCAAAACTAGACCATCTAATTCATTAAATTCCATTTCAACATCATGCCGAATCTATCACAGAGTGAAATTAATAATTGTTCCTGGAATTCGGCGTCATTTCCTGATAATTAGAGAAAAGATGGTTGGTGACATGAGATGGAAAAGTTTATCGGGCGAGGTGTATGAATTTATCTCGTGAGCCTGCTAGGCAATCGCCATCTCATTAGTCCATTTTATTCTTATGTTTTGTTTCCATGCAGCTAAAATCAAATTTCAATTAAACGCCTTCATTGTCAGATGAAGGAAATAGACTGAGATTAGGTGCAAAGCCACTATCACCAAACCCTACTCGGTCAAATGAAAGCTGCGCTGAATCCATCCAGATAATTGTTAAAATTTTCTGACAGTTTTCGAGGTTGAATGTAAATGCGTAATTTAAGCTTCGTCAGAATCTTAAATATTACGTCATCAGTCATATACTACGTCATCGATTATTAGATTATTAAAGATAAGGGAATCGAGTGGAATATGTTATTAACATTTATCGATACACAAATTTTAAGAGAAAAATATGTGTGAGGACATTTTTCGGAATCTAACAGCCGGAAAAGTAGATCAGACAGGTCACGTGACCTAGTGACATGAAAATGCTATCACGTGATCAGATTTATCATACCCCTTTTTCAGGCAATATCTATACCTAGTGACAATACGAATTGTATAAACAAGGCTATGCAAAAAGGTTAAATCTGCAGTTATGATATTATATTATTATGATATTTGCTAAGTGTGAAATGAAAAGAATTTGCTGAGAAGATGCGGTTACTATTACTGGTCTTTACAATAAAGACCTATTCTAGTTTGAAGCGAGGCTTTGTCTCACCCCCGAGAACTGGTACAACGACAATATGTTTCTTAATGAAAACATGATAAGGTTTCTTACTGAAAACTGTACAGGCGTCTGCTAAATTGTATAAATTTGTTTAATTACACGTCTTTTGTAACAGCCAGATAACACATTTTCGATATATTCCAATTCCCTTCCTTAATAATGAATACCCCCGAGACAATTATTGTTAGATTTGGGATGTCGGTTACAATTTAAGGTGACTTTAATCGAAAAAAGGGGGTTTCGATTACTTTTTTTGATTTTTAGTACAGCAAGGGGAAATTCTTGAAACCTCTTATGTGCATGGCGTTAAGAATCCTAGGTTTGCTTATTTTTATCTATCTGAAAGGAATACCTTCTGTTTTGAAACGTATGTGCACCATTTAAATTCCTTATGTATGTTACGGATTCTGCCTTATCCTTTTAATATGTTACAGTTTCTTCAATACAGTGTTACAACGTCTGCCATTGTCATACATGTATTGCATTCAATAATCCTAGATTTATTGATGCTAGGTTGCTAAAAACACGCACACACAAAAAAACAAACAAAAAAACAACAAAAAACAAAACAAACCCCGAGTTATCTTCTTTGTAATTCTTTCACTGTGAAATACCAGGCAGATAGGGGGAAATCTCTCACTATTCATTTAATGCGATATCTTTAACAATAACATTATGATCTGATTTTGATTTATGAAAAACAATTTTTTCTCTTTTCTTTTCAATTGTATCTGCAAAACGTCCAGGAAACAAAATCACTCGCAAACGTTACAAAGTGTTTAACGTATTTCAAGGTAAACGGTGTGCTAGCTAGGAACAGGACAAGATGACTTGTACTTAAATAATGAGAAAAAAAGTTTTTTTTTTCTTTCCATTTTCAAATATTTTAAACTTTTGGGATCTATAAAACGCAAAAACGCATGAGCGGGTAATTTAGTTTATACATACGACTTCCAATGACAAATAAAACAAGTCAATTTAACAAATGCATGGACATAGTATGCTTATCAGCATCGCAAAAGTTTCACCTACTTAAAATGAAAAGGACCGTGTCAATCAAGAGAAGGCTTAAATCACAAACTCGCAATAGAAATAAAAAAAATATCTTCTAATAATGAGGGAGAAAAATTTGATCGCTCAGCATTTCTGCAATATTAAACTTTTAATGCCATCAGATATTAAGTCGCCTCTTAAATTCTGAAGATAATGCATCCCTGAAGTGAAATTACCAAAAATATCAATCTAAGCTCAAAAATGTCATATTCGCTTTTTGATTTAAAATGAACAATCCGTTGCATTGATATAAACCCAAAGTATTAATCAAAAAAATCTGAAATCGGTCTATATATTAGTTTTTCATCGAGAATCAAGAGTTCCAAACACCTCCTTCAGAGTAAAACCGATAATGTTCGACTATATAACTTTTTTTTATACTCTCAATGTTGGTATAGTCATTAAGTGAATCTTTGTAATGAAAATGGGATCAAAATTGTAGTGTCTTTTCCGAAAATAAAAGAAAGTTAACAGACGGACTGACGGTCATACGGGAAAAAAGTCATAGCTAAAATAGCTGATAAGCCCCATTCAAATAAATCAAGCAAAACAAATGTACTCTATAAGAATCTGTTACCTCTATATAATAGTAATACTCACTGTACTGTTACACATATAATTTAATATTTTCTATATTTTCTTATTTTAATTTGTCATAATAGAAGAGAAAACTAGTACCGATTTATTCAATTGTAATTATCGTTTAAGCCTGTATATGTTACAGTGAATATGTAAAATCAGGGATTCCTTCTTGTCGCCTCAAATATTCCATTATTTTACATATTCGCTGAAAATTTTAGTCATTTTATAAAATAACTGACGGAATCAGTGATTTTACAAAATCCCTGAAATTTTCAGTTATTTTACAAAATCCCTGATTTTACATATTCACTGTAACATATACATTTTTTTCAATTTTAAACGCATTCTTAAATTTATAATTGCATTTACTTTGGAATATTACACACGGTGTTTCTAATTTGCTTTTAATCTTCAAAATCCTAGTTATGTGGGGGATAAGATATAAAAAACATTACGCGGAGTATCACATTGTTTAAGCTACACGGTTGTTCTTTTTTTATATAGCTGAAGGATCACATATTCTTTTGACAGGCGTAGCTTATTTGTTTTCCGTAAACACCGAAACTATGATTGTTTTCAATGCGAATCCGTATCATTTTTTCATGCAAAGGTATTTGTCCGTTGTAACAGTTCTCGTTGTGTATCTAGAGACATTTGATTGTTGTTACAAACATTTTCACGTTAACTTTAAGGACCAACCAACGGCAATAATAGATACTTAAAACTACAGAATTTCAGAAAACAACTAAAAAAGATCGGACCATTCTCAAGGATGACCTAACTTTTTTTCCGAGAAGTGATCGTAAATATAATTACTCGCACATAAATGTTTTCCAATTAATTTGTTTTATTTACAAGTTTTCATATTTTTCAGTCCTGAAATATAATTGCATGATAGATAAAATATCAATGTTATCAATTCTCGGCTGTGAGAAAATATCATGATTCGGCACAGCCTCGTCATGAAAAAATGCTCCCAACTTCCATAAGGTAACATTGGAATCTTTGGCCACTTACATATTTTCCCCCATTTATCTTACGGGTCAAGCTTGTAAATCTGAAATGGAAGCCAAGTCAAATAAATTTTGGTATTTCAAGCACATTATTTAATTTACCAATTTGTTACTGACCTTCAGGTTTCAATTAATCGATGGAATTCTTACAGTTTATTCATGTTTACTAGACGATTTCTGCTTTTTATGTCCACGGACCTCAAGCATTTGTCACATCGCGGGAGGATCGCGAGAAAAAAAATTTTTTATTTTTCGGAAAATAATAAAAATATTTTGTTCATCCTGTACGTAATTAGCGAAATTGGATTACCTACCTTGAAATTAACTCAAAACTCGCTGCACACACACACTGAATTTTATTCCAAAATTATTCTTAAATCATATATCTAGTCAATTGCACGATGTTCTTAACTGTATATGTGTATAAATTGCATAATACAAACTAGAAAAATGAGGACTGTTCGTGAGCAGAGTTTTATTTATAACTATCATTCTAACAAACTATTTAAAAGGGCCTGCATGGGCTAAACCGATGTTTTCGATACTGTTTAAGGTATGATAAAATGGAATTAATCCGGATTGTGACCATTCTAATTAACTCGCTTAGCGCTCAATTCCATGCATTAAAAAATTTCACCCCAATCATTCAAAAGCTTAGCAATGGTTTAGAAAGCTAAATAATTCGAAATCACTTTAACGATACTCAACTTTAATCAAATGAATATGATCTATATAACTGTATAAGTTTGACTGAGCGATTAAGGAAAGTTCTTTTTCTAAAATTGTATAGTTTTGTTGTTGCTGTTGTCCTTATTGTTGTTTTCTTGCGTGGATTCGAAACGACTTATTGGTACATCAAGTCACACAGATCTTTTTTAGAACAAACAACAGATTTTATTAAACGAACGTTATATGGTATAGCTTTTTTCGTTCATTTCGAACGAAATTAACAATTATATATTACTTCCCTTAAAATTATTCCAAAATGGCTAACCCTCCTTTACAATTTTAAACCGTAATCATTCAAAAACCATTCACTTTGTCAGTTTTTTACGTTGTTGTTGTTGTTTTCATTTAAATATACACAACAAAATTGTTGTCAATACATCAATACAAAATCAGTTCTACGTTGATGGCGGGGGCTTGAACCCCAGCTGTGCGTGTAATGCTGGCACCGACTCATCCCACTCCGCGTTGAAGAAGTTCCCAGCAACAAGATCGAGCCCATACTTCTTTGAAAAATCTTTTGAGTTGAAACAGCGTCTGCCTTCAGCTACAAATATGAGAACGGCCCGGTTTTGGCTTAAAGTACAGGTAAACAGAGGAGTATCGGACGGGAGACGAAAAATTAATTATAAGAAAGGAAGAAATATAGAAACAAGACGCCAAAAAGGCCATCGATTCACTGGCATTCAAATATATCAATGAGAAACTCTATCGGATATTGAAGTTTACAAGAATATTGTGAAGAGGCCATAGGATGGACAGAAAAGTCAATTTTATTGAAGGTTTTCCTTATACGGAGAGCCGTTTTTCAAATATATATTAGTATTGATTCTAAAGAGAAAAAGTGCTTTTTATAAGATAAATATGTCTTGAAGGATCTTGAAAATGAAGCAATACTATAAATACCAAGAAATTTTCCCATTTTTTTTCTGGACATAAACACGGCTAGGTCAAGCTCATATACATTGGCCTATCAAAGATCTGCTATGGGAGATTTGCAATAAGGAACATTAGTTTGGTTGAAATAGGTCCAATGGTTTAGGAGGATTACATTTTAAAATAAGCCCCACCATGTCACTCCCGTTTTGGGGGGCAAATAATAATTTTTTGAACAACTTGAAGATTGGTCACACAAGAAACACCCATGCAATGTTTGATTTATATTGGCGCAATGGTTTGGGAGAAGAAGATTGTTAAAATACTATATAGTGAAAATAAATCCCACCTTGTCACTCCTTTCTTAAATTTCTTGAACAATTCATGATATCGGTCACTCAAAGAACATTAATGCTAAGTTTTATTGAAATCAAGCACATGGATAAAGACAAAAATAATTATAAGATTTCATAATAAAAAAGGATAAGCCCCACCATGCCATGCAGGGAGGAGATGATTTTAAAAGATTTTGTAGTGAAAAAAGCCCCGCCCGAATTTTTCAACTTAGAAAAACGGGCACCAAAGATCATTCATGCCAAGGTTTTCATTGAAAATAGGTCAAAGGTTTGACAGGAGAAGAATTTTTTAAAGATTTTATAGTGAAAATAATCCCTGCCTTACCTCGCCCATATGAGAGAGCCAACTCAATTTCATTGAACAACCCTATAAGAGAGTCGCCCAAACTCATTTATGCCTAGTTTCATTGAAATCAGGCAAATGGTTTGGGAGAAGTAGATGTTTTTAAAGATGTTATGGTGAAAAAAAGGCCCAGACCTACCACGCCAATATTTGAGGGTAAATCAACGTTCTTGAACAACTTAAGAAAATGGTCACCAAAGGCATATTTCAGCAAAGATTCGTAAAAAAACCGTTGAGAAGGAGAAGGTGTTCAAAGATAAAATGCACGCACGAGCATACCGCAATAACAATAGCTCGATGGCCTTCGGCTTGTGGAACTATAAAGCGAAAGTGGGGTCAGAAGAGAGAGAGAAAGAGAGAGAGAGAGAGAGAGAGAGAGAGAGAGAGAGAGAGAGAGAGAGAGAGAGAGAGAGAGAGAGAGAGAGAGAGAGAGAGAGAGAGAGAGAGAGAGAGAGAGAGAATGAAAGAAAATGAGAAAGTGAGTAAAAAAGAAAATGAGAAAGTGAGTAAGAAAGAAAGAAAGAAAGAAAGAAAGAAAGAAAAAAAAGAAAGAAAGAAAAAAGAAAATAAAAAAGCTTGAATGTTCCGTCTTTTGTTATTGTTCCACAGAATTTTCCTAAATTTATTAAAACAAATCAATAACCGTTATTTATCTCATGCCATACCTGTATTTTTGCTTACTGCTCCGATTTCAGAAAAGTCTATCTTTCCAGTGGGTTGTTTATACAAATGTAGGATGTATCTATGCATTCCTGTAATGAAATAAGTTGATTCTGAAGGGAAAGAACTCGGTCACTGATAATGGGCGGTCAATAACAAACGACTATGCCCAAAATTACGGTGATCTAGTGATATGTAATCTCGAAGCAGGATTTTCCGGGGATGCTTGCTTTCCACCGCCCAACTGGAGGTGAACTGGCAAGAAACCTAGAGGTAACTGCGTGCACCGGTGCTTAATTAGCACGAGAGAAATTAGGGAGGATTGTGTCCGAAGATGAGCTAAGGCGTACAGACCCGGGTCTTTTTGTATAAGCCTCCTTCTCTCTCATGGTGAAAAAAAGGATTAAGATTATATGTGGATTATCACACACTCTTGGTTTCTTTTAACACTCTGGGACATGGCTTAAGCCATATTGTTTTGGCAAGTTCGCTTTTTAATTTCCTTGTTGCTTTATCCTTTGACAAAATAACATTTCAATATGTGCACAAACTGCGCATATTGACTAGGGTCAAAACTTTTCGCACTTTACCAATTTTCTAAATCTCGAATAATCAATCTACTTTCGGAAGAATTTTTTTAAATGTAGCCTCTGGTTGGCCTGTACAAGGGCCAATCTATTTTTATATTTTATTATTATTTTTTTTCTTTTTTATGGAATTCCTCGATGGTCCCATATACGGGTCACATATGGCGGTCGTTCATCAATGAATAGTGAAAACATTTCCAGAAACATCCATTGTGCTGCTTTACATGTACCTCATTTCCAAAAGAAATGGTCCTTTTTCTAGCTCCAGTCTGCAAGGTCAAAATTCAATGATAATAGTTATTAACCAAAGAACAATAACGCACTACTAAAAAAATACGAATGTTAAACTATTGACTATAACGCCGTAATATAGAAAACAAACAAACAAAACATTAATACAGCTAACGACATCGTGAAATTGACAAGGTGAATATTTTTTTTTAAATTCTCTAGGATTGAAATTGAGAGATGTGTGTGAGGCGTTTTGAGTGATGCATGTAGTAAAGGGAGATAATAAGTTATCGATAATTTCGACCAAATTGGACAAAATTAGCGATAATTTATTACCTCCCTTGACAAAATATCCTTTTTTTTCAATTTGTGTGTCTAAGGGTCCAAGTCAGACTTGTTAAAACCTGCACTAGTCAATAAGATCGTGGAATGATTTGGTTAATTTGATTGAAATGAAGATCATATCGAACAATTTCAAACCGTTTTGAACAATATCTGAAGGTGTTTGAGAGATTGGTGTGGCGTTTGGAATGACTGATTGGAGTGCTTAGCGAGTGATTTGGAATGTTTTTTTATCTGAATGAATGTCATTTTCACGATGTAATTAACCGTAATAGCGTATTTATTTAACTTGCCGGTTCCTTTTGGTGCACCTGATCCTATAAATTCCATCTTCTCCTCACCGGAACTGACGTTATTTCCGGGTATGTTTACAACCAACCAATGAAGGAATTCTTTAAATTTTGGATCTGCTCTCGATGGTGCGTCTGGGTCTAGAAAATAAAAGGCCCTACGAAAATGATGTTTTTTTTTTCATTGTTTAAGACTTTTCTCCCAAATATATGGCAAGGGCCTACAGTTTAGATAAAACAACGCCACCCTCGAATTTCTTTTCATTCAAGAATGTTGTTATAAATCAAATTGTGCTTACTTAGTCGATATAAAATTGCATGTAAGTAGTCCCATAGCAAACAAAGAGATCAGAGTTAGAGGTTTACTAATCATAGTTAAATAGAATTCTCCAAAAGACAGTTAGCCATAATCATAGCGAAGTGGTAGCACATCGGACTATTTATTCAAAAAAGGTCACGGGTTAGGTTCTGTCACCAATTCATTCCGACTGTTTGTCTTCCTTCAATGTATTCATAATTGTTTGTTTGTTTGATTGAATGAAGTTTTACGTCGCTTTCATCAACCTCTAAACTATACCTCGGCGGCTTGAGCACCCAACAATGGTAACTTGGTATTCCTCACACCAGTACAGCCATTACATGCTTTTCCTAGCCTCCAGCTACTAAGTGCCCACAGTCTGAGGAAGGGGGGGGGTGAAAATCATGGGGGTGATAATCGTAGACCCATATGGGATAGCAGCTGGAACTTAGGAAATGCTGTTTTGTTAGTACTTGTGTGAGAAAAGCAGGAACCAAATGTTATGAAGTAATGTTAGTACTGGCGTAGGAAATACATACATGTACCAGGAATCCTTTTTTAAGTTGTTCTACCTGCCGCGATATAACTGAAAGATTGTTGAAATCGCCGTAAACTCTATTTAATCAAATTAAACCAATAGACCTTTTTTTTTTGTTTTTTTTTTTTAGTTTTTTTTTCTTAACGTTATTAAAGGTTTCAACGGGTCTTACAAGGTAACTCATATGTTAGCATTTGATATGTCTCATGACCAAACCCCGCATTATTTCATAGTTTAAATTTGATTCATTCAATCATACAAATGTCGCACATCTAATTAAACAAATTATTTCCGTATTCCAAAACCATTCCCCTTGTCACTCAACGTACAGACCTCTTACCGCTCATAATCAAGGTATAGAAATCCCCTCTTTTAGCATCATAGCTTATGTCCGGCTTGGCTGTGACCTGTGTTGGCGTTAGTGGTTTGCCGGGAGACAGCTGAATGTCCGCCATATTTTACCTGTGATACATAAAAACAAATCACAAGAATAATGATATTATAGAACTTAAATGTATCAGATGCGCTTTCAAAAATAATAACGTTTCCGAAACATTTATGAAATTGTACTGGCATATATAAGTAAAACACTGAAAAGTTCTTAAGCGCCCTCGAAAGTTTTTCACCCTTAACGTACGGGTGGTTTAAACATATCTTATTTGGAACTACATCTACATTACATATAGGCCTACAGATGCATTCAACATAAATTTCTAGCAAAAAGGATGGCACTGTTCAGCAGCATCCCGCCTCAATAAACCAAAAGTGGGTTTTTGTTTATTTTACTGATCTTTTTGCGCGTTGTTTTTAAGACCGGTTTTCATAAGATACTGTATATGGAAATAACGTTGAATAATAATGGTAAAACTTCATAACTTAACTTCTTTTAATATTTGATTTTTTTTTACCAAAAAAGGGTATGTTTTTTAATCATATCGGAAATAATGAAAGGTTCATTGGGTGATTTCATCAGAAAATATGTTTTATGGCATTTTCACCCCTAAGAATTACCAAAAAGTGCATTGTTTTTACTTTTGAAGGCACATGATGCAAATGCAATTGATCAAAGAGAAATTTCCTTGGCAACAGCCATTGTGTACATGTACATAATGTATGTGTTTTATAGCAATAAGCTGGTATTGAGTTTTTTACTAGACATAAACCGAAAATAAACATTTTACTTAAAGATGGCCAGCACCACTCAAGGGCAGATAACTCCAGCATGAAAACGAGCATGGAAAGTTACCTTCATTTTCTGATATAATGACCATAAATTTTTCTACAATATATGTGAACAAGAAAAAAATTATTGGGCGGAAGAAATGACACCATGTGTCCATTGATTCCTTCAAACGAAAACGATCATTGTATAGTTCCTTCCCGCGTCAAGTTGGAAATTAGCGTGTACAGGCGACTTCATCTTTGATTCCCATATTTTGTGATGAACTTTATAAAAAATCTTGAAACTAATAATCAACGCAATCAAAACCATTCAAAATCACTCGCTCAATGCCCTAATCATTCCTTCCAAACACTCATTATAATCACCCAATATAGCTCCAAAATAGTTTAAGAATCGCTTCGAATTCGACCAATATGATCAATGTTTCAATCATCGAATACACAATGATTTGCTTGTAAATATTTACAGTATAATCCAAAGTTATTGCCCTGGCAGGGCGCAGCCTAAGAATCTGTACACTGCATTTACGGTTAAGGTAAATAAGCTTTATTCATAACTGTTGAAAGGGATAGTCGACATCTTTAAAAGCGAAGGTTCGCAACCTAACACTCGAAAATTCAGCTTGGACAAGCTTAATATACAAGGATTTGTTAACCGGAAAATGAAATATGTTCACTTTCGCTTCGCAGGATTATCCTTTGGGGTTTACGATACAGTTATTTGCAAGCGTTCACGACAATTGTCAAATAACTTTCGAGAGAAACCAAACTTTTGAAAATTAGACTATCCAAATTACGTCACGGCTAGGCCACGCCCTGCCAGTTGAATACTAACCCAGAATATCATCCTACGGTCCCACATGGTTGGAAGTTCGAATAGTAAAGCTAGAAGTCCGAAACCCTCGGCGGTTCTACGGATTAGATCTCGAGAAAAGAAAGGGAGCGACAATGAAAGCGCCTCGTTTCGCAAACGGGTTACACATTGTCAAAGGATCAACGTTCTCGCGATGGTTGACGATGAATCAAACCAAAATCAACAAAAAGATTGAAAGTCGGCATTTTATAAATTGTCATCCAAACGCAAATGACTGACGATTAGCTTTTCAGTAATTTACGTACTACATGCATCAAAATCAAACGTGAACAGGGTCGGATAGTCAAATTACTCCTAATATGAGAGCGAGCGAGAATTAGTGAGAGAGAGAGAGAGAGAGAGAGAGAGAGAGAGAGAGAGAGAGAGAGGAGAGAGAGGAGAGAGAGAGAGAGAGAGAGAGAGAGAGAGAGAGAGAGAGAGAGAGAGAGAGAGAGAGAGGAGAGAGAGAGAAGAGGGAGAGAGAGAGAGAGAGAGAGAGAGAGAGAGAGAGAGAGAGAGAGAGAGAGAGAGAGAGAGGAGAGAGAGAGAGAGAGAGAGAGAGAGAGACAGACAGACAGAGAGAGACAGACAGACAGAGAGAGAGAGAGAGAGAGAGAGAGAGAGAGAGAGAGAGAGAGAGAGAGAGAGCGAGAGAGAGAGAGAGAGAGAGAGAGAGAGAGGGGGGAGAGAGGGGGTAAACACTATTCATATACATACATTTAAACAGACAGGGGGAATATTATCTAAAACATCGCTTACAACACCATCTCGGGTAAAGGCCTCCATATTTAGAATTAAGATATTATCTTTACCATATGTTTTATACGTCTATATTTACTTTTATTGTGACCTTGGGTATGATCGACATATATGTTGATAAGATTAATTGGGTATGCTTACAAAATATGACCCGCTTTACACTATTTCTATTATTATTATTATTATTATTATTATTATTATTATCATTACTATTATTATTATTATCATTACTACTATTATTATTATTATTATTATTATTATTATTATTATTATTGCCATCATTTAGAAAAATTAAGACGATTGAACATTAAATGGGTGCGAATACGTTAAAACTTCAACTAGGTAACCACTTTTAAAGGCCGAAAATGAGTGATCGCTTTAATGTTGGATTAAGAAAAAAGAAGAAAATTTTACATTTGATGGATGCCGATACGTTCAGACTTTAAGCATCTTTTTATTACTTATTTATTTATTCTTTGTAAGCTTGCGCACAAATACAGCCATTGAAAAATTTGACTCAAAATGGACAAGCATTCAAATTTAATGTTGCATGATATTTAATTATAAGATATATTTTTTAAAGTTTTTATTTTGTTAATTTAAGAAAAAAAACTTTTCATGCTCATTTATGAATGCACTTTGCCATTTCATACAGGAATCGTGAAACATTTAGCAAACGACTCCATGCTTTCTACTTCGGCTTAATTGGAAAATGGGATCCTATTTTAAACGTTTGCGAACGTTTGCGAAAACTGAACGCAGAACAGTTATATTCCAAAGAAATGTTATCTTACCCGAAGATGAGTAATGATAAAGATTGACTTAGAAACATCGTAAAAATGAAAACTTAATTGATTTTGGAATTATTTGCGAATGATATGGAATGAGCGTATGGAGCGGATTTTGACTGAAATTTGAGGTAGGTAATAGAATTGGACGAAATTATTGATAATTTATTACTGCCCTTTTGAATACTACGTACTATTAACAACATCGAGAAATTGACAAGATAAATGATTTTAGAATGGTTTTGAAATGAAATTGAATGAGTTTGTGGAGCGAGATTGAGTGAAATTTATGGGAGGTAATCCAATATCGCAAATTTTGTTCAGGATGAACAAAACTAGCGATATTCATTACCTCCCTTTAAAAATAATGCATGTATGTTCTTTAAATAGCTTCCTATTTCTTCGTCTAATCAGACGCTCACAGTTTCAATAAGTTAAGTGAAATCCCGATTTCTTCCAAGCTATTTTTATTTTGAACGAGGTTTTAATGAGTGTTTGGAATGAATGATTTGAGCGCTGAGTGAGCGATTAAGAATTGTTTTGATTAAGGTGAATGTCAATTTTACGATGTAATTAACTGTACTGTTCGATAAAAAG
This sequence comes from Fragum whitleyi, assembly GCA_948146395.1. Lineage (NCBI taxonomy): Eukaryota > Metazoa > Mollusca > Bivalvia > Cardiida > Cardiidae > Fragum > Fragum whitleyi. The sequence continues at coordinate 39,074,935 of OX411559.1, forward strand.
TTTTGTCTGCTTTCAAAGGAGCTTTTATCTCAGCACCAGCTAATAAAAACAATGAATGCTTTGTTTGATTTGAATGAAGTTGGGAAAATTGTGAGGCTTTCTGTGGGGCATTTTCCAATGATTTCGGGGCGTTAAGGGGGGAACAAATGAATGGAGTACGCGAATTTGCATGTTTTAGCGATTAATATCAATTTTACGATTTTACAAACTGTCCTCCTTTAAAACACAGATGCGATTCTCAGGTACACCAACGCTTTTCCTAAACTCAAGCGATAAGTTAAAACAAATCTTCTCGATATTCTCTTCAAGCCTGATTCGAAGAAGCAATCTGCCTTCGATCAAACATGATTTCTGCTGTAAGATTCATCCTTGTAAACTGCTCTCTTATTTCTACAAGAGACATCGCCAAACCACAGTGTTCGCCCTACAAGTTCTGAGAAATAACCATCGAAAGAGTTACCCGTGTTGAACATTGAAATGACTGCCGCAGAATGAAACAGTTTGATGGATAAACCACTGCGGGAGCTTGCGTCATTTGTGGATAGACTAGAGAAGTTCGAAACCAGAATGACAAGTTTTGAAGACTTCATGATGTCAATGGAAACACCATTTGCAGATTACAAAGCCAAGGTTCAGACCGAGTTCGAAAAGCAAGAGGTCGCTTTTAAAAATGATAAAAGTAAGGATTGTTTAGTTTAGTAAAATTTTCATGTTTCATTTGTAACCTTTTTTCTTTGCATTGTCGAGGTACTATCCAACGTTTTAATGGAATAATCGTATATTTAATATATGAATAACTACCACAAAGAAAAGAGGCTTAGCATATGTTTCAAATAATAGAACGACGCAGTCAATGAAAAGATCTATTGACAAATCAAACGTTCGTTCAACAAAAAAACTAAATTCCAAAAGAAAGGGCGAACTTTTAACTTTCGAATTACTTGAAATTAACATGACGAAAAGTCACAAAATTTCATGTGATACAGTTAACAACATCGTAAAATTGACATTCATCTCAATCAACACTATTCCAAATCAAACGCTCAGCACCCCATTCATCCATTCAAACACTCACTCAAATCATTCAAAAAAGGTTCAAATTCACTAAAACTGATAAGATTAACAAATTGAATTCAAAATAAAATCGGCAGATAAAATCCACGATTTCACTTATATAATTGAATTAAGTAAACGTATGATGGGTTTGTGACGACATAGAAAATTATTTTATCCTGTCACTAGCTATAAATATTGCCTGATGAAGAAGGTATGATGAACTTGTCGATATCAGGCCATTTGGTCATGTGACAGCTTTATAATGTCACTTGGTGACGTGGCCTGTCGGATCTTCTTTTTACGACAATAAGGTCTGAAAAGTCCCCTTAAACATTTTTTTTTTTAATTTGAGTGTTTATTTCTGATAAAAAATATTTCACTCGATCTCATATGTTTTTAAAATCAAAACGCGACCATATCGATGACGTAGAACATGACTGATGACGTAATCTATAAAATTGTTACGAGACTTATCTCAGTATTTACATTCTACCTCGAAAACTGTCAGGATTTTAAAACATTTATCTGAATGGATTCAACGCAAATTTTTCCGCCCAAGGAGATTTTTGGAGATAGTAGCTTTGCATCTGAACCCAATCTATGTCCATCCTCTGATTAAGTGCAAGGAAGGCATTGAATTGAGATTCGCTCTAAACTGCATGACAACAAAACTTCGGAGAAAAAAAAAGAAAATTTGAGATTGCGAAAAACACCGATTCATATCTTCTTAATCATTAAGGTATGTTCGTACTACACAAGTTTTCTTTTGTTAAATATTTTCTTGCTACAGCATAAGGAACCCCTTCAATTATCGAGTTCTGTAGGCTTTAGCGATCACCTCTTTCACCCATATGATGAGGACTCGCCGAGTATCGGAGTTATTAATCAGGATCGGATTAATTTTTAGTAAATAAATAACGAACAAAGTTTAAAAAAAGATTGTAAGGGATAAATAGAATAGATGATAGCTGATTTGAGCTGGAAAAGTTTATCGGGCTCGGCTGCAGAATTTATCAGGTTCGCCCCCGGCTCACCAGATAATTTCCTACGCCTTGACCGATAAGATTTTCCATCTCAAGTCAGCTATCATCTATTCTCTATCATACTACTTGCATGTAAATTTCATTAAATGTAGGTAATAAACAAAGTTAATTATGTTCATTTTGCACAAATCTAGTCATATTTGATTACCGCCCTTTCATTTCACTCAAAACTCGCTCTACACGCTCATTCAAATTCATCCCAAAAGCATTCAAAATCATTCATCTTATTAATTTCACGATGTTATAAACAATATCCATAGAGAACAACGATCCTTCGAGAGAGGAATCACATAGCATACTTAGATTTCAGATAGGTCGCACATGTTGGTTTTGGGTCATTTGCTCTTGCATCACACAACTGATGAATGGCTGTTCTAAAAGTCCGGTCAGCTCATTTCTTTGGCTTACAATACAATAAGATCTCATCTGAATAACAATTATATCCAATGCGATGACGTTGATTGATTCACAAGTTACGTGTTGAACATTAACTTAGCTTTTGAAAAGAAAACCTTCACAATTTAAATTAATCCATAATTTTTATTGAAAATCTATTCGTGTTGGTTTACCCGTCTCAACAACATGGGACATTGCAAAGCACTATTGTATCATTCGTCAGGACGTAACTGACCAATCAACTTAAAGCTTAAACCTATTTATTTTACAACGGTTGGGAAACAAGTTCATACAACTTATATTAATCCCTCTCGATTCTGCTTTCTGGAAAATTCACCAGATTTCACGCCGAATGTGTTGGTAAATGAAAGAACAAAGATCGATAGCCGCTCCCGGGAATCGAACACAGAACCTTTGGATCAAGAGAGCGACGCTCTGCCCCTAGACCACGCACACCACTCATCAGCTTTACGATTAATAACAGTGACGCCCATGTAATGAATGCGTGTGAACTCCATCATTTGATTGAAAATGTTATGGAATCCTAGTTCGAGATCTGAAATACAATGTAAGTGAAATCCTCTCATCAGTGAGAATTGATTGATTGTATGGAGTTTAACGCTACTGTCAACATTTTTTCAGTTATATCGCGGCGGCTGGAGCACCTTAGAATGTTTTCCTGGTACTTCTCTCACCAGTACAACCACCACATCCTTTCCTAGCCTCCAGCTGCTATCTCACATAGGTCAACGGTTATCAACCCATTAGAAAGAGTCAAATAGTCGGAAAAAAAATGAGTGCCGCCGTCGTGGATCGAACCCGGGACCTCTAGATTTCGTCAGAGAGGAAATTGTAGGGAGTGCAATTTTCAACACCATATAAACTGCTTGTGTGAATGCAGTTTGCAAAAGAACCTACAAGATCTGATTTGATGTCTGAGTTCTATAGAGTATCATCTGAAAAATTACATCGATTTATACCCGGGAGATTTCCATAAACTTCATTAAAATCAAAGAAAATGTAAACACCGAAAGTGCACACTTTCTTTTAGAATGCAGTATCGAATGGGTTGCCATAGACTGGTAGCCGTCTCTTAAATAGAGGTTCATTATTGAAAATGTGTAATATAAAGTCAATTTCTAGAAGAGAAGTTAACTCCTTTAAAGGTCTGAATGGTTCGACTCTGTTATCTACCTTGTTACCAACTTCTAAAAACAGGGACTGAATCCCAGGCTAGGGTTGCCATTGAATAATACATTTACGAGTCACGAGAATAGATCAGATGGACGAGTTTGAATAGAAATACAGAGAGTTATTAAATTATTCCCCATTTCGCTCAACTTTAACAACATTGGCGGTATTATATTACGCTCATTTGATAAAATTACCAAAGAGTAATATAAATAGATTAGTCTGTCTTGACGGTTCATTTGTCAGGCTGGTTAATCACCTGACTTCAAATCAATAGAATTTTGTTAACGTTAGTTAACGGACTAACACACTTAAAAACTCATTGTCTTTTGGATGATACGTTAAATTAAGCCTCGTGACAATGCTTCACATCTAGCCTGGCTCACAGGCTGTCAGTTAGTGTTAAAATCAATAAGGTACACAATTCGTCTTTTACTATCTCATCTTATCAAATCTTATCAAATTAGTTACCTCCCTTATTCTCAAATTCTGTCTGACATCGCTGATCGGCCAGTCAGAAGAATATAAGCTGAAAAGAAATGATCGTTCTCTAGTTGAGTGGCTCATTTCATGAAACTTCTGAGCAGTGGGCGGGAGCCAGTCTACTTCACATCCAAGAGCCATGGCGAAACTCAGCAGTGGTTTCCCATGTATCCTTGCACCATCCCATTTACAAACTAACCGTATTCTTAGGTGTCACTAACTTGGACATATGCTCCAACAAATACGATTAATAAACGTAAGAAAGAAAGATCAATCTGACATTGCTGGTCAATTTAATTCGGTGGGTTCTGGGCACGAGGTATAAAACTTTTCTCAGGCTCAACCGAGAATTTTCTCAAATTTTAAATTCATAAAAAAATGTATGAAGTTAAAAGATAATATTAATAAGTTGTTATTTATAACAACTTATTGATATTTTCTTTTATGTAAAAACCTTAAGATGAGTATTAAAACAGAATTTCGGCTTTAATCTCAAATTGAAATGAGAAAAGTTTTATAACCTCGAGTCCTGATTGGTTTTATTGTTTGGCATGCTATAAATACGAGGGTTTGTTTTATTTCTCTGTCATTGGCTTATTCAATGTTATCGTCTACGCGTAGTGAGTAATGGTTTATTGAAAAAGGATGACAGATACAAATATACAATGACTAACTTTATTACATAGATTCAATGTATGCTTATGTATAATCAATTTTAAATATACTCCATGTATCTTTAATTTGCTCTTGAAATACAAAACATTAGACATATATGTATTTTATTTGAATAAACGACTCACAGTATTATGAACAAGAGGACCAACATCGCCTTAGTTCGCTCACCTGAGTTAACATTTCCACACCAAGCTAACATCCAAAATGTCAGGTGATGATGTTTGAAATGTAAAATGCGACTGTGTGTGACATTTGACGTGAAAACATTGAGCACCTTACACAGGCAATTAGTATAATTAGAAAATTGCCCGACAGTCTAAACACATTATGACATAATATCTATTTACAAAGGACGTAGTAGGCTGACAAGAGTCTTTCCTAAACATACTTTTGCAATTATTTGAAATATCAAGCACATGCTTCTATATACTTCCTATATGTCCATGACGGCGTCAGTTGTAAATGTATAGTAAATAAAACAAGAGGACCATGATGGTCCTAGATCGCTGATCTCAGTCTCTTTTACCCCTCGGACATCACATTAATTAAATGGGCAGATATCAACAAGGATATGAATTCTACATAAGATCTATACCATGGATTGTTTTCAGCCAAGAGCAAGAAGGATGTGCCTTTTTGCTCTTTGATTCTGTGTAAAAAAGGATGCACCCGGGTGGAGCCTAAATGTGACCCCAGGGTTGATTTGAACAAACTTAGAAGAGGTCCACATTATGATGCTACATAGTAAATATGAAAGCTGTCTGTCTTCTGGTGTCATAGAAGAAGATTTTTTTAAGATTTTCCTATTTCCAACCATCACGCTCATAAAAGCTTAAAGTCATGCACCCGGGCTAAGCCCAAATATGACCCCAGGGTCTTGTTATGAACAAACCTTGTAGGGACCGCCTAGATGATGCTACATATTATATATGAATGCTGTTTGCCTTCTGGTTTCAGAGAAGAAGGTTTTTGAATATTTTCCTATTTTCACACTTTTTGTTACGGGTAAAGGGAAAGTTAATGGTGGATTTCATTTATTTAAACAACTTTGGTAGAGCTTGACCCAAGGAACATCCCTGCCAGGTTTAATCAAAATTTGCTAACTGGTTATGGGGGAGAAGATTGTTTAAGAAATTGTGCACGACGGACATTGGACTATCACAAAAGCTAACCTTGAGCACTTCGTGCTCAGGTGAGCAAATAATGAAAACTGTTTGTAAGCTATGGAACGATAACGGAGTGAAATTGAAATAGTTATATGGGCGAGTTTTGATTGGTTTAAAAGGAAAGAAAGTCTTCTTGATAAACGAAAATGGAGCTATTTAACTATTTCCTACTATTTCCTTTTTATCAAAAATCTATAATGTGATTTATGTGTATTCGGGGACCAATTAGACAAGTCGAAATCTACACTTGATTTAGAATGTATCCGGTGTTTCTTAGTTAAGGTGAAAAATGAAGATTGAAATTACAAAGATATCGGTAAACTTTCTGTTATTCCGATAAAAACATTCTAAATCGTTTCTTCAACAGCATTCATTTATTACAAACATTCATTCAAATCGATCATAAACGCTCTTTAAATCATTTGAAAACATTTCGAAATCGTTTTAGACGTTCAACACTGTATTCATACGACTATATCAATCTACGAGTCTATTGTCTGTTGTGGATTTTTAAGTGTCTGATTGGTCCACAAAGACACACAAATAGAAAAGTAAGTATACTTAAATAAATAAAATAAAATAAGTAAATCAATAAATATCTCCAATCTTGTTCATCTTAAAGAAATTTAGCTATATTGAATAAACCCATTTAATTGCACTCAAAACTCGATCAATACACTCATTCAGTTTTTTCCTAAAATTATGCCAAATCATTAATCTAACCAATTTTACGATGTTTTCAACTGTAGTCCATGAATGAATAATATAGAATGAGAAAAGGGTATATGTAAATTTCTTATTTAGTCAAAACGTTAAGGGTTTTAGACGGATCAAAACATCGAATTGACATTCATCTGGACTCATCACTCCATCTAATGCATTCAAATCACTCACTCCAATTATTCAAAAAGCCTCTGAAATTGTTCAAAACGCTTCGAAATCGTTCCAAACAATCAACAACTTCCTTCTTCAATTCCATCAAATTATTTTGCGATTTTTTTTGCAATCTCTTGTGGATATTAGTACACATTTTTTTTCTGTTTCTAGATTGGTCGACCAGTCCTGGCATTCATTTTGGTTTCAATAATTAAATTTGATTAACAGATAGTTGGTGTCACTCAATATTTCGATAATCCATTCAAAACGTTCATTAATGATAACCGTTCAACTATGTCACATTCCCGGACTTTTTCTGAAATATTTAACGTATGATCGACGTAAGAATAAGATGTAGTTACGACGTTACGATGTCCTCAAACGCTTTACTGTTTGTTTCACGTCAATAAACATAGGCTATATTTTACAGATAAATGACGACGGATGCGTAGCTACGGAGGCCAGGACGTCGGACAGGCGATCCGAATTAGTTATATATGATCTAACATGAGATTTTATTTGAGACAAGCTCAACTTAACCGAGTCTAGATTTTTTTAAAAAAAAAAGGTTTATTAAGCGAGTCTATTCTGGGCGAGGTTATGATCAGCTAGTCTCAAACAAAAACGAGTAATATATTCTTTTTCTCACATAAAACCGATTTACGGAACGCCGATAGGATAAAAATACCGCGATAACGTGTGTTATATTACAAATATGTACATTTAAGAATATGATATGAGCCTGTGAGTTGCATTTCCAACAATTTCATATGTGCGCCAAGCAAAGTCTTTGGCCAGTCTGTACATCTACACAGTCTGACCAGAGTCTTCACGCTGCGATTTGTAGATAAATAAGTAAGACTATCGTCAAATTACACTATCTATCGTTCTAGGCTGCTTAATGTTTTCATCCAATGCAGGTGTCAAATTGTTTGAAATGCCCCGCAAGACTCATATCCCTGATGACTGTTCTTTATGTTACGTCATGATGACGTCATTTAAAACGTGATCTTACAAATGTGTAAGACAACGAAATCTCTGAAGGCAGTTTGTTATATTACGTCATGATGACGTCATTAAGACCGTGATCTTACACATGTGTAAGACAATGATATCCCTGATGGCTGTTCTTTGTAAAAGACAGGAGGAGCTATGTTAGATATACTTATCTGTTGATTAGATGTGATCCGTCAAGCGAGAAGGGACCATGCGATAAGGACGAAAAGTGTCAGCCCTAGTCAGTGTACGCAAATTGCGCCGACTGACTCAAGTCGAAACTTCTTGCACTTTGCCTATTTTCTTAATCTAGAGCCATTTATCTTTCTTAACGTGAAAGAATTTTACAAATGCGAAAATCGTGTTAACCTTAATACCAGAATCTTTTTTTCTTTTTTTTTTCAGAAATCTATTGTACGGAGTTCTCAAATTATCCCTCTTTGCGTGACGGGCCACAATTATTTGTGTAACACGGTTTCTGGATTGGTACATTTTCATCTGACCGGTCAGAAATATATTGTCTTTAAGCGTCCAAAAGGGCGTATCTACAGCTTGAATTAAGCTTGAACAAAGCTGTAGATTCGCCATTTTGGTCGCCTACCAACGATACTCCGGCTGAAATTTTAGTGTGATTTACTTCGGTGTATCTTGTAGATGTGTATATCGTTACTAAATACATCACTAACAACCATCTGATCCGAGTCGTCACACACCACAACAGATTGAGGACTATCAACCTTTAGTATTGGTTGTATCTGTCTACTTCCAGCCTTCAGTATACAAATATTACCTGACCCCCATCCAGCTATATAGACATTGTCATATTTATCTACTGTAACACCACATGGCCACCTCAAGTCTTCACTACTGTATACATCTATAACAGTTCCATTCATGTCTAGTTTTGTAACAGTGTTCTTATGACTGTCTGTAACATAAACAGCTTTCTTATCTCTACTGGCTACTACGTACTTAGGAAAAACAAAAAGGGGTTCTCCATTCATGTCTATACTTATAGATTTCATAACCTCTCCGTCCATATTCATAAACTTTACCAAGCCTGGGTCTAAAAAGGATACCATCAGTATGTTATCAGTATAATCAATACCCAGACAGGTTCCGCCTACATTGAGTTTCTTATTTACTGGCAATGTCTTCCCTACATTCAGAAACACCAGATATGGTGCAACAGTAACAACAAGCTGGTTCTGGTCTGTGTACGTGATATCCCATGGTCTACTATCTAACTTTATATGTAATACAATGTTACCCTGTAGGATATCAACTACACTGACACTCTTGTTGAAATTGTCGACCAAAGCCAGTCTGTTGTTATTCATATAAACACTGCCTGTTATAGCACACTCATTTTCATCTCCTGAATGCTTGATATCAATATCTTTTTCGTGAGAAATGTTTGAAGGAATTCTGTTTTGTTCCCTTTTTTCTACAGCGCAAATTTCTTTATTTTTCTGATTACTTCCCTTCCCGTCTGTATTTTCTTCCTTTTGAAGATTTCCTAGTTCTTCGATAGATTGTATCTTGTTATAAAGGGTTTCGTTTGGATGAAATTTGTATGTTTTAACTGTGTTTGTTTTAGACATACCATTGAAATCCTTTTCAAAAATAGCTATTTTAGTTTCAAGTTGCTTTGAAGAAATAACGAATTGCTTGTTTTGCTTTGTTGTACGGAGATTTTCGATCTTTGTTTTCGCTTCATCTAACTCTGTTTTCATAGAATCAAGTTGAGAAGATAATTCTGACAGACGTTTTAGATCGTCATCCTTTATTTTTCTAGCTTGATCTAAAATCTTCGTTTCCAGCGAATCGAGTATGGCGTTAATTTCTTTTCTAAATTGTTTAATACTTGCTATTGTTTTGGCTGATGCTTGCTGCGTATACGCAACATTTCGGTCAGTTTCTGATTTTATCTCGTCGATAAGCCTGTTAAGATCTTTCATTTTCTGAGTTAAATTTTCATATTCTCCATTTTGTTCGTAATTGTCGACCAAATCCTGGATATATTCAACTGTACAATCCCTATGTTCTAGAGTTATACAAACTGTACAATAAAATGTACTGTGAACGACACAGTAATAATCTAAAGTCTTATCTTTATGCTTTTTGCAATATCCTTCAGCTCCAACGAATAATGTCTCTTTAGGCATATTGTCATATCCTAGCAAGACGTGATTTTTAGATATTCTGGTTTTTCTATGAACTCTTGCACAGTTAGAACATAAATATTCATTACAATCAGTACAGAAACACTCGGCAGTTTGGTTTTCATCCACGGATTTACAAGGATCACATCTTGGCCTTACTATGTCGCTATCGACATGCTTTCTTCCTGAGACTTCCATGATTCTGAAATAAAGAATAGTATATCTAAGTAAATAACAAAATTATTCTTGATCGGTACAAATATAGGAAATGTTCCGCTTGATAAGAAATCGAGAATGTCATTAATATCTAACAATAACAGGTACATGTTTGAGTCTTTGCTTTTGGACATTTTGCCGAGCTTTGCAGTAACACGATAAAACGTCACAATTAATTATGACGTTATGACGTACAATTGTGTACGTATTCCGTCGGAATATACGATACGACGTTTTACTTAACCTAAACATTACACAATAACCTTATTTGATTTGATTTAGGGTAAATGTACCAGCCCTGCAATCCAAATGCAAAAACGTCTGTGAACGTTTCACATGTCGTTACTGTTTCGCCTTTCGTGAAAATATAACATTAACTGTTTTCGCAAAAATTAACCAATCTTCCTCTAAAACAAACAATTACCATCTATATATAACCAAAATTTGACATTACCAGTAACGTTCTTATCAAAATACATGTAGATATTGACATCAAAACGGACATTTGAATTTAAACTTTAAGAAAATTCCCCGAAAAGTGATAACCCGTCAACCCACAGACGACCATTGTTTTTTGTTGTTGATCATGTTTTTATTTTGTATTTGTTTTGTTTTTGTTTCTGTTTGTTTAAAAAGAGCGGAGCTAAAAATGGACCATACTTGAATTGCAAAAGGACCTGAAATTGCAGGTTGGCCAGAATACATTCTTTAAGGACGAATGCCTCACATTTAGAATGGTCATTCTACTTTACTTTAAGCTATATTTACAAATACCAGCACTAGTACATGTAAAAAGTATATTTAATGAAACAAGATGTGTTTGTGAAACACGAATGCCCCCGAAACAGCATTTTTTTTAAAGTTTGACCTTGACAGATGACCTTGACCTTGTAACATGACCTTGACCTTGTCACATGACATTGACTTTGGTGTACAGCTTTGTATGTCAAATACTTTTGGAGAAAAGGCAAAGGTTAAGTTTTCGGGTTAAGTTTTCGGACAGACGGACGGACAGATGGACAGACAGACGGACGGACAGACAGACAGACGGACATGAGTATAACAATATGCCCCCGATCTCTCGATACGGGGGCATAAAAATCAAGTTCTGAAGTGGTGACCTGTCATCCGAACCTGAGAGGAAAACAAATACACCAATTCTGGTTAAACAGTAGTAGCTAACTAAGATCGATTCGTAGAACAAAGTCTATATATTAATGGATGGTTATTCTACCCTACCACAATTTAGACACAGGTTGTCACTTTAAAAAAGAGACTCTTGGAGGAATGAATTTACCATCTATGGATAGACAGTGGAAGCTTATTAAGATCGATACGTAGAACAAATTCTATAAATTAATGGATGGTTATTCTACCCTACCATATTTTACACACAGGTTGTCAATCCAAAAAGGAGCATCTGGAAGATACAAATATTCCAAATCTTGATAGACAGTAGTAGCTGACTAGGATCGATTAGTTTACGACAAATTCAATCAATTTCTGAATGTTATTCTACCTTACCATATTTAATACACAGGCATTCACTTTTAAAGGAGAATCTAGGAGAAGCTTAATACCAACACTGGCTTGACAGTAGAATCTGACCAGGATCGACTCATTAACGACAAGTTTTATAATTTTTTGAAGAGTTATTCTACCCTATCATATTTCTTTTCATAAATAAGAACACAGGTTGTGACAAGTACAAAAGATACCAAATTCTGTACAGACTACGCGGAATACGCAGACAGATCTAAGGATAAAAAGGCCTAAAAAACAATAAATATTTTCCTTTCCTATCTTGTGGGTACTCATATATCTTCTTTACGAGATAAATCTAATGAGTTTCCAAAACACAGAGTTTGTTGCTGTTTAATAAATATGTGACCCGTCACATGAAATGGAACCATTTGGGAACTACAGTCAAACTTGTGTTACGCGACCACTTAGGGGAACATAAAAAGTGGTCGCTAATGAAAATGGTCGCTTAATACAACAACATCATGATAAATTACACCAATCGTCTTGATAGCATATGAGCCAGTGCATGACATTTCCAACAATTTCATGTGTGGGTATTCTCGAGATATTGACCTCTTGAACAGTCACATAGTGCAATTAGATAATCCTCTGATCACCTGAGGAGGGATTAAGACCTTATCTATTTCCACAGCGTGTTAAGTGACTGCTTAGGGGACCATAAAAAGTGGTCGCTAATGAAAATGGTCGCTAAATACAACATTTCATGATAAATTACACCAAACCTCTTGATAGCATATGAGCCAGTGCATGACATTTCAAACAATTTCATGTGTGGGTATTCTCGATATATTGACCTCATGAACAGTCACATAATGCAAATAGATTATCCTCTGATCGCCCCTGAGGAGGGATTAAGACCTTATCTATCTCAATAGCGCAAGGCGAAGACTCGGGTCAGCCTGTGTGGATGCACAGGCTGACCAGATGCTTTGCTATGCACACATGTGAAATTGTTGGAAATGTCGCGCACTGGCTTATATATGATTAATAGCGTAATTCTTACTGAACTCTATGGTGTTTGAACCAAGTAGAATCAAGACGATTCTAATGGGTTCCAACATCATGAGATCGAATAATATATACTTTTCCATTTAAGAATGTTCAATATTTCATAGATATTGCCCACACTGATAGGACTCTCTATGGTGGTCGCTTAAGAAAAGTGGTCGCTTTATAGAAGTGGTCGCTCGGGCAATATTGACTGTATGTAAAATAAGCAATTGAAAAAGAGATTGGGTTCAGCATCGGTTAACAAGAGGTCGCATTTCTAAAATTCTTATACAGAAAGGTAGAATGGTCATTATAGATTCAGAAAATCAGCCAAATTTGTAAAGTCTCGACCCTTATCATCTTGTGCAATTCGCGCAGACTGACAACGATCGACACTTCACGCACTACCCAGATGGTCCCTTTTCGCATGACGGGTCAAATATGTTTTAACTTTAAATTCATTTTTCCCCCTTTTTTATTGTGAACAAAACACTATGTTGTGTGTAATGATACATTGTCTGCTCAATACTATTTCAATGAGCTTCAACAACATAGTTTTGGCAATGTATATGTTTTCATCTAAAAATCATTTTACCCTTTCTTCTTTTGGCTTATTTATCTATATACATATTTCTTTTCAGAATTCAATGGACTGCGGAAAAATACAATCTTGTTTACAAAAATTAGAGTCACGTGTTTTCTAAATAGTTCTTTTTCGTTTAACATTTTTTTATGGGAGGGGAGGGGGGGTATTTTATTATTATTTGTGTGTGTGTGTGTTCGCTCATAAAAGAGGTCATTCTACCTGATTATATGTTTTTTAAGATAATGATATTACTGAATCCGATCAGGTCTTCACAAACTCATTGAAATAATGGTTTTATATTTAAGGTAGTGGACCAGTGAAAGTTACGCATAATTTCGGAATTCAAGATCTCTCACAATGTCAAACGAAGTTTTCTATCAAAGTTATTATGAAACATCGTTTAATAGTATCAAAGATCTTTTCTCCCGAATCGTAGATAAGCTATTACGGGTCCACTATCTTAACTTTATCGAACGTATGAAGGGCTCTTCATGTAAATATATTTTGGATCAGCCGAATAGTTTTTAAACTTCCGAAAGAAAATGGGTTAATGATATCTCTTCCTTTCAAAGATAAAGATGATTTTGTCATGTAAATTCGAGTTTAAGGTGGTACACCCATAATAAATAAAGAAAGTGAAATCGGCTTGATGATGATGTTTAACCAAACATTTCCTTTTTTGCGTCATCGTTCTAGCTCTTATAATATAGCCGTGAGAACCGTTGGTACAGATTTTCAACCCATCAAGGCGAGTAACACGAGTTGTACCGATTTCATTATTTTCCATTCGGGGTGGACTACCTTAAATATCACAATATAAATGACAAGCAGAATTTCAGAAAGGTGGATTTTAGGCGTCAATACTCCGTTCACGAAACATTGAGACGACAGTTACAGGGTTACATGTAAGAAACTGTAGAACTATTAAACATACATATTATAATCATCTATTTTGACCCCTAATTATTCTCATAAGGTCAACAATGATGACGTTGTAATAATTTCGACGGCTGGTTATTCAAAGGGACATAATTTAACAAGGGAAGTTACTCTGCGTTACAGAGACAGTGTAGACTGGTTAACATATCACATATACGAATTTTATTCGGAATCAAATTTGACAGATAATGCACCATAGATTGATAATCAAACGTAAAACCCGATCGATGGATATCGATATTTCTTTATTTCGTTGAATATGTGTCCATTCCTTCCTATTTTGAATGTTTAAGTTTGATAAAATAATGATTTTTTTTCAAAGTTTACATTTTCAGCGTAAAAATTACGCATAAAAATACACATTCTACATATTCCTTCATGACTTGTATATTCTGCATTTCACGTCAATACAAAAATATGTGAATAAATATCCAGTTTTTATACCGAGTTGCTCAAACCATACGATTCACGACTACGAAAACTTATTGAAGCTGTAGCTACGACGTTTATGTCACCAAGCCATGAAATATTGAAACAAAAATGACGGAAAATAGCGGTATGGAAAAGTAATCTTATTAAAGATGAGTAGTTTGATTGGTAACTTGTTTTTCTGATTGACAGCAGCGATATGTTACAGTTAGTTACATCGTGAAATTGACATACGCCTCAATCAAAACCATTCTAAATCGATCACTCAGCGCTCCATTCATTCATTCCCAACACTCACTCAAACCATTCAAAAACGCTCAAAACCATTGAAAAAAAAGAATCAACAATGCTATTCTAAATACATTTGGATAGAGAAAAATCGCGATTTCGTTGACATAATTCAATTTGTAAGCATATAAAAGATTCTTGAAGAAATAGAACACTATCTATAGAACTTGTAAACATATTTTATTAAAGGGAGGTAATCGATATCGCTAATTTTGTTAATCATGAACAAAATTTGCGATGTTGGATTACCTCCCATTAAATTCACTAAAACCTCGCTCCACACACTTATTCGATTTCATTCCTAAATCATTCCAAATTCACTCACCTTGTCAATTTCACGATGTTGTTAACTGTAATACTTGAGTAACCTACATCTGGCACTAAGCTATCGGTGAGATAGCAGTCGGAGGCTAGGAAAGGGTGTAATTGTAGTACAGGTGAAAGAAATACCAGGAATCCATTGTTAAGTGCTCCGGCCGCGAAATTGTTGAAAGTGGCGTAAAACCCATTCAAACAAACAAACTAAGCTATCGAATTTCTATTTTCAAGTTACCAACTTTCTAATCATTTCTATCGGAAATCTATATGTGTGTTTTTGCATAATAATACCAAATAAAAGGAATGCATTCACCATTTTCATTTAATTTGTAGAAATATCACACTAAAATACTTTTCATACTTATGGGTGGATTTACTTTGAGTATTCGAGGTAAAGTTAAATACTCCTTGAATTTGAAAAAAAAAGAATTAAAAATGTTCACCTCTTTTAAGAATTACGGAAGATCTAAATTGTCCATGCGCTAAGGCAATTGCAGTTTATACTCAAATAGCCACAATCTAAAAGGTACCCATCCCTTTAACAACATCGTGAAATGAACAAGATGATATATTTTTCAATGTAAATAAGGAATGTAATTTGACCAAATTATCAACATGGTTCCGCCTAGCAGACGTGCCCGCAAGAATAGGTCGTAAATTTGACCAAATTATCAACATGGCTCCGCTTAGAAGACGTGCACGCAACAACAGGTCTTAAATTTGACCAAATTATCAACATGGCTCCGCTTAGAAGACGTGCACGCAACAACAGGTCTTAAATTTGACCAAATTATCAACATGGCTCCGCTTAGAAGACGTGCACGCAACAACAGGTCGTACTTATCCTTCTGTTTCTTTGGAATACACAGGAATCTGACGTGGAATTTGTCCTCATTTCTTTTCCATACAAAACGATAAGTCGATTTTGTACATTATACCTGTAGAAACAGTGTTTAAAAAAAGAACAAAACAACAGCAAACAAGCAGAAAGTTATCAAGATTGACTTACAGTACTGTAGACAGAGTGTTTTTTTTTAAGTTGAATTGATATCTTACTCACACATTAATATTCTTCTAGTCCTCGGTAAATGATGTAATAGAAGTAGGTTTTATTCAAAGAGAAGTCTGTCAACAAACAATCGTATCAAATTTTCCACTACATGTATCAAGTACAGGTAACAAGAGGACCATGATAGTCCTAGATCGCTCACTTGAGTCCCTTTGACCCCTGGGACATCGCATTAGCTAGATAGGCAGATGTCAACAAGGAGATCATTTCTACATAAGATCATGGAATGTTTTCAGTAAAGACCAAAAAGGATATGCCTGGACACAACCCTTATATGAGGAAATGGACATGTAATGAATAAACTTGATGAAATTCAATTGAATGAAACTATTAAAAAAAGTCCCTGCCTTCTGGCTTCAGAAAACAAGTTTTTAAGATTTTCTCCTTGCTATCTATGTAAAAAGGGGAGGGCGGGTTGGGCCTTTAGAGCCCGAATATTAACCCAGGAGCATGATATGAACAGAATAAGTAAAGGTCCACTAGATTATGCTACAGACCAAAGTATGATTACTCTCTGCCGTATGGTTTCAGAGAAGATTTTCGCACTATGTTTCTATGTAAAAATGGATACGCCCGGGTGGAGCCAAAATTTGACACCCATGGGTTTGATATAAACATCCTTGATAAAGGTCCACTAGATTATGTTATCTACAAAATATAAAGGCCAACGCCTTCTGGTTTCAGGAAAGAGGATCTTTAATGATCTGTATCCTTTTATTCTATGTAAAAAGGAATGTGCCCTGGTGAAGCCTAAATATGACCCTAGGAGTTTGATATGAGCATACTTGATAAAGGTCCACTAGATTATGCTACCTATCAAATATGACAGCTGTCTGCCTTCTGGTTTTAGAGAAAAATATTTTTGAAAGATTTTCGCTCTTTAATTCTATGTAAAAAAGGATGCGCCCTGGTGAAGCCCAAATACGATCCTAGGGTCTTGATATGAACATTCTTGGTAGAGTTACACAAGATGATGCTACATGCCAAATATGAAATCGGTCCACCTTCTGGTTCCAGAGAAGAAGATTCTTGAAGATTTTCCTATTTCCACCCTTTTTGTTAAGTGTTCATAGATAGTTAAGGGTGGATTTCACTCATTTGAACAACTGTGGTAGATGACCCAAGAAACATCCCTGCTAAATTTCATCAAGATTTGCCCACCGGTTTAGGAGGAGAATATGTTTAAAGAAATTGTAGACGACACACGACGCATGACTGATGACGGACCACTTCATTCTCAGTTAAGCTATAAATACGACGCAGATTTAACGATGTATCCAGCAAGATAACTGAAAATAGGCCAGACTGATTATCGATATCACAGTGTAAATAAAATTTGCGCCCCTCCATATATACATGTATGATATATGAATTTCAAAACGTTTGATAAGATTTTAAGTAAAAAAATGAAAAATGAGAAAAAATACTCAGCCGGATTTTTTATAAAAGCCTGTGCGTGAAATTTCTCAATCTATCACCTGTGCAACGTAAAGACAATCAATCAATCAATCAATCAATCAATCAATCAATCAATCAATCAATCAATCAATCAATCAATCAATCAATCAATCAATCAATCAATCAATCAATCAATCAATCAATCAATCAATCAATCAATCAATCAATCAATCAATCAATCAATCAATCAATCAATCAATCAATCAATCAATCAATCAATCAATCAATCAATCAATCAATCAATCAATCAATCAATCAATCAATCAATCAATCAATCAATCAATCAATCAATCAATCAATCAATCAATCAATCAATCAATCAATCAATCAATCAATCAATCAATCAATCAATCAATCAATCAATCAATCAATCAATCAATCAATCAATCAATCAATCAATCAATCAATCAATCAATCAATCAATCAATCAATCAATCAATCAATCAATCAATCAATCAATCAATCAATCAATCAAATGATTTCAGGCCTTAGGCCCATATTACAAAAACAAATTGAACATAGATATTATACATAAGTATCACCCCTATTGATATCGACTATTGACATCGATGTTTGATTTCTCCAAATGGTACAAATCGAGTATATTTGCAGACGTAAATGTTAGGCCAAAGCTCGAGAGAAAAACTAGTAAGACACTTAAAATAAGTTTAAAACTATACCTACGACCTGTCTAACAATTTAAAAAATTGAAATAATTTTTAAAAGCATGTGTCTCTCATTAGAATACATGTAACACTTACATTTATTTAAAAAGTGTTACTTGCATTTGAATTTTGCTGAAATTTTGCGAACTATTTTGTTTATTGGGTGAAAGACGGCATATTTCCCTCCAAATGTCACGTATCCACCAAAGCTCGTTGGATGGTTAAAGAAAACCGTTGGGTGACACTCTTTCATGATCCAATGAGAAAACAAGACTTAAATAGGCTTCGCTAATTCCTATGGTAACGTTTCCTAATAATAAAGATAATTCCTGATACGAAATTATTTTCATGTCGTTAACTCCTATCCTACATTCTTCAACTTTAGTCAACGCCTATACATGTCATTTCATATACTTTTTTTGTCACATTTCGTCTCATTTTTGCATTAAAGAAATATAAATAGCGGTTTCTTGCGAATATAATTGACTAATATTTCGTTGATAGAACAACAAACGCTATGTTGTCACTCGTGTCTCCGCCACTCGTGAAAAAATAGCCTTTTGTTGTTCACATAATGAAGTTTAAAGCGATCTTTCAATAAGACGTACTAATATATGTTCTGTCTATTTTTAGTGTATCAGATTAGAAATCCACACTCCAATTTCGATGCCTAACCCAATTAGTGTAATAAACAGTGATTAAAATAAATGACAGATGAATGTGAGCGTCGCGCATTTTCACTGCAATAAAGTAGGAAGGGTTGTTAAATATAACACATCATATACACATTTTATTAAAAAAAATAAAAATGATATGAAATTGGGAAATAATAACGAATATGAAAAATGCGGAGCTTTCGCTATTTCTGTTATTTCTTTCTTTCTTTGTTTTTTTAATTTCAAATTTGTTAGTTTTTCAATCGGGGTAATTTCTGCTATAGCGCTTTATGAGAAGAAAGTTCTTATAGAACGCGAATGAGAAAATCATCTAACTTCAGATAATAAAGGATTATTTTCCACAATATTTTAAGACACATTCTGCTTCAGCAGTTTCAAAAAGAAATAAATTATAGAAGCTCAATTAGATAAATTTCTAAAAAGAAATTTGTTCCATAAGAAATCCGTCGAGGTTCTGTTAATATCGCTTAACCCTTTGCTGTTTAATCCCTGCTTTTTACGGTCCTGTGATTTTATGATATAGAAAACATTGTGAAAAAAGAAGAAATTGCTTCTGACAAGCAATTTCTTCGTTTTCCACACTATTTTCTACCATACAGAATGGTTATTTTCAAAATTAAATAAACTTTAAATTTTCGTCTGCAAAACCTTTGAATTTGGACAGGTTCAAAATTTTGTAAAACAGGACAGTGTTAAAAAAGAAGGTAAAATGATCTGTCTAGAAACAGATAATGGGAAAAGTACAAAATTGTCGACCCTATACAGCTTGTACAAACACAACAGCTTCACTATGGTGTACATTTAATACCATTATGGCCCCTTTTCGTCCAACGCCTCATATATGTATAAGATATGATAAGTTATCCCGTGATAATGTTGATAAATGTGTAGAGGTTTTATCTTAAATGAATATATCCCGAATATTATAGAGTCAGCTTTGTTGGACATTAATGAATTTTGAATGGATCAATAATCATTCATAGATGCTATTTCTAAATGCGTAAAATAATTCAACGACGGAAAGGACGATGCCAACAACAAGTCGTTAGAGGTGCTAGTTTTGTAGCTTGAGTTCAGTAATTTGAGAAGGTCTCCGATTAACGAGTAAGACAGTTTTGACAGGTCAGGAGATTGGTACAATCCGTGTTTAAGGTAGTGGACCAGTTAGAAATCCACAACGTTTCGGAAGTATTGAATTTTTACTAGAGTATACCGAGGTTTCATTATTATTTCATAAGGAAACATCGGTTAACATTGTGAAAGATCGCGAGTTCCGAAATGTTGCCGAACTATCACGGGTCAACTACCTTAATGATTATATGCCGTTGTTTTATACACTAGTGTTTAATCAACTATCCAGGTAAAGACTTTTTTCTATTTTTTGTTAGTTGTTTTTTTTCGTCCGCTTATGAATTTACAATATTAGCAACATTCATTATTTGTACAAATTTGACAAATAATTTAATGCAATACTATAGATTTATCAAATTCAATGTTCACATGGAAGTCCTCGAATAAATTTAAAAGTTCTAATGTTTTACCAGACGTGTTTAACTAAGCCAAAAATGTTGATTTTCAATAACTCTAAATCATCTGAAATCCCGATATGTAGCGAATTCTGATTCAAAATTTTAGAACCAGACCAAGCAAGGTAGTGTTGGAAGAAATAAATATTCGGTTTGGAAATTATGAGAATATAAAAACTAAGTAGTTTTAAATTCTTTAGCAGTCATTTTGTTAAAGTTTTTTATGCCCTCGCATCGATAGATCGGGGAATATTGTTTTTGCCCTATGTGTTTAACTGTTTGTATGTTAATCTGTCAGTTTGTCCCACAAAACATAAACATTGGCCATAACTATAGAGCACTCATATTTCACATGTGAATTGCTTGTGACAAGACTTTTCTGTATATACCGATTTAAAGGTTATTGGTCAAGGTCAATATCTTTTTTTAAGGTCAAGTAAGTGTAATTTAAAACTTAAGTATTCGCCATTACTTTTCAATGGTAAGTGAAATTCTTTGATATTTCACATATGTATTTTTTTATGACGACATCTTTCAGTTGATACCAAAGTCAAGGTCAATATCTTTTTTAAGGCCAAGTTAGTGTAATTTAAAACTTAAGTATTCGACATTACTTTTCAATGGTAAGTGATACATCTTTGATATTTCACATTTGTATTCTTTAGGACGACATCTTTCAGTTGATACCAAAGTCAAGGTCAATGTCTTTTTTAAGGTCAAGTAAGTGTAAATTTAAAACTTAAGTATTCGCCATTACTTTGTAATGGTAAGTGATACATCTTTGATATTTCACATATGTATTCGTTATGACACCTTTCAGTTGATACCAAAGTCATGGTCAATATCTTTTTTAAGGTCAAGTAAGTGTAATTTAAAACTTAAGTATTCGCCATTACTTTGCAATGGTAAGTGATACATCTTTGATATTTTACATATGTATTCTTTATGACGTCACCTTTCAGTTGATACCAAGGTCAAGGTCAATATCCTTTTTAAGGTCAAGTAAGTGTAAATTTAAAACTTATTACTTTGCAATGGTAAGTGATACATCTTTGATATTTCACATTATGACGACATCTTTCAGTTGATACCAAAGTCAAGGTCGTCAGTCACGGTGAAGGTCATATTCTATATACCACTAAATTTCAACATAAAAACATTAACATTGTCCATAATTCTTGATTGGAAAGATATACAGCATGTGCATTGCTTGTGACAATGTCTTTCTGTTGGTACTAACCTCAGGGTCATATTTCAATGTCATTTTCCAATGTTCAATTTTAATTTTTAACATTTACCACCTTTTTGCAACGGTAAGTGAAGCAGCTTTTATAATTCATAAGAATATTGTTTGTGGCAATCCATTTCAATTGATAGTTTTGATACGCAGGTCAATGTCATAAGTGAAGGTCAAGTTCATATTCTAAAGGTTCCTGTTTCAAAATGATGGCTTTTGCGGGGACATCTGTGTTTCGGAAACAAATCTTGTTTGTTATTTAATCAGTAATTTCCTTGTTTGAAATAAGTTAATTGATATTCCATATTCGTCGAAAAGTTGGTCTTAAAATACTATCAAGTTTTAGATCTTGAAGTATGTCTGTACAATCAGTTTCTATCTTTTGTTTATTGTCTATCGGTTGATTATCGACAAAAAAGGTAGATTATTATTTGATAAACACACCTATAAACCAGTGAACTAACCAAATAAATATACCCTGCTTTCGATCATTTCATAACTTTTGACTTGGGGCACGATACGACGTCTTCATGAACTTTGCCTATTTTATCACGCGTAAAATGGCGCGCCTTATAGATAAATATCAGAAAACATTTACACTTCGTTTAAACTTTGTTTGAAACAAGAGAGAATAATCATTTGCTTTTGAGTAAGACCGATTAATTATTTATTCAATAATCAACACAAAATTACAGTTTCAGGTTTATAGTAGTCATTTCTGGTATGTGTCATGTAATCAGTATTTTCCTCATTTAGAAATTTTTCAATGAGTATTGCATTTTTGAAGATAATTCTGTCTTGAAATTTCACCAAACTTAATTTTGAAACATGTCTCTACTATGAGTATCTCAATTTCTTTTATGCATTTCGGTGGTTTATCGAGAAATAATGGTAGATTATCACTTGATAATCTCACCGCAAAATCAGTGAAATTATCAAAAACTTATACCCTAATTTTGTGCATTTCATCCTATCTGACGTCATCTATGCGAGGCGAAATAAGTGATGTCACAATGAACACAATGAAGGGTAAAAAATCAGATGTTATCATGAAAATAAAGAAATTTGGTTTGTCCGATTTTTTTTTTTAAAAAATCATACACTTCAATAGCACGTGTGATGTCCCCGGGCTTCGATTACGACCTGTAAACGCCTGTGCATAGTGCTTATAAGCCTCCTGATCTGATATTATGGAATTTGATCCCATTCTTTAAGAAGACCATTCCTGAGCTCCTGTACCGATGCAGGTTGCACTAGACGTGATGAAACAGTTGTCAGTAAGTCCCGATCAAGCTCTATTGGATTTAGATCCGGGGATCTAGCTGGCCATTCCATACGATTGTGGCTTGCTCGAGATATTGATTGGTGATGTTGGCTCTATGTGCACGCACATTGTCATCCATTAGAATTTAATTTTCACCAATATCTAAGATCTCATTTACGTATACGAGAGCCGTCAATGTGTCGTTTTCAATGACGTGATACTCTGTTTTCCCGGAGCACTAACTCCGGCCTAAACCACATATTCTCCCACACACTCTAGAGTAAAACGTTCTTTTGGCACCCTCCAGAGTCTCTGACGTCTCTTCGTTAAGATCACTCTAAACCTGGACTCTCCTGAAATATGACGGGAGTCATGTCATATCGGATCCAGTTCACAGGAAATGCGTTTGCAAGTGAAATCGGGTTAATGAAATACGGACTGCAGCCGATTCCTGATTGTTTTGGTACTTACTTGCACACCAATAGCATTCTGGAAGTCGTTATGTAACGTTGTTGCATTGTCAATTAAATCCTTTAAAAAATGATCCTTATCAAATTTTGAATAGTATATTTTATGCACTCTCAAAGCAATATCCATGGGAAGGTCATCACTTGATCTGTGTAAGATGAAATCCTTATTAAAGTTAAAAGGGCAAAGGGGTCGAATTAAAAAAAATCACAAAAATGTTAGAACAAGTATTGTTGATGTTGAGACTATCTTTTATTGAATATTTTGTGCTTAAAATTGTTTTAATATCGCGTGACCAAAGTCTAGGCACCAGGGCCCCGTTTTACTAAACGTCGTACGACAAGATTTGTCGCAGAATTATCGTGAGACCGGCTTACGACATCTTTTGTGTTTTACTAAAAATCGCAGATTTTTTTCCTCTTATCGCAGAAATCGGGCCAAAATGTACGACTGGGTCAGGGCAGTCGTAGCTCGATCGCAAATAGTGGAAAGCGGTAGAGACAACTTTTTAACACGTCATTTAACCAACGAAAAGTCAATGAACGCTCTAAAATTTATTTTGACATTAAAAAAGAATTGATCTAGCAATATGAATTCTTAAATAAATCATTATATTCATATTTAGAAAAGGTTGATCGGACATCTAAAAATTTATCGAGAACTTAAGAGAAGATTTTAAGCATTTTATCGCGGCTGGATTTTTTCAAATAATTCTTTTTTTTTATGAACGACTAGTTTTTATTTGATAAAACATTTACATTTAACTTTGGAAGTTGCTGAACGTATTTTATTTTAAAAATCCTTTTTGATGGTTAAAAGGGAATCAACTGTAGATAATTACTTGATAATCTCAACACCAAACCAGTGAAATTATTTAAAAATAAAACTTTCTTTAATTCATTTCACTCAACTTATCGATACCTGAGCGGAACTTAGCATTTTTTATGACGTCATGATGATGATGCTAAGTAAATCTAGTGCAAAATGGCGCGCTTTAAGTAAATTTGTCACCAAATTACAGTTCGTCCCATTTTCACATTTTAAGAAAAAGAATAATTGTTTTTCTAGTAAGAAAATGGATGAGTGATTAAGATTTTTTCAAGATTATTTGCCCCTCGTTATTTATCTCGCGTCGTCTGGTTCGCCTACCTAGTTCCTGTCGTTTCGAATACCAGAAAAAAATCTTCTTCGCTCAGGTTAACAAATCACATTTGAACGCCACGGAGATGGTACTGTTCATAAGTAAGTAGATCGTATCTCATGCATGTTTCAAACTTGTGGCGCTCAATTATGCATTATTATCCTGAACGCTGGACTCATTTCATCCGAGTATTCATCTGCCAATCGCATATATTATTTGCAACTTGTGGGAGAGAACTTACGACGTGTGTAACAATGACTTTTGTCTAATGTCGGATGGATATTAGCATAGTAATTCCAGGTATGGACATCAGAAATACAAATTTCAAGTCAAACGCTTTGCTGACTGAGGTATTCGGGCCTATTTGAAAATGAATGGAAACACGCACGAATGAGCAGTTTAGTACTTCTTTCTTAGTTAAGCCTTGTTCACATTTCGACGGATATAAACTCGATATATCTCGTCCCTCCATTTCCATACAACGGGAGTTGAATACGATGCTCGGTCTTACGTACGTCGTAACGCTTGAATTGACAGATCGCTGCTGTCAATCAAAAATTGACTGGCCAATGGATTATTTATTACTCCGGGGTACATTGTTGGACTCCATCAATTTGTACTATTTTGTCTATTTTCGTAGGTGGGAGACTTAAACGAAACAACTAAATGTTATTCAAGCTGTAGTTACGTATAAATCGCCAACCAACGATTTTTCTGGCGTGTCGGAGGTAAAGACGTGTATTCAGCGATCGTTTCACGAAAGCTTAGTTTGCAAAAATCAATCAATGGTGCCCTTAGCTCTAAAGTCCTAAGTGGCGTCACTCGAATTCCGATCAATGTATGGTTTCGGACACTATAGATATTTTTTATTAAATAGCTTGAAAGAACTTCAAAACCTTTAGGCCGTAAATGTGCGGTAGTCGTAACATCGCACGATGATAAGGTCGCATCATTCCAAGGTCGTCTATCGACATCCATCGTATCCAGACCATACGGTGTTTGCACTTCTATACTAGATAAGGTTAACAAATCGTAGCGTCTCCATAATAACAATGCATTTGCCGCCTTTGCGTTTTGGCGTTCCTATTTTCAACGGTTAATAACAAACCTTCTTGTAGCACACAACTTAAACAACTCAAATGCCTTATTTTGTCTTCAAGACCTAGTTCATTACTCAACCCGATTTGAACTCGGCCAGGATTACGTGTATGCAGATAAGTATTTTGACAACGCTTCAAGACATGGTGATATGGGTATGTAAGATGCCTATTGGCCCTAAAGCGCCAAGGACATTGTTTCAACAGTTGCAACATTAGGTCCAAGTTTCAAGCCAGTTGTGCCGTAAATGTGACCTCGCATGTACACAAGAGTTTTTTTTTAATTTTCGACCCTTGGAATTAGTTTTAAAGCAATTTTGGACATAATTCAAATTCCTTATAGCACAATAAGGATAATCTTTCTGACAAGATTCTCTGAACATTTAACCAAAACTGTGGCCTCTGCTGAAAACATGAGGTTTGTCCAAAATTCGACCCCGTGTCCGAGTTTCTGACCAAACATGACCGAATTTTTACTTAGTCTAAGATCTTAAAGAGACAAAAAAATCTTATAGAGACAAGAAATCTGACCAAGTTTCTCTATAGTTCATCTATAAATATAGCCTGTAGTGTACATATTTGATGTTGAAGAAAGACACAAAACGTATAACAGATGACCAACACAGCATGATCGCAATAGCTCACCTTGATCACTTAGTGCTCATATGAGCTATCAAGTCTGCAAGCTTATTTATGGATAAAAGGACTGGGTGGCATACATAAGATTCTAAATACAGCAAGGAGATTGTCACAGGACAACTACCGTAATCATAGATTTCTTTTATAAACTGTGATACCGTATGGCTACCAAAGTGTCTAACTACGGCTTAACTAAGATGTAGTTAAAAGGTTTGTATTACCCGATAATATGTTTTCAAGCAGTAATGGAAACCTTTGACAGTGTAACTGCATTTCAGAATTATCAATAACTGGATTACCATCAAACAGAGTTCTTCTTTTTAATCTAGGATAAGCAAAATAATACAATGAATCATTTGCATTAAAGAGATGAAGAGAGTTTTTGTTGATTTCATTGAGGTATGAAACTAAAAACCTAATCTAACTGTATGAACACACGAAGCGAACTCATATGCTAGGGTGAATAGGGTTTTAGTTTCATTCCTCCATGAAATCAACAAATACACTCTTCATATCTTATAATTTATTATTATGAAGCAAAGAATTTAAAGATTTTCCAATACTAAATGAATATCTTACGGAACCACTTTTTTTTGCGGAAGCTTACAAAAAAGATGCATACTTAAAATTGTTTCATTGAGAAACTAGACTTGCTTGAGCAGCTGATTTGCTCCACAGGCCTGAATCAACTGATATTATGAGAATTTCAGTGAATGAATTAATTTTTTCATTCTATCAAATTACTTTTGTGCAGCCTGGTAAAGGGCAATTAAAAGGAACATTCCAAAGAAATTTGGTTAGATTCTGAGAAAATGATTTTCAAAGTTTCCACTATAAAACATATAGAGAAATGACCTCCTCCAATAAAATTACATATTTTTCATCTGCTGATCACAATAATTTTTTGTAGACATTCATGTAAATTTTAATTGGTATTCATTAAGTTCCATATTTGGAAATTAGCCGTGCCCATTAAATCCATGGTTTTCATTGGATCAATATTTCTTGCACAACTTTGAAAAAAAGGTCACCCAAGGATCATTTCTGTGAAGTTTGGTTGAAATTCATCCATTAGTTTCTGAGGAGACTATTTTCTAAGAAAAGGTTTACGACCGGACACACAACGGACAGAGCACCATGACAATAGCCTCAGTGACCTTTGGCCAGTGGAGCATATTAAACTAATTTTCAGTCATTCAGAATGCATGAAAATTGATGGAATCATCTAAAATTGAATTATTAATCTTTGGAAGATTAATTTATTCTGTTCATGAACATGTAGTAGTACAGGGTAGAATAATGAAACACATAATGAATGCCATCATGAAAAATTTTAAACTTAAATAATTATATAACCATTATATTGAATTGATCTTCTAGTTTTGCTGTGTTCAATTTTTTAAACAATTTGCCAACTTTTAGCGTGTTTGAACCAATTTTTCACCAGTTTCTATCAAAGAAATTAATAGGAAACCAGACAGTCTGGGCTAAGTTCAGACTGGACGTCTGTTCAGGCTAATCTTAGGTGTATACTGACCAAGAAAGTTTTGTGTACAGCAAGAAAATGCAGTTAACAGCATGAGAAGTCTATAAGCAATGATCAATTAAGTGGTTGTATAATAGGGATTAAATAAACCTTTTGACTTTTTTGCTGAGGCCGGAGCACCTGACATTTCTCCCTCCAGTACTACCTTAAAATACATTCCTGTCTACTTTCTCTCTTGGGTTTAGGATTATCTAAGCAATTGTTGGAGACAATTGTTGAAATCCGTATGTGTGGTTAGGTATCTGACCTGTGACTTAATATTAGGTAATATGGAGTTTGATGGTTTACCATATAACATGCTGCTGTTGATGCAATGACTTTATAACAGTCGCATTATTACTGAAAATCATTATTCAACAACTTTATTAAAAGTAACCGTATGATAGCCACACTTGTATTGCCCCTATTGTTTATATAATCCGAATAGACCCATACATGTATAGCTCAAATTCCTGATGTTCTGCACTATATATACCGTAAAAATTCTAATAGAACCTGAGATGTTTCCATTAGAAAGGGATAAGTTTTTATTAGAGGCTATGCTAAATAACAATGGCTCAGTGCAAAACAGTTGAAACTGCATATAAACATTTAGGCAGTTACATCCGTTTCCAGCTGAGCCATCGATATTTGTTAAGACAGTGAAAAAAGGCCAAAAATAAACATAATCAGTGTAAAAACCACATTTGATTAGGGAAAAGAAGTGTAAAACCTATGTTGTGTTTTTAGCAACCTCGATTTTGTGGGTATGGACCTTTATTAGATGCTTCAAGATGCTATAAAATTGTATTAAAAATGGTCAATTTCATCCCCTTGAAAGGTGGATGGGGTTATTTTATAGCATGGGGCTTTATTAGAAATTTTACGGTATGTGAACCCTTGTTTCTTTGAATTTGGACCCTCACTTTTTGGAAAAAAATCCCCAAAATTGCAGAAAAAACTTAAATATCTACTTTGAAGAGTCACAATGTAGCAAAATGACCCAGTTTTGAAAGTGGAGAGGAATCCTGCTTTGAAATTAAACAATGTCTAGGTGAATTCTTATGTCGATCACCTTTGAAAATCTAGAGTCATTGATCATTTGTAAAGCTGTAACTGTAAAATTGTCCATCGTATAGTAAGTCAATGTTACTTTATCTGGTTATTTATCATGTGACTTTTAAGTTTTATGTGAGTTAAGTTTTCATGTGGTCATTTGGTGTTCAATTGGTATGAAATTATCTGATACTGATAACTATCAGAAAATCATTTTGAATTTCCATTTTTCCCCGCATCCTCCAAAATTCCAAGCTCCTTTGTAAACGAAGTGTGCAGACATTCTCTGGTATGTAGGCATTGCCATCATAGTGTACAGCCATATTAATAGATTCATTTCTGTCAGATCAGTACAGCTATAGACTTATGAGCATAGTAGAAGGTAGAGTCTTTGTTTATTTTTCAGCCAGCGGTTTACCAGCTAATACACTGTACTCCTACTATTTGGAAGGGTTAATGTAACTGGTATACAATCATCATTACATCAAATGAGCCTTCTAATGTGTCCATCCTATTTCAGAGACAGTCAAGTTCTTTTAATTTTGTATTGTTAGCAGCAAATGCTTAAATGATGAAGCAGCCTTCTGACATGGAAGCAAATTTCTGAAAGGGAATGAAAATGAAATTAAAAGATAGTTCTCCTGAAACACAGAAATTGACAGAATTAATGAAATGACCAATTTTTTTTATAAACTGGACCTTGACCTTACTACATTCATTGATTTCTAAGCAGCAGATACCTACATATGTGGGGTTACTTTCTATCAATGTCTGGACAGTGTTTATTCCAGATAGGGGGGACTGGGGAATCCCCTTAATCTATTTTCATTTGTTGGGAATTTTATTACCATAACAAAGAGCATGAAATACCACGCATTTCTCAGTTGCACTGATTTTGCGCTAAAATCATTTTTTCTTCAAATAGCACATTTAAGTGAGATTTAGAACACTATAAATCATGCAAACTTATTCTTGAAATCTTACCAAAGCTTTAGGAAAAGTTTTATTTGACATATGATTAGCCATTGACCATGTATTATGTAGGGTAATCTGACTTATTTTCTGTACCTGGGTGCTTAATGCTTTATGTTGTCATAAAACCAGCAGCAAATCCAGGATTTCTATAAATGTGGGGTTAAACATACAAATAGGTGGTTCCCTTTTCCTATGTTACACATTATTGATTGAGTTTCTGCATGGAAATTTAAAAATAGATGAAAATGAAAAAAAAAAGTCTAGATAAAGAGTATTCTGCAATTCTGCACCCACCTCCACCCATCCCTCTGGATCCGCCAATGTATAACATGAAGAAAATAGCTGCTAGTCTATGAGAAATATTCTGCATTTTTAATTTTTATTTTTGTATTTTCATCATTTTCAATCTGATATTCTAGATGCCAATCTGCCTGCATGCATATCATGAAATTAATTGCAACTGAAAGGCTTTAAACTTCTATACAAAGTCTCTTTCTCCCTCTCCCTCTCTCTTTCTCTTACCCCTCTCAGTTATCAATACTGCAACAAATAAAAATTAAGCAAACAGACTAGGACAAAATTAAAAGTAGGGCAAACAAACCAGAGCAGTGGCAGATACAAGGGATCCAAATACCCTCTCCCCTCCTCTTCTTTAATCATAATAGGGAAATTCAATCATCAATTGATTATGATACGAAAAAGAAACACAGAATTTGTAATTCGAACGCTCTTTATTCCGCCACTGTGGAGAACAAAAATTGAAAAATGCGGAAGGGGTCGAACGTGATTTGGTGCGAACGGTTTAGAAAATTTAAATCATCAATGATCGATCATTAGAATTTTGAAGGTAATGGTATTTGAATAATGCAGTAAAAATAAACTTACCTGAACATATATACAGATGGTCAAAACAATGCAACATATATTTATTTGACAAATCTTCCCGCGAAGCGGAGAGCTGTGTCTTGTCGTTAGACAGGAAAGAACTTAGCGTGGTGCGCATGCCCAGCGTCTTGAAGAATGGTCGTACGCTTGCGATAAGATTTATACCTGCGATGTGTTTAGTAAAACGGTCTTCAAGATTGTCGTGCGTTCATAAATTATCGTAGTAGTACGA
Source organism: Fragum whitleyi (assembly GCA_948146395.1). Lineage (NCBI taxonomy): Eukaryota > Metazoa > Mollusca > Bivalvia > Cardiida > Cardiidae > Fragum > Fragum whitleyi. The sequence continues at coordinate 39,106,207 of OX411559.1, forward strand.
CAAAACTTAAGATTTTCTTAAGATCGTTAGTAAAACGGGGCCCAGGCCCCTAGTTGTCTTGCAATTACCGTCACTTGGTTAATTTCTTTAAAAAATGTGCAAATGTAAAAACGCCTCCCTATGACGTTCTTCGGAAACTTTTTCATCTTTACATCTTTACTGACGTTGCAAGCGGTAGAGAACCGATTTATGTAACGCTTGAATCAAAAGTTTTGAGTTATAAAGCGACGACTGGTGCACCTTTCCATGATCTACTGTAGTTTTTCATTCTACGACCAGAACAACCGAGTCATCAGCTGCCCTTCCCACTTACATGTAGGCGTATAACTTGCCTTTACTTTTGTCAAATGACGCTAGTCACAATAACTTTTGCCAAATGTTGGATTGCAGTAAGCCGAGTTGGATATCGAACTCGAGACCCCCTGATTGAGAGCCAGATGCATTACCGACAGAGCTAAATGAGCTCGGTAGATCTAAATCAAGAGGTTAATTTGTGAATTGTTTGCCCCGAGTATCAAACGTGAAAAGCGACGTAATTGACAGGCACGCAAGCTCTTAACAGTCTTATTTCTGTATTCGATCCGAAGCCATTGCAAACTCGTTCAATAAAAATGTGCAAATAAATCAGTTCTTTTTTGGTGCCACTGGTAAAGGATAGCTTTCCGACAGTTTTATAATGTCTTTTTTTTGTAAGCCCTTGCAAACTTGTTCTATAAAATATGCAAACAAACTTGTTCTTTTTTCGAGTCACTGGCAAAGAATATGTGTAATATTGGAAACAAAAAAAAAACCAAAAGAGTATGTGTTATATTTGAAACAAAAAGTGACCAACGCACCAACCCGGATGACGTGCAATCGCGCGAAATCTTGCGACTGAGAAATCTCTATAGTAGTCCCGATTAGTACATGTCAGTAGAATTGTCAGCGTAGTCACCGGAAATAGATCTATGTAAAGCTCCTTTTTGCTAGGTATAGACAAACAAGCCACATATATAAGGGGTAAAATGATTCTAGATGAAAATATACACATTGACAAAACCTGTGTTGTTGGAACTCATTGAAAAAGTTTTGTGCAGACAATATATACATACACACAACATAATGTTTTTGTTGACGATAAAACGGGAGATAAATACATTTAAGGTGAAAACACATGTGACCGGTCATGCGAAAAGGGACTCTCTGGGTCGTTTACAACTAATTATTTTACAGAGTTCCAAATCGGTCCCATTTTGCGTGGTGGGCCATATATACATTATACAGCAACAGAACCTGTGTTGTGAGAACTGATAAGATTTATCTCGTATAGACGATGTATTAGAACCTACAACAAAGGAAAATATTCAATTTTGGAATTTCTCCCTTTTATGTTGACCCTTGGATCAGTTGGTGTTGCTAAAACTCATATCATTTATCTCGTATAAACGATTTATTAGTACACACAACGTAGGAAAATATTCAATTTTGGTCTTACAACCTTTAATGTAGACCCTTAGATCAGTCGGCGTTGATGCATCTCATCAAATTTATCTCGTATAAACGATTTATCAGTACACACAACGTAGGACAATATTTAATTTTAGTATCACTCCCTTTTATGTAGACCCTTATGTAGACCAGTCGGTGTATTCCACGTCGTTTTTTCACTTGCCATATTCCTGTGTTCGATTCACTCAAGTATGGTAGGGTACAATAACCCTGGAGAAATTTTCAAAAGTTGTTCTTAACGAATCAAATTTGGTCAGCTTTTCCTGTCTAGCCAGAGTTGGAATATTTGTAGTACCTCCGAGATTCTCCTTTCTTCGGACAAAGTCTATGTATAAAATGTGGTATGGTAAAATAACCCTTTGGAAGTTTTATTAATTCGGTGTTCACGAATCCATCTAAGTCTGCTACTGTCTTTCCAGAGTTGGTTTATTTGTACCTCTAGGAGTCCCTTTTTTATTGACAACCTGTGTTTGGAATATGGTAGGGTAGAATAACTCTTCAAAAATTTCTAGAATTTGCCGTTAACTCTTGTCAAAGTGGATATATTTGTAGTACGTCGCAGATAATACTTTTTCGGGTGAAAGTATCAAAGGCTATCTAGTGCATATAATGTCGGATTTAAATAGACTTCGTTATTACATAAAGCACATTAATGCAGAAGGTTTATATCGTCATCATTACGATGATGGAGGGCGTGTCAAATTGCCTCTGTATCTTACATACATACAGATTGGGCCTATAGAGCCATATATAGCGGAATTATACCGGAATTATATAGACCTCATTATTGCATTAAGGACATTTATGCAATATGTTTATATCGTTATCATTACGATAACCCAAGATGGAGGACGTGTTATGGTACCTCTGTACCTTACATACATACAGATTGGTCCGATAGAGCCATTTATGTCGGAATTATACCGGAATTATACCGACTTCGTTATTGCATTAAGCACATTTATGCAATATGTTTATATCGTTATCATTACGATAACCCAAGATGGAGGACGTGTTATGGTACCTCCGTACCTTACATACATACAGATTGGGCCTATAGAGCTATTTGTGTTGGAATATACCGGAATTATATAGACCTCGTAATTGCATTAAGCACCTTAATGCAATAGGTTTATTTCATAATCATTATGATGACCAAAGATGTAGGACGTGTTACGATACCTCTGTACCCTACATATATAGATTAAAATAATGTTTAAAATATATTGTGTGACATCTGCCTCAAAATATTCAAGTATCAATTTTACGGAGTTTCAAGATGGTCTTCTGTGGGATGACGGATTATGACTTTTCGGAGAATTTTCTTAAAGTTTTAAATCAAATGTTTGTTTTGATGTCAATATCTACATGTATTTTGATATAAACGTTACTGGTAATGTCAAATTTTGGCATTATATAGATTATGATTATTTGTTTTAGAGTAAGATTGGTTTATTTTACATTGAGAAAACAATAAATGTTATATTTTCACGAAAGGCGAAATTGTAAAAAATTGTAAAACATTCACAGTCGTTATGTATTTTGTCCTCAGGACTGGTGGTATACATTTACCCCTACATTATGATTGTGTAATGTTTAGGTGAAGTAAAACTTCGTCTCTTATATTCCGACGGAATACGTACACGTTTTTACGTCATTACGTCATATTTCATTGTGATGTCAAATTGTCACACTACAAAACTTGGCAAAATGTCCAAAAGTAAAGACTCAACTCAAACAGGTACCTATTATCGTAAAATATTGATGAAATTCTCGATTTTTTTATCAAGAGGAATGTTTTCTATCAAGAATAACTTTGTTACAGTTCAGAACATTGTGAAAATGACAAGATGATTGATTTTGGAATGATTTTGGGATGAAATTGAATGAGTATGTGGAGAGACTTTTGAGTGAATCTAATGAGAAGTAATCCAATATCGCAAATTTTGTTCAGGATGTCCCTCTAAAAATGTGCATATACATATATGTTATATAGATAGCTTCCTATTTCTTGAAGATCTAACCAGACGCTTACAATTTCAATTAATTCAGTGAAATCCCGATTTTTCCCGGCTATTTTTATTTTGAACGAAGTTGTTGTTTCATGTTTTTAAGTGAGTTTTGAACGTTTTGGAATGGTTTTAGTGAGTGTTTGGAATGAATGAATGGAGTGCTGAGCGAGCGAACGAGAATGTTACTGATTGAAATGAACATCAATTTCACCATGTAACTAACTGTTTTTAATTAGATAGAATATTCTTTTTTTAGGACTATGGAAGTCTCAGGAAGAAAGCAAGTCGACAGCGATATAGTAAGGCCAAGATGTGATCCTTGTAAATCCGTTGATGAAAACCAAACTGCAGAGTGTTTCTGTACAGAATGTAATGAATATTTATGTTCTGATTGCGCGAAAGCTCATAGGAAAGCTAGAATATCTAGGAATCATACCTTGTTGGGATATGATAAACTGCCTAAAGAGACACTGGCCATGGAAACTGAAGGATATTGTAAAAAGCATAAAGATAAACCTTTAGATTATTTCTGTACAGTTCACAACAAATTTTATTGTACAGTTTGTATAACTCTAGAACACCGAGATTGTACAGTTGAATTTATCCAGGATTTGGTCGACAGGTACGAACGAAATAGAGAATGTGAAGATTTAACCCAGAAGATGAAAGATCTTAACAGCCTTATCGACGAGACGAAATCAGAAATAGACCAAAATGCTGCGTTTACACAACAAGCATTAGCGAAAACAATAGCAAGTATTAAACAATTTAGAAAAGAAATCAACGCCATACTTGATTCGCTGGAAACGAAGACTTTAGACAAGGCTAGAAAAATAAAGGATGAAGATCTGTCAGAATTATCTTCTCAACTTGATTCTATGAAAACAGAGTTAGATAAAGCGAAAACAAAGTTGGAAAATCTCCGTACAACAAAGCAAAACAAGCAACTAGTTATTTCTTCAAAGCAAGTTGAAACTAGAATAGCTATTTTAGAAAAGGATATCAACGATATGTCTAAATCAAACGTGGTTAAAACACACAACTTTCATCCGAACGAAACCCTTTATAACAAGATAAAATCTATGGAAGATTTCGGAAATCTTCAAAAGGAAGAAAATAGAGACGGGATGGAAAGTAATCAGAAAAATAAAGAAATTGGTGCTGTAGAAAATAAGGAACAAAACAGAATTCCTTCAAACATTTCTCACGAGACAGATATTAACATCCAACATTCAGAAGATAAAGGAAATTGTTATATAACAGGAAGTGTTTATATGAATAAAGATAGACTGGCTTTGGTCGACTGTAACAGCAAGAGTGTGAGTGTATTTGATATCCTTCAGGGTAACATTGTATTACATATAAAGTTAGATAGAACACAATGGGATATCACGTACACAGACCAGAACCAGCTTGTTGTTACTGCACCACCATATCTGGTGTTTCTGAATGTCGGGAAGACATTGACAGTAAATAAGAAACTCAATGTGGGCGGAGACTGTCATGGTATTGATTATACTGATAACATACTGATAGTGTGCTTTATAGATCCAGCCTCAGTAAAGTTTATGAATATAGATGGGCAGGTTATGAAATCTATAAGTACAGACATGAATGGAGAACCTCTTTTTGGTAGACCTGAGGACGTAGTAGCCAGTAGAGATAAGAAAGATGTTTATGTTACAGACAGTCATAAGAACACTGTTACAAAACTAGACATGAATGGAACTGTTATAGATGTATACAGTAGTAAAGACTTGTGGAGACCACGTGGTGTTACAGTAGATAAATATGATAATGTCTATATAGCTGGAGGTGGGTCAGGTAATATTTGTGTACTGACAGCTGGAAGTAGACAGATACAACCAATACTAAAGGTTAATAATCCTCGATCTGTTGTGGTGTGTGACGACTCGGATCGGATGGTTGTTGGAAAATTTAGTAACGCTATACATATCTACAAGATACACCGATGTAAATAGAACTAATTGTATAGCTTGGGTTTCGTTAGTAGGCGACCATAATGTTATATCTACGGCTTATATCAAGCTATAGATACGACACTGTGGTCGAGAAACGACAAATTATTCTTATGACCGATCTCGTAAAAAAAATCCATTTATGATTTTGAAGGGAGATAATTTGATATCGCTCATTTCATTCAAGATAATCGAAAATTGAGATATTATACTACCCCCATTTTCGAAATGCTGATTTGAGTTGCTTCGAGGAATATTCAGATGCTTCTAAATCCATGGAATCAAAACAAAATCGTTGAATGATTTGACTGTCGATTTTGAAGCGCTTTTTCAACAGTTTTGGAGCGTTTTAAATGATTAGAATTAGTGTATTAAGTGATATGAATTTTTGCCCATAGAATGTCTAAAATAGTTCTGTTACAGATAAGTGTTATATATTTTTTAACCCTAAATAGGTGCAACGTTCTTAGTTTTATCAAAAATACTACACAGAACGAAGTTTTCAACTCTGGTCAGTCTACCTTCACGACGTGCGATGACCAGAATAGATACTTTTCCTTCTTCTTTGTGGTCGTTGAATACTGGATGGGACAGAAAAGAACCTGTATAGGATCACCGTAAAAATGTTTGTATAAAGGGTTTTGTCCATCACATATCAACTAGAAAGATAATATTGAACACATATATTGGAAGAAGTTCAATGAATAAAGAAAGCGCGAAAAGTTTCGATCCTTGTCAGCCTGCACAATCTGTACAGACTGACTAGAGTCGACACTTGACACACTACCCAGACGGCCACGATTCGCCTGACGGGTCGCAAAAATCTTAGGTCGATCATTCTCAACCCAGAATTATTCTTTAAATAAAATTATATCAGATCTACTTATTGAAGTCTGTGTAGTCAGATTGATGGATGTAACACTTTCTGCGTTTTCTGACTGGATCGGACACTAGACGCTATACCCGGATGCAAATATGTCAGATTGGGTGGTATACTTTTCGCACTTTCTCGGTTATGCTTTTCTTGCCTAAGAAAAAATACGGGTGCACGAATATGATTATTAAAGACTGTAAATCTTTGTTTTAAGCCTGCATAAATTGTTAGACCTTTGGACTACGAAGATGAGAATTCTTACTCTAAAACTTTACATGAACGATGATTCGTCATGCGAAAAGAGACCACACAGGAAATTCGTTAAATGAACTGAAAGAAAGATAGAATCCTACATATGTCAACTTAAAGGCGCTTAACCTGAAACGCTTAGAACTTTGATTCGTGATAATTTTTGTTGGTTTGATTTCATGTTTTCGAGGTTGACATGGATATATTAGCGAGTTCATATTTTAGCGAAGGAGTAATATTTGTTCTTTGGTTCGTTATTTCACAGAAAATTAATCAATGGTATTTTTTTGCCTGTTTATCACTCGCCAATAAACTCAAAGGTGTAACTAGGATTTTGAAATTTATACGCACTCAGAAGACGTCCAACAGATAATATATAGGATAAAGGCGATATTTGACAAAAGATGCATGTCCTCCGTCCTCTATCCGTTTCTATGATTTTGAGAGTTCCTGAAGAATCAAAATTTTATTATAATAAGATGTAGTTCCAATGTCATGATCATTCATCGACGACATTTTTCGAAAGATGATTTATTTCTACTATGCATTTTCGTAATGTGCGTCATGGTTATTACCCCATTGCTGTAGGCACAGTCAGAATGGTCTATTTTCACCTGACGAGTCAAAAATACAGGCCTCTTTAGGATCACTCTGAGACCCTCTTGGATCGTCTTTTGTCTGTCGTCTACAATGTAAAAAGTTTCCTAAACCATTTGATCGGAGTTCGATGAAATTTTGACAGAATGTTCCTTGGGTGACCCTTTTCAAAAGTATTCGAAAAAAAATCTGATAAGCACATGAATATGGGCGTGGTATTTTTGTACGCCCGTCGAAAAACGGTACGTATTATGTGATCACTGGTGGCGTCCGGTGGGCTGGAGGCGACCACTTCTATTCCGCTTATGATAACGGTGTGCTTTTACAAGAACAGTAACTCTACCTAACTTATTGGTTGAGCTATTTTCTTTGCTGTTTTTCTTGACGGACGAGTCTTATTACAAACAACCTTGACATCTCTTCTTACCACTGGACCTATTTCAATTAAACTTTTTTCAAAATATATCCTTGGTGATCCTTTCCCCAAAATTCCCAGTGGAATTTTGAATAAAACATAAATATGGGCGAAGCGTGGCGAGGCGGGCTTTTTGCTTTAAATTATTTGAACGACATCTTCTAAACCACTGGGCCAATTTCTAATGAAATTTTTCTACAATGTTTCTTGGGTGACATTCATTGGACCAGTAAAATCCATTTGAGTGGTTTGAGTCCATTATGGTAGCCATTTGTAGTTCCTCTAGTTCCGACTTTGTTGATCATGTTAAGAAAATCGCTTTGGAATTACGCTTTAGTTATACAACACATGTATGTACCTTTTTGATGCTATTAAAGATATCATAAATGTATTTCGTATTGATTTTAGTCTTTGAGTATATACCACTGGACGTGAAGAATAGTTCCACTCCATATCATAAGCATGTTACTAAATAAAGTAAACTAAAAAGCCCTATTCTTGAACAGTATATGTTTTCATATACACGAGCCCAGCTTACGTGATGACAAAACGGTGAAATCTGTTGCAAATTTACCCCGCTAGAAATGTGTACGTGCGTGCAAAGCGGGGCTGAATTTGCAAACAATATGCACCGTTGTTTCAAGATTTTCATATGCTAAAATCCCCATTGTATCTGAAGTGCAGTGGATCTGAGCCTTTAAGGCCTTAAAAACCAACGATAGATTATAATTTGATAAACTAATCGCCTAACCAGTTAAATGATAAAAAAACTTATAGCCCGCTTTCGCCCTATCTAACGTTATCTAAGCGGGGCCCAATCAGTGACGTCATTATGAAATTGCGTGGCAGTGACGTGAAAATGACGTGCTTTAATAAAGTTTGTCCTAAAATTTAAACATTTCGTCTCATTTTTTGCAGTAAAGGAATAGATAAATCTTTTGTTTTTCGAGCAAGACCGTTTGGTATTTGAGCTTCTAGTGCGTGACATTTCCAACAATTTCACGTGTGTGCATGCTATATATATTGAGCAGCATAGACAGTCATAAAATGCATAAAAGAAAAATTGCTGACTGGAGGCCTTTCCTACCTACAGAGTGCAAATTGTGCGTATGCACATGCTGGTTAGAGGAACGCCTTTGTCCGAATGTGAAATTGTTGGAAATGCAATTTAAAGGCTTATCCCATTTCGTGGATATCAGAAGCTCTATTTTCACTTGTTCTTCCGCAACTCGTGAAGATATAACTTTTGTTTTTCACTAAATGAAATATAAGTCGAACTTACTCTGAAGCAAACTTTTATTTTCTATTTCATCTCTTGAAAACTGATTAATTCCTACAGTTAATCACATCATGAAATTGACATTCATCTCAAACTAAACATTTCTTAAACGCTCAATCAGCGCTCCATTCATTCAATCCAAGCACTCACTCAAACAATTTATAAATGCTTCGAAATCACTAAAAAGATAAGATCATCAACTTTATTCAATTTTTTTCTAGAAAATAAACATCTCGATTCCATTGACATAATTAAAATTATAAACGTTTAATTGTTTGAAAGAAATATGAAGCTACTTATAGAACCAATTTATATCGATAAATGTTCTAGTTCCAGTTAGGCAAATTGGTAAAATGTTATCACATTAACGACTTTTGTCGTGGATCCTTGGTTCGATTATCGGCTTCTTCCAATAATTGGACGAGACTTGAAATTAAGGGGTTCCTCTTTCTGGTGTGGATTTTTCAAGTATCTGAATTCTCCATGAAGATACACAACGAAATAGTCCGTATATATTTATAAAAGGAAGGTAATAAATATCCTGAACAAAATTGGCGTTATCGGATTTCCTCCCTTTAATTTCACTCAAAATTTGCGCTATACACTCGTTCAATTTCATTCCAAAATTATTCTAAAATCATTAATTCTATCAATTTCACGATGGTCCTTGCTGTAAGCCTTTTTGGACGAAATTAGTGGGGTTTCGTTAAACGATTTCGGAGTGTTCTGAACAGTTGAAGAGGATGTTTAAGACGCTTTGAATGGTTTTGATATTATTTTTTTCGAAAATTTTCGAAATTTTTAGCTCTAGCAAAACCTTGTTTGGATAAAACAAGATCGGTGGAATAAGATCCCTCCACAGCTTATTCAAGCTGTATATAACGGCGTTCGTCTCAGTTGTCCAAACACGACATTGTTTGACGTTTTTGTCTGAGAAAGGAAAAGACAAAAAATACATTTCCGATCTAAATACATTAAAATGTGTATAAGGCGACCACTTAGAGCACTGCTAAAAATCGGTTGTTTAAGAAAACGGTCGCTTAGTAAATGTTTTGTTTACAAATAAGAAAGATTAGTTTGATAGAATATGTATTTAATTGTAATTAAATTGCAATGTAATCCCACGTTGTTAAAGGTCTAAAGAATCCTCTCATTAAGGCGGTCTAATGAGTTTTAAAAAGATAGGGTTAATATATTTTTAGACCAACGTATCTACTTTTTTTAAATACTTTGAATTTAAGAAGGAGAATCTGAAAATGGTCGCTTAATAAAATAGTCGCTTAATAGACGTGGTCGCTTAAGCAAGATTGACAGTGGGTATCATCCGTCAGGCGAAAAGAGGTCATCTGGGAGTGCTAAAAGTGTCGACCCTTGTCACGTTGCGTGTGTTGCTTAGGCTGAATAGTGAATGTAACATTATTATGTAAATGTTTATGGGCCAGAGGCCTAAATACTTGAATAAAGTTATTTGTATTTGCACTAGCGTCGACATTTCTCTCATTTTGCGACTATTACAAAAATGTAAGAACAACGTGAAATTAACAAATAGAATGATTTTTGGAATCTTGTTGCAATTAAAGGGAATGAGTGTGTTGAGCGTGCTTTTGGGCGAAATTCGAGGGGGTAATTTAATATCGCTTATTTTGTTCAAGATGAACAATATTGGAGATATTTATTACCGCTTTTAAAAATATATAGAATATCACTGCAGGTACAGTTAGTTACATCGTCAAGTTGACATTCATCTCAATCAAAACCATTCTTAATCCATCACTCAGCGCCCCAATCATTCATTCCAAACACTCACTCAAACCATTAAAAAGCGCTCAAACCCATTGGAAAATATAGACTCAACAATGTCGCTAAAATAAAGAGAAAAATCACGATTTCACTGACATAATTCAAATTGTTAGCGTCTCATAGTTTTCTTGAAGGTATAGGAAGCTGTCTTTAGAGCTTGTATCCATATTTTATTAAAGGGGGGGGGGGTAATCAATATCGCTAATTTTGTTCATCCTGAACAAACTTTGCGATAAGGGATTACCTCCCGTTTATTTCACTCAAAATCCGCTCCGAACACTCATTCAATTTCATTCCAAAATCATTCCAAAATCATTCACCTTGTCAATTTCACGACGTTGTTTTTACAAATCCAACATACCTTGCAAAATTCAATTATATCAGTGAAATGCTGGATTTTGTCTACTGAGCTTTATTTTGAATGTAGTTGTTGATCTCATCATTTTGAGTGTTTTTGAGCGTTTTTGGTTGGTTTGAATGGGTGTATGGAATGACTGAATGGAGCACTGAGCGATTCAGAATGATTTTGATTAAAATGACAGTCAATTTCACGATTTGCTTAACTGTTAAGTCTAGAATGTTCATTCTATCTTTTGTTTAAGGTAGGGGAATCAAATTAGTTCCGCAACATTTCAGAACCCATGAACTTTCACAATGTTGACCGAGGTTGCCTAATAAAAATCATTGGGAAACCTCGGTTAACATTGTTAAAGTTCCTCACTTTCAAAATGTTGCAGAGCCATTATGGGTACACTACCATAAAGTGTCTTCGTAACGCAACCTACGGTTGATCTGTACATTAGCCTATCTCTATTTCAAATGTTTATTAATTCAAAGATGATCCTTTTTTCGAGATACGTGTAACTAATCATGTCATTTTTTTCAAAAAAATCTTTTCGAGTTTTTCACGTTTGCGATTGTCCGAAAATCAAATAACTGTGTTGACTCTCTCTCCAAATAATTGTAGTTCAGTGAACAACATCGTGAAATTAACAAGGTGAATTGTTTCGTAATGGTATTCGATTGAAATGGAATCGGTGTGAGGAGCTAGTTTTGAATGAAATTAACGGGAGAGAATCCAATATCGCCAATTTCATCCAATCAGAGTAAATTAGCGATATTTTTATCGTGCTCTATCAAATTCTGCCTACATTTGTGTTAGAGTTTCTTCATGGACCAATTAGACACTCTAAAACCCACACTTGCCAATTTTATCAAGGAACGATTTGATTGATTTGAATGAAATGTTGATCGCTATGAACTATTTCACCATTTGTAAGAAAATTTGGCAGCTTTTTTGAAAAGCCAATTATTTCAAGGAACGATTTGATTGATTTGAATGAAATGTTGATCGCTATGAACCATTTCACCATTTGTTTGAAAATTTGACAGCTTTTTTTAAGGTTTGCTTGAAGGTTTTGAATGAATGGATAGAGAACCGAGCGACGATTTAGAATGGTTTTGATCTAGGTAAATGACAATTTAACGATGTTACTTACTGTAACCAAGTCTAAAATGAATATATATGACACGGGCGATTCTTCAGGTTTCCTTTTTGTTCCAGTTGGCCCAATGCCGAGCCAAGAGATCAGTTTTTGCCGAGTTAGTTAATCGAGGGGTAGTGAAAGACTGTGTAAAATGTTTTCTTTACAGATAAAATGTTTTTTATACAGTTACTTATGTCCTATTGCAAAACAGTTGTACTACCTATAAACATATAGGCAGTTACAACTATTTCGTTCTGAGCTATCGACATGTTCATATGTCAACCTAATGATCGGCATTTTAGACGAATTTTAAGACAAGAATTGTTTTTTACCTTTTCCATTTGTGCTAACCATTAGGTGTTACGTAAGACGTGACAAAGTTTACTTCCATCATATGTTTATTTGTCATGTAAAATGTATTTGTGTAATGAGCCGGAGGCCTAAATCACCAATACAATAGTTATAGTTATAGTTAACCTTACACTTCAAACAATTTTGAGCTTTATTGTTTTTAATCATATTTACCCGTCAAGCAAAAGGGAAACATCTAGGTAGAGCGTAAAGTATTGACCTATTCAGACTGCGCGGACTGCTTAGGCGGGCTGGAGACGAAAGCTTTCCTTCTCGACGGATTTCAGAATCTGGTATAGTCATTATACATTGATCTTTTTTTTGAAATGCGACCTTCGATTGGCCCCTACCTGAATCAATCTAGTTTTTTTTTCACATTTCATTTTCTGGTCTCGTCTCGTGTTGATTTTTTGCATAATAGGCAACACGTTATTTCAATTGAGTTGTGAAATTTTAGCATAAAAATAATGTACTCCACGCGATACCTAGATGAGGCTGTAAAGTTATGGATAGAGGATACAAATATTAGCCGTAAAAGACATTTATTTACCATGAGCATATGCATTTCTAATTCAAAAGATTAGTTGAGTCGTCCAATAATGAATTTTTTTTTTCCAATTTCATGAGAATGTCTTAAGCACATTTAAGATATTAAAGTTTATGAAATCGCCATGAGTTCGCACGGCGGGGACGATACCACAACGCCTTCGACAACACATTAGGGGCTATAACAATTTAGTCGTTTAGGCCCAAAAAGACTATTTGGTTCCATTTGGATTCAAATTAGGATCACCTGTATTCAGAAGCGATTAATCTTCCCTCGTCTCTTTGAAACACAGAGCTTTAGGACAAGGCAGTACAGAGTTTATACACTTTAGGCCTACATCATGGACGACAACAACAACGCCGTCACTGACGACAACAACCGTCAGCAACGTAGAAGACGACAACAACAACATCATCATCAACAACAACAACAACATTTCTACTTTGTGAAGGTTGCAAACTTTGTTAATTTGCATTTTCCCTTCAAATTGCAAATTTTCCTATTCCTGGCGGCGGTACATATCGTTTCCAATATTTGCCTACAATCAGTGAATGGATTAAAGTCAAAGAAATTTATAAAAAGAAATTGACAATATTGTTTTAATTGTTTAAAGTAGCATTTGAAATAATATCAAAAGCTTAATAATATTGAAAGCGGGAATGGCAATTCGAAGAAAAAGAATAATTTCAGTTTAATTATCTCGAGTCCTACTCCTTTTTGATTAGTTTTGTCAGAAATTGTACATTGTTCCGAAACACAAACACTGTAGAATGCATTATTACCTCCCTTGAAAAAAATAAATTCAATTTTTTCTTAAATAAGATCTAATTCGCTTTTGATGTAGAAATAAGGTTACAAAAATAATAGTTATAAAAGATTTATAGTATGCAAAAATACTATGAAGCAATTATTTGATCTGTTGGAAAAAGTCAATACAACTTGCTTCTTTGAAAACGGACAGACAAATGGTTTCAATATGCTGTCAACATAACGTTTCGTTGTTAACTTCCATTGGCCAAAACTAGATTTGTGTTTATGTCTCCATGAAATACCGTTATACTCCAGTACAACGCATAGCATGTCTACAACAAAATCACGCTTAACGTTCATCCTCGCCGTCGACCATATCGAGATAGAGTCTTGATCCATCTGCAAAGAGAACACTTTGTCAGTGTTGATTACCTTATCTCCGATACAAAGTACACCAATTAACATGATCTAATCGATCGTCTGAGGTTAAAAGGTTATCCCAGAAAGCTGTATTAGAGCGTAACATCACCTGTTTTAAACAACCCGTTTAGTAAAAGCGTATAGTATATCCATTTTGAGGTCTTAAATTGTCCCGTGCTGTCTTCGAAGTCGATTGGAACCTTTTGCGAACATGCCTTTGGATGATTTAACAATCAGTTCGTGTTGACGTCACCCTTTGGCGTCCTGAGCGTTGCCCATTACCTACAGACCAAGTTTTTTATGGCTACGGGCAAGTTTCATTATTGCTTGGTGAGGGAAACCTATTCTGCCTACAATTTGAAGAAAAGACAATCCTGCTTCGACCATACTGAAAAACCCGATGACGTTGTACGTTGGTCAAACGTCTCATTTGTGCAAAACTTTCAAGCATCTAAGTGTCCCTATCTCGGCATAATTACTGGCTAGCATAATTCATTAACATTTTGTGATTAATTTTGCATGCGCGCCATGATCGTAAGAGTTTGCACGTGACGTCTTGTGTCAATAATCAAAACACTTTATCAACACTATAGTTAATTAATGCGTTCACATTCAAACAAAGTATAAATATCGTACATAGTATATTGCATAGGGCAATACTAATTCAAAGATCCAAGGGTATTTTGGGTGGTTACTTTCTAGTGACGCCAAGTAAACTTTTAATAAGTCATAAAATCTATAGACTATAGACGATAGGTACAGTTTAACGCAGGACAGACTGAAATTCATAGGTGTTTCTTTGGTTGGGACTCAAAGCCCTTTTCATCCTCTGAAAAGAGACAAAGATAGATAAAAAAAATATTAAGAAAAATACAACTTTTTTTATACCTAATTGAAATAAGCTTAAAACATGATAACAACTACTTTTGTAAAAACAAAGACCATTGAATATAGGTTGAAGACAGTTTTAGATAGGATTTAATATTTTTTTCGATTTATGCTCAATTAATAAATAAACCTATTCAAGAGTGTAAAAGGGTCTTTTACAGAGAAACAACTCATATTCTAACAAATAGTATTCTAACAGGATTGTTCTCTCTTTCCCTTCCTTTGAATTTACAGTGAATTGCCGAATTTGTTGAGACACGTTCCCTTAATTATATTTTTACATTTATAATTTCTAATTTCTCAACGAATTCGATATCTCTCTAGAGTGCCATCAGATTCAATCACCATCAGTACTTTCAGTGCTTTGATTTATCTAGGCAACTGACTTCTGGTGGTACATGTACTTGGTTAAATAAAGCTTGAAAACAGCAAATTATTTTATACTTTCCCATCATATTAGGAGATTTTTTGGCATAATAGGATTTTGTGATAAAACGCAGTAAAACAATATAGATTTGTAATCAAAATTAATTATAATACATAACAAAATTTAATGTTTTATTAAAATTACCGAAAGTCATCTAATGCGGAGACGTTGATCATTTTGACGCCTTAAAACCCACTTTTGAAACGACGCACTTATATGGCCGCACTAATTATTCACTAGGTCCATACTATAGAATCGCCGAGTCAGCGATTGGACATTCGATTCTGAAGACATGACGTCACGCGTAGAATTCAGAAATATCGCCGATTAAAAAAATGTGCTTTACGTATGTTCTTCCTTGATTGGAGATGCAACAGCATTCTTGGATATACTCAGTCTCAATTTGTATCTGTGTATTTTTGTTTGTTTGTTCCTGCCAGTCAAAAAGGGTTCTAGTCCCCTGATATTCTCTTCATACTAGGTTTAAGTACTTTGAATACTTGAAATCTTAATACTGAGGGATACGTGTATACTTTAATTGAATTACCGTCGAAACTAAGAATCGCCTTGTCGATATTTAAATGTCATAGAGTTGCTATTGAAACCTAAAAGAACAGGGAATACGTATGTGCTATTTCAGGACTATAAATAGAAATACTGTTTCGATATTTAAATGTTCAGCTTGTCACAAAGTTGCTATTGAAACCTAAAAGAACAAAGAATACGTATTTGCTATTTCAGGACTATAAAAAGAAACACTGTTGAATATGAATATCACGTCTTCATCCATTGTCCTATTAATATAATGAATTATTGAACGTTTTTATTAACTTAACTTGTACTAAAAATACACCTTTTACTTGCAATTACAAATACACGTTTTTTTGCTTTCATTTGCGCCGCCGTCATGGCACAATTGGTAGTGCGTCGGACTGTCCATCTAGAGGTCCAGGATTCGATCCCCGACGGCGGCATCCATCCTTTCCGGCTATTTGTCTACCACCAATGGGTTGAAAATCGTAGACCTATTTAAATAATCTTTATTCGAAATGGATCAGCCTTGATGAAACTAGCCCCTGGAATTTCCTCGATTTACCGCAAGCGTTCAGGTCATATTATACATAGAATATCATAAGTCATGAGTATCTATGTAAGCGGTCAATCTTATATGACACCATCGGTCATGTTATTTAGGTATTCTATAGCTAGAAAATCGATATTTCCGTGCAGATACTTTTAGCAGCATTACCCTGGAGCGTCTCTTTTTATGTGAATTTCCGTCAGCATGTTTAACATCTGTGTTATGTGAAGTTCAAATTGACTTACTAAAAGTATACTTTAAGATCTAGCTTTGTTTATTTTAAAACGATAACTGATATTTTTTCAATGTGATAAATTATGCGAAAAGAGATGTAATCGTAGTTGGTAGATAATTACAAAAGCAATATTTCAAAACCAAGAATTACTTTTGACATTCAGTACAGTGAACTAGGTACAGTAAGCTACATGTCTGTTAAACTTCCTTTAAATTGACCCAATGATTCGTGTCTGATTATCAATAAATGGATTAATTTTAAATTGAATTTGTCTACTCTGTCTCTAATGACCGGCAAGCCTGTCTCAATCTGTCGATACTGATACTGCCAGTATCGGAGGGTAGCGCAGATGGGACAGGTTTACCAGTCTACTGTCTCTGTAACTTAGAGTAACTTCCCTTTTTAAATTATGTCCCTTTCAATGACCTGCTTAAACATGATAATATCGACATAAATCCGTAAACTGCATATTTGAGTCGAAGTTCCGTAAGTAATACATTTCTTGTGCATATTTGATGACATAGCACTATATATCTTACTTCAGGGTTAATTTGATTTATTCATGTACAATACTGATAAAAGTGTAAATAGCTTTATGAATCAACTCCTTTGTTTGAAAACGAAAGTAGCAAAAAACTCATCCACTTTCGTTTTCAGCTGGAAGGTTGACATTTATTATTACGATTGTCATCTTTGTCGACCATAAGAGATTAATAGAGAAGGCATAAAAAGATAGTTATTTACATGTATGTTTAATAGTTATCGCTTCTTAACCAGGTAAGTGTCGTCTCAATAATATTGTTTTCAAAAAGCATTGACCCCTAACAACCGCCTTTCTTAAATTCGCCTTGTCATTTAACATCGTGATTTTTAAGGTAGTCCACCCCTGCTGAAAATAATCAAATCGGCACAACTCGTGTTACTCGCTGTTTCGTGTTAATAATGGTATTACACAACTCGTGTTCCTCGCTGTATCGTGTTGATAATGGTATTACACAACTCGTGTTACTCGCTGTATCGTGTTGATAATGGTATTACACAACTCGTGTTACTCGCTGTATCGTGTTGATAATGGTATTACACAACTCGTGTTCCTCGCTGTATCGTGTTGATAATGGTATTACACAACTCGTGTTACTCGCTGTATCGTGTTGATAATGGTATTACACAACTCGTGTTACTCGCTGTATCGTGTTGATAATGGTATTACACAACTCGTGTTACTCGCTGTTTCGTGTTAATAATGGTATTACACAACTCGTGTTCCTCGCTGTATCGTGTTGATAATGGTATTACACAACTTGTGTTACTCGCTGTATCGTGTTGATAATGGTATTGCAGTGCTACAACATCGTTAGTGCCTATACAGTGATGACATAAAGAGCCGATTTCAGAATATATGGATGTACCGCCTTAAACTAGAATTCTAAGTTGACCTACTTTCAAGACACAATCGTGATTATGTTTGATAAGACGAGATATACTTACTTTATTTTTTTTCGGGTGTACAATAACCATTCACCTGACCCAAAAATATATCAACATAAAGTGCCCTTCTTTCATTAGATCGATTTTAGATAGTGGACCCTTAACAGTTTAGCATCGTTCCTTTCGGAAGATACGGACTTTAACGGTATTGACCGAGCTTTCCAAATGATTATATAAGAAAACCTCGGTTTACAATGTGGAAGATTTCAAGTTCCGAAATGTTGCGGAAATTTCACGGGTCCACTACCTTAAATGTCAATATCATAATTGCAATGAATATGTGAGGACCTTATCACACTTAGTGATATCATTATCTTTAAGAAGAAAACACCCATACAATAAGGTAGAATGGCTAAGTTTATCTCGAATAAACGATTTATCAGTACCCACAAAGTAGGAGAATATAGAATTTTAGTATCACTCCGTTATATGTAGACCCTTATGTAGATCAGTCGGTGTATTCCACGTCGTTTTTCACTTGCCATGTTCCTGTGTTCGTATTAACTCAAATAGGGTAGGGTAGAATAACCCTGGAGAAATTATCATAATGAATCGATTTTAGTCAGCTTCTACTGTCTAGCCAGTTGGAATATTTGTAGTACCTCCGAGATTCTCCTTTCTTCGGATAAAGTCTATGTATAAAATGTGGTATGGTAGAATAACCCTTTCGAAGTTATATTAATTCGGTGTCAAAGAATCCATCTTAGTCATCTGCTACTGTACCTTCAAGAGCCATTTATGTCGGAATTATACCGGAATCATATAGACCTCGTTATTGTATTAAGCACATTAATGCAATAGGTTTATATCATTATCAGTATGATGACCCAAGATACCTCTGTACCATACATGTATAGATACAAATAATCTTTTAAATATATTGTGCGACATCTGCCTCAAAATATTCAAGTATCAATTTCATGGGGTTTCAAGATGGTCTTCTGTGAGGTAACAAGTTATCACTCTTCGGGGACATTTCCTTAATTTTAAATTAAAATGTTTGGTTTGATGTCAATATCTACATGTATTTTGGTATAAAAGTTACTGGTAATTCAAAATTTGATATATTAAAATTGTTTGTTTTAGAGTAAGATTAGATAATTTTCCATTGAGAAAACAATAAGGCGAAACAGTAACAACTTGTAAAACATTTAGAGACATTTTTGCATTTTGACCGCAGGGTGGTACATTTGTCCCTAAATCATATCAAATAAGGTTACTGTGTACTGTTTAGGTGAAGTAAAACGTCGTCTCTTATATTCCGACGGGATACGTACACATTCACGTCATAACGTCATAATTCATTGTGATGTCAAATTGTCACACTACAAAACTTGGCAAAATGTCCAAAAGTAAAGACTCAACTCAAACATGTACCTATTATCGTAAGATATTGATGGAATTCTCGATTTTTTTTATCAAGAGGAATGTTTTCTATATTTAAACCGATCAAAAATAACTGTTACAGACTTACAGTACAGAACATTGTGAAAATGACAAGATGATTGATTTTGGAATGATTTTGGAATGAAATTGATTGAGTATGTAAACGAGTTTTGAGTGAAGCTAATGAGAGGTAATCCAATATCGCAAATTTTGTTCAGGATGTCCCTTTAAAAATCTGCATATATGTTGTATAGATAGCTTCCTATATCTTAAAGATATAACCAGGCGCTTACAATTTCAATTAATTCAGTGAAATCCCGATTTTTTTCCCTGCTATTTTTATTTTGAACGAAGTTGTTGTTACATGTTTTTAAGTGAGTTTGGAACGTTTTGGAATGGTTTTAGTGAGTGTTTGGAATGAATGAATGGAGTGCTGAGTGAGCGAATGGGAATGTTATTGATTGAAATGAATGTCAATTTCACCATGTAACTAACTGTATTTACTTAGATAGAATATTCTTTTTTAGGACTATGGAAGTCTCAGGAAGAAAGCAAGTCGACAGCGATATAGTAAGGTCAAGATGTGATCCTTGTAAATCCGTTGATGAAAACCAAACTGCAGAGTGTTTCTGTACAGAATGTAATGAATATTTATGTTCTGATTGCTCGAGAGCTCATAGGAAAGCTAGAATATCTAGGAATCATGCCTTGTTGGGATATGATAAACTGCCTAAAGAGACATTGGCCATGGAAACTGAAGGATATTGTAAAAAGCATAAAGATAAACCTTTAGATTATTTCTGTACAGTTCACAACAAATTTTATTGTACAGTTTGTATAACCCTAGAACACAGGGACTGTACAGTTGAATATATCCAGAATTTGGTTGACAAATACGAACAAAATAGAGAATATGATAATTTAACTCAGAAGATGAAAGATCTAAACAGCCTTATCGACGAGACGAAATCAGAAACAGACCAAAATGTTGCGTTTACACACCAAGCATCAGCCAAAACGATTGCAAGTATAAAACAGTTTAGAACAGAAATTAACGCCCTGCTTGATTCGCTGGAAACGAAGATTTTAGAAAAGACTAGAAAAATAAAGGATGAAGACCTAAAACGCCTGTCAGAAATATCTTCTCAACTTGATTCTATGAAAACAGAGTTAGATGAAGCGAAAACAAAGATCGAAAATCTCCGTACAACAAAACAAAACAAGCAACTCGTTGTTACTTCAAAGCAAGTTGAAACTAAACTAGCTATTTTAGAAAAATATACAAAAGATATGTCTAAATCAAACATCTTTAAAACACACAACTTTCATCCGAACGAAACCCTTTATAACAAGATAAAATCTATCGAAGATTTCGGAAATCTTCAAAATGAAGAAAATAGAGACGGGATGGGAAGTAATCAGATAAATAAAGAAATTGGCGCTGTAGAAAATAAGGAACAAAACAGAATTCCTTCAAACATTTCTCACGAAAAAGATATTGACATTCGTCATTCAGGAGATAAAAAGAAGTGTTTCATAACAGGCAGTGTTTATATGAATAACAACAGACTGGCTTTGGTCGACAATTTCAACAAGAGTGTCCGTATAGTTGATATCCTACAGAGTAACATTGTATTACATATAAAGTTAGATAGAGCAACATGGGATATCACGTACACAGACCAGAACCAGCTTGTTGTTACTGCTGCATCATATCTAGTGTTTCTGAATGTTGGGAAGACATTGACAGTAAATAAGAAACTCAATGTGGGCGGAAACTGTCGGGGTATAGATTATACTGATAATATACTGACAGTGTCCTTTATAGATCCAGGCTTAGTAAAGTTTATGAATATGGACGGACAGACTATGAAATCTATAAGTAAATACATGAATGGAGAACCTCTTTTTGGTAGACCTGAGTACGTAGTAGCCAGTAGAGATGAGAAAGTTCTTTATGTTACAGACAGTCATAAGAACACTGTTACAAAACTAGACATGAATGGAACTGTTATAGATGTACACAGTCGTGAAGACTTGAGGTGGCCACGCGGTGTTACAGTAGATAAATATAACAATGTCTATATAGCTGGATGGGCGTCACATAATATTTGTGTACTGACAGCTGGAATTAGACAGATACAACCAATACTTAAGATAAATAACCCCCAATCTGTTGTGGTGTGTGACGACTCGGATCAGATGGTTGTCAGTGAATATTTCGATAATGCTATACATATCTACAAGATACACCGAAGTAAACCAAACTAATCGTTTAGGTAAATCATCGTTGTGGGAGACCAAAATGACGTAATTACAGCTTATATCAAGCTATAGATACGACACTGTGGTCGAGAAACGACAAAATATTATTATGACCGATCTTGTAAAAAAACATGTATGATTTTAAATGGAGGTAATTGAATATCGCTAATTCCATTCAAGATGATCGACAATTGAGATATTATACTACACCCATTTTGTAAATTCTAATTTGAGTTGCTTCGAGGAATATTCAGATGCTTCTAAATCCATGGAATCAAACAAAATCGTTGAATGATTTGACTGTCGATTTTGAAGCGCCTTTTCAACAGTTTTGGAGCGTTTTGAATGATAAGAATGTGTATATTGAATGATATGGATGTTATGCCCAGAGAATGTCTAAAACAGTTCTGTTACAGATATGTGTTATATATTTTTTAACCCTAAATACGTGCAACGCTCCTAGATTTATCATTAAATACTACACAGAACGAAAAGTTTTCAACCCTGGTCAGTCTACCTTCACGACGTGCGATGACCAGAATAGATACTTTTCTTTCTTCTTTGTGGTCTATGAATACTGGATGGGACAGAAAAGAACCTGTATAGGATCACCGTAAAAATGTTTGTATAAAGGGTTTCGTCCATCACATGTCAACTAGAAAGATCATATTGAACAAAAATATTGGAAGAAGTTTAATGAATAAAGAAAGCGCGAAAAGTTTCGATCCTTGTCAGCCTGCGCAATCTGCACAGTCTGGCTAGAGTCGACACTTGGCACACTACCCAGACAGCCAATTTTCTCATGACCGGTCGGCGGTCGCAAAATCTTAAGACGACCATTTTCAACCTAGAATAAGTCTTAGAATGAAATGCTACAACATTTTTAAGTCTGTACAGTCAATTTGATGTATGTAACACTTTCTGGGTTTTCTGCCTTGAAACGATACTTCGCGATACTTCACGCTATACCCGGATGTACAGTTAGTAACATCGTGAAATTGACATTCACCTCAATCAAAACCATTCTAAATCGCTCACTAAGCGCTCCATTCATTCATTATAAACTCTCACTCAGACCATTAAAAAACACTCAAACCTATTGAAAAATATAGAATAACCAACTTCATTGAAAATAGATTTTGATAGAGAAAAATCGCGATTTCACCGACATAAATCAAATTGTTAGCGTTTCATTGGTTCTTGAAAGAATGGGAAGCTATGTATAAATCTTGTATACATTTTTCTATTTAAGGGAGGTAATCAATATCGGTAATTTTGTTCATCCCGATAATAATAGTAATATCGCGGCGGCTGGAGCACCTAACAATGGTTTCCTGGTATTTCTCTCACCAGTACAACCATCACATCCTTTCCTAGCCTCCAGCCGCTATCTGACATAGGTCTACGATTATCAACCCATTGGTGAGAGACAAATAGTCGGACAGAATAAGTGCAGCCGTCGAGAATCGAACCCGGGACCTCTAGATTGACAGTCCGACGCGCTACCACTTTTGACGGAAACTAAATGATTTGGCCGTTGGTGAATAATCAAAACATCGTAATTACAGCTTAAATAAGCTGTAGTTTCGATGTTATGGTCATTCATCAAAGACTCCTTTTGAAAGAGGATTTATTTATATTACGCACTTGCGTAATGTGCGTAATGGTAATTACCCCATTGCTATATGCACTGCCAGAATGGTCTATTTACACGAGTCACTTATAGAGGCCTTTTAAAGATCACGCTTAGTCAATTTCATTCCAAAATCATTCCAAAGTCATTCATCTCGTCATTTTTACGATGTTCTTAACAGTATTTCTAGAGCGGCTTTACTCATTCCTATCTACATGTATATATAGAAATCACATTTAAATTCCCCTCCCTCACGCCGACCAGGGACGTCCGTGATATTGGATACAGCGTCGGCCTCTTGACCAAGAGGTCCCGAGTTCGATTCACATTAACGGCTAGCCATCTTGGTTCCTTCATTGGTCCACATAATCGACTTAAATACTGGTAATTTTTCACGGGGCAGATTTGAGAGTGATTAATCTATGTTCTTTAAAAACATGTTTCCCAATCGAAGGATAATAACAAGTTTTAAACCAAACATCAGGGAGTCTCCGATCCTCTTCCATTTAATCATATATCTTCGTAAATTATATCATTTAGAAATGGCCCTCTGCACCTTTCTTGAAGTTGGACCCATCTGAAATTGTTTCGTCTGAGTGAGTTAGCGATTAAGAATGATTTTGATCGGAATGACATTCAATTTTAAGATGTTACTAACTGTGTGTCAGGTTGGCCTGTACTGGAACCAATCTCTTTTTGAAACATTCATTCACTGAGTTCCCAGATGGTTCTTTTTCGCATGACGGATCGCATAAATATTGCAACATCGAATAAGTAGGAAGAAAGAATAAATTTGCTTACGATTTGAATATAAGGATGGCCTTTAAATGCAAGGAGGGATAACCTGAATACAATTCCGTACATCTTAGAAATATTCTAGAAAGCCCTTTACCAAAATGATTTCTTAAATAATTCTGTAAATATGGCCAGGACATAAATGTTGAATTGTGATCTTAGATGGTATAAGTTTAAAATATGGTTCCGATCTACAGAGCGCTGACCGTTTTGTGAAAGATAGACGGCTGTCCTGCGTTCAGGATGTAAATACGTTTTTCGAACGTTTAAGATGATACCCCACTTTGCATATGTTCGTTATGGACAAAATTAATTATTTTGAATTATCTCCCTTTGGTAAAAATATTCTTACTTTTCTATAAATAGATACGTGTTTCTACAAGGACTATTAAGACGCTTCAAAATCAATTAAGAGATGATGAGATTTTTTGTTGAATTCATGGAGGTATTAAACTTAAAACTTCATCATTTTGTATGAATATGTGGAACAGATTCAAACGTGAGTGTGATGAGATTTTTATTTTCATACATCAATGAATCGAAAAATAATATCTTCAAATCTTATAATCAAATAAGAGGGATTTTGAAGAAATACTTTATGTGTAAGTTTACAAAGAAGCTGCACACTCAAAATTGTTTTCATTTAGTAATAAAACTACACTGAGTACTATAAGGAAGTGTGCACTTTCGATCTTTTGCATTTCGCTTTATTTTTACAAAGTTGAAGGAAAGTTAATTTGATACCATACTGTAGTCAAGACCTTTTGAAATTAAAAGTTGAATAAGACTTGAATAAAGTATAGCATACTACATACGCGCAGGCAGAACTTACGTTGTTGAGATTTAAACTCCTTTCAACGATTTCGTTGGTAGGAACTATGTGTTGATGTTGCATTGTATAGTTTTAAAAGCCATTCCAAGCTATTTCCAAACAAAAGTTTTATTTTTTATGCAGACGTTACGCGGACGTTTACCTAAGATATTGCTACGTTGTTAGGCCAGTAACTTGTCGTTGAATGGTGCGAAAGTGTTCTGTGACATCTCGATTTGCTTTTTAAAATCCTTACAAAATGATGACCCTTATTTCTATTCGACCATGAATACCCAATCAATTTTAATGACGTTCTAAATCTGACAGTGTTCGATTTTGTTCAACGACGTTTATTGGTAGTCAAAAGACGCTGTAGCAGCATGCACGATAGATTGTGTAATTTCAGAGATATTCAAAATTCAAAAGGGAACACTTTCTTTTGGAACTAAGAATATTTTTCTTCCAATCAGAATTCACAAAAATAGTTGGAATTAACAAGAATTAAATTATTGCTATACGTAGCCAATGAAATGGGGAAACAGTTTGATTGATTTGAATGTTGATTGAAAGCGTTCTTATTGATTTAGAGTCGGCATTAAGATATATACTCAAACGCAAACAAAAAACACAAAAAACAAGAAGCATTGTATTTGGGGACTTTTTGCAGACATCCTTATGACCTAAACCTAAACAAATATAGTCCAAAAGTGCAGATTATTTAGTGTTCCACAAGATTGGGTGGTTCGTTATGAAACCAAATAATGTATACATGTAGATATGTGATATTTATTAAACTGCGTAAGGGTTCAAAATAAAATTAAAAAAAAAATACACGAAGTTTGAAATGACGGTTAATCTTGCATCGATCGAAATGAAATGAGGTTTTAAACCCTTCAAAGGATGGATATGAAACCATTTAAAGTATTACCTGAACAAAACGACGTCTCATTGAGTTGACGTAACGTTGTACGACCAACAGAGAAATGCGGTTCCTTTCGACCTACAAAGTCTGGTACAGCCCTTGCAAATTGTTAAGATTATACTGGTCCCTTTTTTTTCGACCAAGCAGATCCAAAATATGTTCGATAGGATTAAGGCCAGGGGAAACGGCTGACAACGGCAAGATATCAACGCCATTTGTATTCAAATATTGCCGCGTAATGAGAGCCGTATGGGGCGAGCATTGCCGCGCATAAATGAGCCAGGAACGTGCTGGCGGATGAATGGAACAATGACAGGTCTCGACACCTGATCAATGTATTCAGCAGCATGGAGATTGCGATGTACAATTACCTGTTCGGTTTTCATATCCCCATTATCCGACCCAACACCATGATGCTACCCCGAACGAACCTCTCTCTTTTAATGCAGGCTTTAGCGAATCGTCCACCTCTTCTCCTATACACTCACACGCTGCCATCATGGTAACTGGGGTTGAACCTAGACTCGTCGAAAAAGAGAGTTGGATTCCATTGACGCATTTGCCAACGGAGGTGCTACTGTGTCCAGACAAGACTAGCAGGGCGATGACGTTGCGCCAGTATGCTTCCAACGTAAGGTCGTCTGGCCCGTATCGGCCAACGGAGATGTGGAGGTCGTCTGAGAATGGCGTCCCTGCTTTAACCGTACTGCCTAACTATAGCAGGAGCCGTCTGGAACCGGTGCCTAGCGAGCGTCATTTCAAAATGACGGTCTTATCTGGCGTCAGTAACCCGAGGCCTGCCACATCGATGCCGATCAGCAACTGTGCCAGTTTACCGGTACGAGCGTCCATTTGACAAGGATTTTCACGAGGATATAGTACGATTTGCTTTTTCTGGGCGTTACGTAACATTGTACCCTTTACTGACCGGATGTATCCACTTTTAGGAAAAGTGACAGGCGTGCTTTTCGGGGTACAAAAATGAAATGCCAATGACCTACAAAACTATTCTTTTTATTTTAACTTGAAAAACGCTTAGATTTTTTTGCATTTGAGCGGAATGAGTGTCACTTTATCGATATTTTCCTTTCACTAGCTATAAATATTGCCTGATAAAAGGGGGTATAATAAACTTGTTGATATCAGGTCACTTGATCAAGTGACAGCTTTATCATGTCGCTTGGTCACGTGGCCTGTCGGATCTTCTTTTTGTTGTAATTAGGTCAGAAACAGTCCTCTTTAACATTTTTTTTTCATATTATCCCATAAATTTAGAAAGGACGATTGGGTTAATAGCATCCCTGCCTAGTCTCATATTTTCCTCAGCGCCAATCAAGAACAAAGAGGCTCAAGAGGGCCAGTATCGCTCCACTGCCACTATTCTAAATACATGTGTAAACTATTTGTTAGTAGAAAGTCATTAACTTTACAAGATTGTCCCTTTCCGTCAACGACACGGAATTATACTTCCAAGCAGCTTAATTGTGCCCTATTACATGTAATCACCCATTCTCAATAAGCGGGTGTCGCCGGGGTCTGTAAAAAAAAAATGCGAATTCAAGGATAGTTAATATAAGGTTTAATATACTTGAGGTCTACATCTATGACACCAAACCAGTTCCTTTGACGTCTTCGTTACTGTCGCCGAGAGTTAGAAGTGTTATTTTCTTCTTGCAATCAAATAGAACTAAACTTGAATTAAGCCAAAAAGCCACTCTTTATTACCGCTAACCCGTAAACTTGAAAACATGGTAATTTTAGTGGTCTAGCATACGTGTTAAACGTTTTAGCGCAAGATCATTTTACGAAAAGGGATGTCGCCGAAATTCATGAAATGATAATGAGATCTTAAGTAAAAAGTAAGGTATGGAAAAGTATGGTCGACAAACATAAAGTTTTGATAAATTAAGATTTTCTGATATTTTAAATAATCGAAAAGTAAAGAAAAAACGGGATTGGTGACCAAAGATCTTAGTATTTGCGATCTAAACATGGCAACCCCAGGGTTTTCATACCAAAGTGAAATGTTCTTTAAAGCTTATTATTGCTAACTTTGTTTATTTCTTCCATTAAAAATGTAATTAATTGTTGTGCATCAATGGTAAAAAGAAAAATAATTTCTTTCAACCAACAAAATCTAGAAGATTAGGCCAACACATTTGGTTTTAGATAAAAATATAACATGTTCGTAACTGACATGGTCGTTACAACAAAGTACATTGCCATGATACACTGGAATAACGCATTAATTTCGTCGATATGTTCAACAAAATTACTAATTACGATAATTGATATGCAAACATAGTATTGAAGTTGACTTTCGAATCGAAGAAAGTTGCATTTTCTGCCTATAATTTACTTAATAGATCACATTTCCTCTTTCAACACAAAGGTCGAAAACGGAGGCTTTATTTTAAGTTCTATATATAATTTTAATTCGAGGGCATTGCGTACTCGTATTTTCAGTGGGTTCATTGATAGAGACTACAAAGCAGCTGAAACTTTGACAAAATTACCATGACATGTTCGTAATGTTGTGATAACGAACACGTCTCGGTCGATTTTACCAGTTAAATTGCCTTGTTCTCATTTAACACTCCATCGCTGAAAAGAACTTCAAAACTATAGGATTTATTTCAATTTCTGTATCGGAAAGACAAAATATATTCATCTAAATTGTTTATCGTTATCCAAAAATAATAATGTTTTTTCTATAATATCGTTCTATCAATTATTATCCACAAAAATATTTGCCTAACTTTTAGGAAAAGTTCATGTCATAATTTACGTGCAATTTGAATAGAAAAATGTAATAATGACTGTTTTTAGGGTTTGTTTCAAAGGTAACGAATATGTCAAAAATGTAATTTTTTAGTAAAAAAATGTGGTTCTACTCGAAATATATGTCATTTCCACTTATTTATAACTTTTCCTACTATTTCTATCATATTTAAATAACGTTTTTGAAAACATTTGCTCCCACGTCACAAAAATTATCAAAAAATAAAAGTATAATTAAAGAGGATATGGTACATGTACCTACATTAACATAATCCGATGGAGTAAACACAGAGTGATTTTAGATCGTTGCTGTTGAGATTTAAAGAGATCGAAACAAATTTATAGCAAATAATCTGATTTTTAAGCCTTTCAAGAAACTTGAATTATTCATTAAATGTTCGTTACCAAATCCCATCTGCCAATGTTTTATTAAATGTCGACAAACATGTGTTAAAGAGATTAAATACCTCTGGGTTTCCTTCTAGTATATATATTTCACGAGACCAGTAAGAATAACAATTTGAAGTGCCTACAGAATGCGAGATTAAAAGTGAATTAAGAAGTATGTTGTTTTTCTTCAATAAAATACAATAAATACTACATGTATATCTTTAAGGCATGTTTTTTTTAAAGAATTGATAAATGTTAATATTTCTTATTTTCGTAATGTTGTACGTTACTTTAGGTCATTACGGCTTTATTGTTTACCTTAAATTGAGTATTTAAGGCGCTTTTTCAGGATAACAACGGACATTTTTCGAGTCAAAAACTTCTTAGTACCTGTTTATTTCAAAACAAAAAATTACACATCCTATTTTGTCTCTTGATAACTGTTTTATGTGCATTACTCATTAACGAAAATTTCAAAATCAAGATAAGTTGTATCGATTTCATTTTAGTGCAATTGGCGGAAAGAAAATGTCTTGTATTAAATCGCACTGCGCATTTAAATGGGAATAGGGTCGTTAGTAGAAAGCGCGTCAAATCGTGAATTTTACGACGTCATGGTAACGTTATTTCTAAATTAAGAAGCAAAAAAATTTCACCGTTGAGATCGTATTGACTCAGAAATTACATAAATACCAAAAATTATTCACTTCCATCAAAAACGCTATTGTCCTCTTCAATCTTAGGGCGTAACGTGATGTTTTATGCGTTTTACGCAGGAAGTTCCAATTTACAAACTACAGTCAGTCTGAAATTGCCGCTTTCCATCACTTTGCATGAGTACTAAAACGATTCAAGGAAAAACGCTCAAATCATCGAACAGAACAGTGATAGGGCCATTATAGGAGGATGATCACACAACAGCATTTCTTTATTGTCAATTTTCTACGACGTTAATGGTGTAAAAGAAGGGAAAATTGGCTCATGAACCTCCCCATGATCACTTCAATTTGACCTGATAATTTGAAATCTGCCACGTCAGCTACAGATTCAGAAATTAGGGAGACGTTAATCACGTAACGTCAACCAAACGTTTACATGCAGAAGATGCGTTTAATTTGAAAAACAGCCAATTACTTAAGATAAATTTGCTTTAATGCTTGTCGCTCCAGACTGCTTGATATTGAATGGCAAAGCAGTAATATGGACAAAAAACTGACAGGCTGTGACTTTTTAAATCCGCCCCTCGCGCCGTATCGACTTATGTTTTGTGAGTATAGAGTCACCATTGCAACAAAAGAAAAGCACCGATTTATTGTTTAGAGATAAAACTTAATGTTTTGCTTCATTCGACTACAATATTTCTGCAAGAGAAAAACATTTAGCGAAAAATATCAAGTGTTGCTTAACTTTTTTGACTAAGTATATTTATGCTCAACAAAAATTAGTCGTCTGCAAATTATTTGGGTTTGAATCAAACAAAATTGTTTCGTTTGGTATTTGGTTAAAGTCACCATTATTCACGTGTCTTTATCGGTCTGCTGTTTCCACCCAGTTCCACATCTTCCACGATGAATGTAGAACGTGCGTTTGTAACGTGACCAAGATGGCCCTTTTCCTTAAGTGTACCGATAAATCTGGGAAGGGCATTTGGAACTGTACCATCATTACAGAGGGGCTTGTTGCATGCACATGAAGTCGACGTCTGAAGTTGTTTACATCCAGTAGGTAGGAACTTTTCAGCGCAACCAAATACGGCCCCTAAAAATAGAACAACAGCGCTTGAATTGTTTTAGCCTATAATGAGTATTGCTGTAAATGAAATTCCAAACGGACAGATCTTTTGTTCCTAACTATATTACACGAGGAAATTTTTAGTAGAAAAAATAAACAAAAAAAAAAAAAAAATTTTAAGGTCATGTCAGTTCATTTCAGGAATTCTTTGTCAGATAATGATTAAAAGTTCTTTAAGCATCGTCATAGCGCTGCACATCAGACTCTCTATATATCTTAAATAAAGGGGTTACATGGGGTCAATCCCTGGAGGCGGCACATATCGTTTCCGACAGTTTTCTCTCACCAATCGATGAATACTCGTAAACCTTAGTGAGCTAGCAGCTGGGGAAAGGGAAAGGATTAAATGGTTCTTTCGGTTCAAAAATACATATAATCCATTCTTATAAGTGCCAAAACCATCGCAATATGTTTGAAATAAGAATTTGTAAAAGAGACATTAAAGATCATTTAAACTAGTGCATGTAAAGCGCCTTTTGGGTGTTTTTATTTGTATGGAAATCTTTTTGAAACGAATAGATTGAAAATAACGTTCAATAATATCGCGAGACATCAAGCAATAGTAACATATCAAACTAACTAGCATATATACTTGTGACATGTTGTGTAAGGTAAACAATCCGAATATTTCCGGGGCTGTAGGGTGCTAAAATAGTCCCTAAAAACCTTTACTCAGCTTCTCTACTATCTCTTTATTAAACTGTATCGTACCAAACCAGTATTAACTCATGACATATAAACCATTACACGGCTCCTCTACTACTGACTTGTTAAAATGTACCATATCAAAAAAAAAAAAAAAAAAAAAAAAAAAAAAAAAAATAATAATAAACTCGTGACATATGAACCTTTACTAAGCTTCTCTACTATCTATTTGTTAAACTGTTTCATACCAAACCAGTATATTCCCGAAGCACATACATCATTATACGGCTCCTCTTCTACTGATTTGTTTAAACGTACCATACCAATCCAATATAAACTTGTGACATATGAATTTTTACTTAGCTTCTCTACTACATATGTTAAACTGTTTCATACCAAACCAGTATATTCCCGAAGCACATACATCATTACACAGCTCCTCTACTACTGTTTAAATGTATCATACCAAACCAATATAAACTCGTGACATATGAACCTTTACTAAGTTTCTCTATCTATTTGTTAAACTGTTTCATACCAACCAGTATATTCCCGTGACATATGAAACATTTTACGGCTCCTTTACCAATGATTTGTTTAAATGTATCATACCAATCCAGTATAAACTCGTGACATATGAACCATTACTAGGCTTCTCTACTATCTATTTGTTTAACTGTTTCATACCAAACAAGTATATTCGCGTGGCACATGAACCATTACACGGCTCCTCTACTACTGATTTTCTTCCTCGACTCCAGAATCCGGTCCAACAAGTAAAATTACGACTATTTGCACCACTTCTGACTGGAAGATGATACGTGACCTCACTAGTATCTGCCCAAACATCATTCATGTCATCTTCAGCTACGTTTGAACTGTTCACATTACCAATTGATGGGCGGTGTTCAGATATGTTGGCATCTGATGAAAAATACATGGATGATAATTATTTTTTAATATGAACTCCCAGAGTCTATCGAGTGAATAATTACAGATATGTTGGCATCTGAAGGAAAATACATAGAGGATAATTATTTTTGAATATAAATTCAAGAATCAATTATTGAGTGAATAATATAAGATATCGTTTTAATGATTGGCGGTGTCAGGAGTCGACGATAAGGTTTTGATGCTAAAGAACTGAAAGGTGTTTCGACATTTCCTAAACAAATATCTATCAATGTCTTTAATGAAAAAGTGAGCTAAAAGTTTGTTTGTTTGGTTTTTTTTTTTGAAAAATTATTTTTTAAGTGCGTTATTTTGCATATGACTACCTGGCAGCATTCTGGCGTCATACTTGTAATAGTTTCCGCTTAGGTCACACCAAATATATTAAATAAACTAACAGGAATAAACTATTTGGTAATTTCCCTTAATTTCCGGAGACATAATGAAGTAACAAGTATTCTCGGTAATCCCATGGAAAAATAGAGAAATATTTGATAGATTCATTTACCATCCCAGTTCAGTTAAACTTTTGGTCGCTTATTAAGAAAAAAAAACACTTCGGAAAACAATACGGAAAGATTCGCGTTGGATCTGAAATTTGATTTATGTGCCTCTCCTAAATTCGGCTTGTAGTGCACATAAACTCTACCTATCTGAATTTGAGTTATTCCCCTTTGTTGCCTTCATACTTAGACATCCAGCAGTGTAATTGACGTATTTTTTGACAGATATATTACTATTACTGTTCAGATATATTACTAAAGACTGTGTATTTAACTCTGCCTCTACATGGGCGTAGCTGACATCTATTACATTATACAATTTATAGGCATTTACGCCATTAAAATTCTGCAATGATGTAATCAAAAGTACAAATACTTGTGACCCGTCACGCGAAAAGGGCCATTTTGGAACTCTATAAAATAAGAATTTGAAATAGAGAGTGGTCCTAGTAAAGGCCAACCAGGGGTCGCATTTCAAAACTTCTTTTTTTTTCAAAAAACGGGAAGGTAGAATGATTATTCTAGAATCAGAAAAATTGTTGATAGCGAAAAAGTTTCGATCCTAGTCAGTCTGCGCAGTCCGCGCAGTCTGACTAGGATCGACACTTTACGCACTACCAAGATGGTCCTTTTTCGCGTGACGGGTAACATATATAAAGCGAAAAAAGAAATACCTGAAAAGGCCGAAAAAATCGAAACCGTCGAAATTATGACAGCTATTATAGTAATTAAGCTAGTCTCCATAATTTCTCTAAGTATGGATGAATGACCAATTCCTCATATGACTATGAGACATTCTGAAGTACAGTTAAGGACATCTTGAAATTAACACTCACCTCGATCAAAACCATTCTAAACCACTCGTTTATCTCCGTTCAAACATTTCAAACACCCTGTCTTATCGTAAATTTAACCTCTTTGCAGGCATGAAGTTTGGTACTTAGACGGCATTTTAGTATTGCACTAACGTCATTTAAACACGTAAAGTCTTCTAAAACTCTTTATGCGCAAGGTCCTACCTCACAGATGTTTAAATATTGATGGAATAAATCAATATTGTTCTAGTAGTATCAAGGTTAACGACGTCCCGATTCTACGGAACTTGGTATTAGGCTAAAATACAGATATTACCAAATCAAAACACCAT
The DNA here is from genome assembly GCA_948146395.1 of Fragum whitleyi. Classification (NCBI taxonomy): domain Eukaryota; kingdom Metazoa; phylum Mollusca; class Bivalvia; order Cardiida; family Cardiidae; genus Fragum; species Fragum whitleyi. The sequence goes on from OX411559.1 coordinate 39,140,594, forward strand.
TTAACTAACTTATTTTTGTGTAAAGTGACGTAAAAAAAGGTTGGTCCTGATAGAAGTCAAACGGACTATACAAGAAGATGTCTTTACAATTAACAACATCCTGAAATTGATAAGGTGAATGATTCTAAAATAATTTTTGAATGAAATTGAATTAGTGAGTGGAGCGAGTTTTGGGTGAATTTAATGGGAAGTAATCCAATATCGCAAATTTTGTTCAGGATAAACGAAATTAGAGATTGTTTTTACTTCCCTTAAAAAGATATGCATACAAGTTCTATAGATAGCTTCCTATTTGTTCAAGAACAAGTCAGACGCTTACAATTTGAATGATGTCAGTGAAATTTTGATCTTTTCCCTAGCTATATTTATTTTCAATGTCGCGGTTGATTGTATCCTGTTCAGTGAGCCTGGAGCGTTTTATAAATGGTTTAGATGAGTGTTTGGAATGAATGACTGGAGCACCGAGTGAGTAATTTGGAATGGTTTTGAAAGAGAAGAATGTCAATTTTACGATGTTTTGAAGTGTACAATTATCTGAATTATATCAATATCAGTATGAAGCTGCTGTACTAAGGTTGATAACCCTACCCTTTTGTCGTTCATTCATAATGAAATGAAAGTCTATCATACAACCAGCATACTGATATTCTCGCTTGACATACTCGTTCTGAACATCGTCAAAGAAACGCCGAAGGCCTTACAAAGATCACAAAATTATCACCATACAAGCGCCATTGCCTTTTTATGGTAGTTTCACTGCTCTCATGCTATGCTGCCACGACGCTTCCGTACCATTGTGTACGATCTCGCGAGTCTCTTACTGCGATCTTATCACATAAAGATCCTACGACGACTCTTTACTTCATCCTCAAAGTGGACACCGTTACTATGCGCTTTTGTGTCGAATTTCGACGTTCGGTGCGAATGTAGGGAATTTCTAAAGCTATACACTGAGTGGCTAGGTAGACACTCAACGAAAACTTGTAGATCACAACACGATCGTTATACAAGTGCCAGTGCCTTTTAATGGTAGTTTCACTGCTCCTATACAACGCTGCCACGACGCTTCCGTACCGTTGTGTACGATCTCGCGAGGCTGCCACTGCGATCTTATCATATAAAGATCCTGCGACGACTCTTTAATTCATCCTCAAAGTGGATACCGTTACTCTGCGTTTTGTGTCGACTTTCGACGTTCAATGTTATTGTACGGAGTTTCTAAAGCTTTGCACTGAGCTCCTGTTGCGATAAGTTCGATACGACAGCGTCCTTCCTTAATGAGTTTTTTTTTTTATCCCCCGCCATTTTCGGCGAAGGGAATATAGTAATGGTCTTTATCCGTCATTTCGTCATTCCGTCACCAAACTTGTCCGGAGCATATCTCCTCAAGTATGAAAACTATCAACTTGAAACTTTATAGGTGGATGGATCTTATGGAGGAGAAATGCAGTGGATAAGAACTACAACCATTTCTTGCATACTTTTGGAGTTATTGCCCTTCTTATTTTAGATGCTTAGATTTTGTCCAGGGCATATCTCATTAGCTATCAACTATAAACTTTAAAGGTAAATAGAAAAGTGCAGTGCACACTAAAACAACTCTTTCTTGTATAATTTTAGAGTTTTTTCCCTTTGTTACTTTAAACTCTTACTACTTGTGTATTGGTAGAACTCATGATGAAGAAGCTCAGTAGAAAAGAATCCTAAATTTATTAGACTTCAGTTTACTCTCTAGCTTTTATTGCGGGGTTTTGGCCATGTCCGACATTGCTCTTGTTTTTTTGTTGTTGTTTTTGTTGTTGTATTCTTACGTGGATTGGAAACCATTCATTGGTAGACGAAGGCACATATATATCTTTTTCAGAACAATATACAAATTTTATAAAACAAAGATAATAGGGTATAGCTAATTCCGTTCATTTTGAACGAAACTAGCTATGATATATAACTTCCCTTAAAATTATTCCGAAATTGGTCAATCCCTTCTTATCAATCTCACACCGTTATAATTTCGCAACCACTCACTTTGTCAATTACACATTGGTTTTTCCCCACGTAAATATATAAAACAATATTGTTGTCAATACATCAATACAAAATCAGTTCTACGTTGATGGCGGGGGCTTGAACCCCAGCTGTGCGTGTAATGCAGGCACCGACTCATCCCACTCCGCGTTGAAGAAGTTCCCAGCAACAAGTACGAGACCATACTTTTTTGAAAAATCTTTGGAGTTGAAACTGCGTCTGCCTTCAGCTACAAATTTGAGAAACGCGAGTTTTAGCTTAAAGTACAGATAAACAGATGAGTATCGGACAAGAGACGAAAAAAGAATTATATAAAAGAGAGAGAGATAGAGAGAAATATAGAAACAAGAGGCCAAAGAGGCGCTTCACTGACTTTCAAATATATCAATGAAAAACTCAATCGGATATGGAAGTTTACAAGAATATTGTGAACAGGCCAAAAGATAGACAGAAACGTCGATTGTAGTGTAGGTTTTCCTTATATGGAGAGCCGTTTTTTCATTTTATATTAAGTATTGATTTTAAAGAGAAAAAAAGTGTGTTTTTTTTTAAGATAGATATGTCTTGAAGGATATTTAACAATAAAGCTATACTATTTATAGCTCGGGAAAATGACGATCTTTTTTTGTGAACACAAAAAACCTCATTATGCCACGCCAATATATGGGCGACAGTTAAGAACATCGTGAAATTGACAAGATCAATGTTTTTTGAATGATAGTGGAATGAAGTTGAATCAGTGTAAAGCGAGTTTTGAGTGAAATTAAATGGAGGTTATCCAATATTGGTATTTTTTCGAGATGAACAAAATTAGCGATGCTTATTAACTCACTCTTATAGACTATACGGTCTTTTCTATGAGTGTGTCTTCGTAAACCAACTAGTCACATTAAAATCCTCACCGGCCAATGAAATCGTAGAATTATTTGATCGATTTGAATTAGGTTTTAATCCTGTTGAACGATTTCGACATTTTCTCTAATGTTTCGGAAGTGTTTTTTTTATCGATTTGGGTGAGTGTTTTGAATGAATAAATTGAGTGCTGAGTGAATGATTTGGAATGATTTCGATCGGAATGAGTGTCAAATTCACGATGTTTTTTTTTTTTACTTTATCAAAGATCAGTTAGGAGGAGATTTACTAAAAGACCCATTATTAAGACAAGTTTGGTTGAAATTGGTCCAATGGTTTGGTCACGCCTGTTTACTGTGGTCAATCAAAATTTTCTGAACAATTAATGAAATCGGTCACTCAAAAAATATTTATGCCAAGTTTAAATGAAATCAAGCAACTTATTAAGGACACAAATAATTTAATGGTTTCATGCAGGGTTGTGACTTTAAAAGATGTTAAAATGAAATCAGCCCCGCCCTGTCATTCACATATTTGGGTGGGTCAAAGAAATTTCTTGAAAAACTAAAGTAGGAAGATCACTCAATAAACATTCATGCCAAATTTCATTGAAATTGGTCCAATGATTTGGGAGGAGAAAAATTCTAAAACAAAAACTATAGTGAAAATAAGCCCTGCCCTGCTACACCTATAGTTGGGGGTCAATCCAAATTTCTTGAACTTTAGATAAGGGACACCTATATATGATCAGTCATGCCAGGTTTGAGGGAGAGAGAGAGAGAGAGAGAGAGAGAGAGAGAGAGAGAGAGAGAGAGAGAGAGAGAGAGAGAGAGAGAGAGAGAGAGAGAGAGAGAGAGAGAGAGAGAAGGGAGAGAGAGAAAAGAGAGAGAGGAGAGAGGCATTTTTATAGTAACAACAATTCTTAATTATCATTATCTCATTACCTCATCTCATTTACGGTAGTGGACCCGTAATAGTTCCAAAACATTTCGGAAGTTATGAGATTTAACCATGTTAACCGTGGTTTCCAAACGATTTCATTATGAAAACTCGGTCAATATTGTGAAACATCATGGCTTCCGAAAATTACGGAACTATTAAGGGTGCACTTCCTTTAAATTATTCTTTCAAAATTGTTCCACAGAATTGTTCGAAATTTATAGGTGTGTGTTTTTTTGTTGTTGTTATTCAATGATCATTCTTCGTTTCATACCATACCTGTATTTTTGCTGACTATTCCGATTTCAGAAAAGTCCATCTTTCCAGTGGGTTGTTTATACAAATGTAGTACGTATCTATGCAAACCTGTAATTAAATGAAATAGGATTTTAAGGGGAAATATCTCGGTCAATAACGAACAGTTAACAACATCGTCATCGATAAGATAAATGATTTGGGGATGTTAAATACGATGCTCTACTAAAATCACTGATTGCATTATAAAGATAACCTCTTTCCCTGTCACTTACTACCTTATTCATTTCAGAAATACAAGCAATTCAATAGGCATTTACTTTTCAATTTGCAACTTGGAAGAAAACATTTTTGCACCGGCCTTTTTTTGTTTATAAACTTTCGACCAATCAGAGAGCCTGTTATATTTTAGCTGTAGGATCAGACTATCTGATTGGTCGAGAGCCGACAAACAAAATGGCCGTTGTAGAAATGCTTTCTGTCGGTCAGACCCAACCCGATTTTTGGCCTTCTTTGTTCTATATAAAATTGCCCAACTTTCCGGTGCAGCAGCGCATTCCACAACAATACGTTTTAATATTACGTCATTAGCGCTTCATCTACATTCATTGTTCTATCTTTTGAGACTAAGAAACTGGGGTTTTTAGGTTTAGGTTTTGGGCTATTCAAGCCAGAGTAAAGGAACCGTCTTTTTTCCACCTATAAAGAGGACAGTTAGTTCGGGCATGCACTCTGTCGCTCATCCGTCCTCCCGGAAAGGTTATCGTGCACAAAAAAGATCGAGCCAAGCATTATATTGAAGAAGAGATGCAAAACTAGCAAAAAATCAATTAAATATAAACGTGGATCACTGTTCTCCACCTTCAAAATGCCATTTTCAAGCCGCACTATTTTTTCTTTAAGATCTTCTTTTACAACGACCTCCGGAAGTAAATTCCAGTGACGTCACTCCTGTCAGGATGCAAAAAGCGAGTTTAATTTTTGGCAATACTTAATAGATAAGGTTGTCAGTGATAGGTAAAATTATTAAGTATAGAATGTAATTAGTGATTTGAGTAGAGCTTCGTATTTAACATGGATTATAGGTGTAAATTGGATTTGCGCGATCTCGGTCGACCAGATTTTCTGCGTAAAAGTGGTTAGTTCGGGACCTTGTCTATATTATGTATTGTAATAAAAATTTTTGTGGTGAATATTTGGTAATATTACACTATCATCACCCGGTTTGCTACTTATGGTTGATTCTTTCTTTTACAGTGAGTTTTTAACGATTTAGAATGGTTTGAGTGTCTATTTGGAATGAATAAATGAAGCGTTTAGCTAATGATTAAGAATGTTTTTTTCGATTTGAATATCAAAGTCACGATGTTGTTAACATAATACTTTTCCCAATATACCGGTGGTCTAGTGATACATGTAAAAAATGGGACAACAAATCCTTAGATCCATTATTCGAACGATCGAGGCAGGAATTTCCAGGGAAGCTTGCTGTCCCCCACGCAACTAGAGGTGAAATGGCAGGAAACCTGGAGTAGCTTAGTGTGAAGTGATGCTTTACAATTGGCACGTGAAAAATTAGGGAGGATTGCTTTCGAAGAAGAGCTAAGGTCTACGGACCCGGGCCTGTTTGTATTCGCTTCCATGGTGAAGAAAGGGAATCAGACTTTGTGTTTATAATCACACATTCTCGGTTGCTTTTAACGCTGTGGGGCGTGGCTTAAGACATTTTATTTTAGCAAGTTCACGTTTTAATTTCCTGTTTTCTTTATCCTTCGACACTTTTCAATATGTGACCCATCACGAGAACGTGGCCATCTTGGTAATACACAATTTGCACAGACTGACTAGGGTCGAAACTTTTCCCACCTTACTAATTTTCTGAATCTCGAATGATCAATCTACCTTCGAAAGAAATTGTGAAATGCGGCCTCTGGTTGGCCTGTACTAGAGACAATCTATTTTCTTTTTTTTTTTTCATTTTACGGAATTCCTTGATGGTCCCTTATACAGGACACTTACGGCGGTCGTTCATTAATGAATAATGAAAACATTTCCAGCAACATTCATTGTGCTGCTTTACATGTACCTCATTTCCAAAAGAAATGGTCCTTTTTTAGACTTCGGTCTGCAAGGTCAAAATTCAATGATAATAGTTATTAAGCAAAGAAGAATAACGCACTAATAAAAAAAAATACGACCGTTAAACTATTGACTATTACGTCGTATTATGAAAAAACGAAAACAAAACATTAATACAGGAAACGACATCGTGAAAATGACAAGGTAAATATTTTTTTAATGATCTAGGAATGAAATTGAATTATGAGTGTGCGGCGTTTTGAGTGATACATGTAGTCAAGGGAGATAATAAATTATCGATAAGTTCGACCAAATAATGGACGAAATTAGCGATTATTTATTACTTCCCTTTGGAAAAATCTCCATTCTATTGAATTTTGTGTCTAAGGGTCCAAATCAGACCAACTAAAACCTGCACTAGCCAATAAGATCGTGGTATATTTTGACTGATTTGATTGAAATGTAGATTATATTGAACGATTTAGAAGCGTTTTTACAAAATTTCTGGCGTTTTCGAATGATTGGAATGAGTGTTTGGAATGAATGATTGGAGCGTTGAGCGAGTGATTTGAATGTTTTTTTTTTGACTGAATGATTATCATTTTCAAGATATAATTAACTGTGATATCGTATTTATTCAACTTGCCTGTTCCTTTTGGTGCACCTGAGCCTATATATTCCACCTTCTCCTCACCAGAAGTGACGTTATTTCCGGGTATGTTCACAACCAACCAATGAAGGAATTCTTTAAATTTGGGATCTGCTCTCGATGGTGCGTCTGGGTCTAGAAAATAAAATTAATAAAGTTTTTCATCCTTTCAGACTTATTTTTTTCGGAAGCATAGCTCTCTAATAGCATTACTCCCAAATGTATGGCAAGAGCCTATAATTAAGAAAAAAGCATCGTCTCCTCCGAATTCTTATCATTCAAGCATGTTGTTAAAAAGAAACATTTGCTTACATGTTCGATATATAATTGCATGTAAGGAGTCCAAAAGCAAATAAAGAGATCAGGGCTAGATATTGCCTTATCATAGTTAAAATGCATTCTCCTAAAGACTGTTAGCCGCAATCACAGCGAAGTGGAAGCACATTGGACTATCATTCAAAAAGGTAACGGGTTCGGTTCTGGCACCAATTTATTCCGACTATTTGTTTTCCTCCAATGGGTTGATAATCGTTTTTTAAATCGGAGATTTATACCGGTTTCCAGAAATCCAGTCTGTTTGACCCAGTACATTTTTACCTTTATCTTCTGAGCAATGTGTTCAAACCAAATAATGTGTTTTCAAACACCGAAGAAACGGCCTTTTCAGTCACAATCTACAAACTTTGTTTTTATCTTATTTACCTTTCGACAAATAGAGAAGATGCGAATACAAAATTTGATGTAATTTTCGCTTTTAGTAATTACCAGTTAGTATTTTCAGTGTTTATAACAAGATTTTCGGTTGAGTAAAGGATTTGAAACGTACAATAGGTTAACTGTAAAATAAATTTGTAGCACTTACAATATTACTACTCTGATTTTTTTCTCGAACGGTCATTTACCAGTTGTAGGGCTGACAACCAATCAAATTCTGCTTTGATTATCTCTAGGTCAAAACCCACGCGTAAATTCACACCACGTAGTAGACGCAATGGACATCGTCTGCTCGAAATGTGTCAATTACGGTTGTTTGTCATTGGTCAATGGTCGTCTGCACTCTTACAGGGAGCGTGGGAAGTCTACTGGTGGAATGAGTACTGTTGACTATGTGTTAACAAATAGAAATAATTTTGTAATTTTGAAATATTTGATTTCAATGAGCACTCTGATCACGCTCCAATCCTATTTACAATAAATTCAAATTTGAGTATGAAGAAAAATTATTCAACAACAAATAAACCGACAAAAACATACGATAAACTGATATAGGATAGCAGTAAAGAGTGATCTATTTTTAGAATAACTCATGAATAATCATAGAGTGCTGCTAGATTTAATCGATTGGTCAGAAACCAAAGATATAGTTGCATAGTTGCCGATTTCACGTGTTTCTTGAGGGAAAATGCATTTATAGTATTTGGGAAAACCCAATGCTTGAAAAACAAACATGTTGTTAATCAAAATTGTAAATAGTTTAATGAAAAATGTTTTGTTGCTAAACAGGCTTTTAAACTCTATAGAGAGGAATAATATTAACAGACAAGCTTTTAGCTTGGCGTGTGCTCATTATAACAACGTAAAAAAATCTGCTAAGAAATAATTTAGACTAGCAGAGGGCTATCGAATCAGCAAACTTTCAAAATCGGACCCACGAGGTTGGATGAGCTGGCGATGTCCTCGAAAAGATGAAGTGTTAAGACAAAAAACTCACAAATTGGGCAAATATTTTACCAACTTTTATTGTCCAAATTTGAGCCCTTTTGATTGGCGAACTATTGCACTATCCCAGCCTCTCAATGTTGCCGATTTACAGTGCTGACAGCACTTTGATTTTTAATGGGGTACTAGCATTAGATCCTAGCAATGGGTTCATGGTATTCCTTAACCCTTTCCTGTTTTACAAAATTTTGGACCTGTCAAAATTCAAAGGTTTTTTAGACGAAAATTTAAAGTGGATTTAATTTGAAAAATATCCATTCAGTTGGGTAGAAAATAGTGTGGATAAAGAAGAAATTGCTTGTCAGGAGCATTTTTTCTTTTTGAAAATGTTTTCTCAATCATAAAATGAAAGGCACGTAAAAAGCAGGGATTAAACAGCAAAGGGTTAAACAAGTACAACCATAACATATTTTCCTAGCCTCCAGCTGCTATCCCATGTTAGTCATCAATCTCCCCTCCCCATTGCGGCACTCATCCTTTCCGACTTTTTGTCTCTCACTAATAGAAAAAATAATCGTAGACCTATGTGAGATAGTAACTGGAGGCTAGGAAAGGAGGTGATGGTAAGAGAAATACAAGGAATGCATTGTTAGATGATCCAGCCGCCGTGATATAACTGAAAGATTGTCGAAAGCGGCGTAGCACTCCATTTAAATCAAATAAATTTTATTGCACATATCTAAAACATCTCGGAGCGTTAGAAATGTTTTGACAATAATCTAATATACTCTCCAGCAATACTTGGTTAAACCATATTTATTTACATCGATTGAGAAATAAGTTCCTTATACTTAGATTAATTCCTCTCGATTCTGCTTCCTTGAAAATTCACCAGTTCTCGCAGAGAATGTGTGGGCTAATGAAAAAACTAAGATCGATAAACGCTCTCGGGATTCGAACTCAGGATCTATTGGTCAAGAGGCCGACGCTCTACCTCTAGACCACGTACATCAGCGAGCCGCTAACTATTTGGTGTAATCATTTGTCAACGGTGGTAAGCTTCAACTGAAAACTCCCTAGGGGACATACTAGTACATTTCGATTTGAAATGTTTTCGGAAAGAATTTTCTCAAACATCGTTAATCGAAATTCGCTTGAAAATACCAATCGTATTCCTCCATATAGCTGTCTACTAAAAACACTCTAAACACTCACTCAAAACGCTCCGAAATCATTCAAAACTAAAATCTACCCAAAATGGACCGCGACTTCAATGATTTTTATCAGCTGGCGATGATTTGAAAGCGTTTTATTGTTTCACGGGCACACAAAAATCTATTAACTGAATATTGCGGTATAATGTTAAAAGATGGGGGCACATTTGATGAAGAACAATCATTCAAAAGCCGCTCGTCTAACTTATACAAATTCTTTCCGCATTCCAAAACCATTCCCATTGTCAATATATCTAAAAGAATTCTTACCGCTCATAATCAAGGTATAGAAATCCTCTATTTTAGCATCATAGCTGATGTCCGGCTTGGTGGTGACCTGTGTTGGCGTAAGTGGATTTCCGGGAGACAGCTGAATGCCGCCATATTTTACCTGTGATATATACGAGGGTTGATCCAAAAGTTTGTAAAATGAGGTTATAAATCATCAGAAAAGTTAACTATCAAAATAAAAATTAAACAGTCATTAAATGCATCATCTGTGTAATAAACGTGGAAAATTTTAAATGTTTACATTCAATAGCGACTGAAAAAAGCACGAATTAAGCAAAGACCCCCTACTAACGCGGGGGAGCAAGAACGTCAAATACGACGTCAATGATATTTCTATTCTACATAGCCTCCGCTTGCTGTCATGCCTTTCTGTGCCTGATACACCAATGTAGAGAAATTATCCACATGCCTTTCGAAATTTGTTTACAATTTTTATATACATTGTGTTTCTAATAAAGTGGCACTTCAAAAATCTGGAACTTTATTTTTGGAAAATAATGAGAATCAAATGGGATAAATTCGTTCGTTAAACCTCCATTTGACCATTCTAATTACTTCTTTGAAGCAATGCATTCTTCGAATATTCGGGATAGCTTTAGGAAAAGTTCTCTTTTGCACATTATTTTTAAATTTTATAAATTATCTGAAATATTTGGATTGGTGTAAAAAATGGCGAAATTCGAAAAATAAACGGTATTCATATTTTGGTGTTGACGTCTTGTCAATTTTTCCTCGAATATTCTGTATTTCTTAAATATTCTGTGTCCGTAAGAAATTTCCCATATAGCTTTAAATGTGACAAATAATTCCTATTTGCTTCCTTTTTAATTTAGCCAAGGAATTTCAACTAAAGTTACAGAAAACTTAAAGAAAACTTGATTCATTTAACAGATTTTCAATATTTTTTCTCGCTCCCCCGCCTTAGCATACATATGTTTCTGTGGTAACGTATTCTAAGGCCGCCAATTATAATTCTGCAAAATTAATAACAATTATGTTCTCCGTTGTTGCAAAACTGCACATTGACCAAATTATATACTGAACAAGCTATAAATGCGAAAGTTATAAGCCCATTATACTAAATTCTGGATCACCCCTCGTATACTAGTATAGTCCGTTTGACTTTTATATGGACCAACATTTCGCCGAAAATCTCAGAAATGAATTAATGAAATGTATTTTTTTCTTGTCATTGCGTATTTACCATCTAATACCATGAAGAATCATGTTTCTCAGAATTTTTGAATTAACTTTTATGATATCGTCCGTCCGTCTACGTGTTAACTTCCAGCCTTTCATACCTTCTTGTGTCTGTATTAAACGGAACAGCGACATGCCCAATCAAAAATAGTTCTCATTTGCATAGGGGCCGAGTCAAAAGTGTATTATTTTAAGTGAATCGTTTTGGTATGAAATCGAGCTTTTTAATAAAATTAATTTTGTCGGAGATTTTTATTTTTTAGGGATATCAAATCTGAGTTTATTCTGTCTTTGTCTTAAAACCGTTTGGCCAGATAAATGATAATTGTTCTTATCTATTCTGAGACGAACCCCGTATTCACATAATTATTTAGACCAATCAAAAAGCATTATTTAACGAAGTCGTTGTGAATTTCACGAGGAAAACTAGATAAGCAGGCGATTAATAACGGTACAATTCACGTGATATTTAAATTTAGGATGACATGACCGTCGATATGCTAATAAGCATGTCCAAATAAGGAATAATGGACATTTCTTCTGTCAAATGTTTAGTATAAAACCACGTGTTTTCACTATATATTTACATCTTGTTACGACTTAACAGCCTTCTTCACCCCTCGTGTTTAAGAGTGGAAAACGCGAAAATATTAACATTAACAAGATAGACAAAATCATTATTTTGAAGTAATTTTTTTTTTTCAAAAAATATTTTTTGGAATGGTATTGAACTGAAATTAAGATTTTACCACATACAAATTCTTCATCCAAACTCGATTTTATGCTATTGATGAAAAAGTCGGTCCATATAGAAGTCAAGCGGACTATAACAAACCACAAGAATAATGAAATAATATAATTTGAATATTTCAGATGCGCTTTCAAGAATAATAACGTTTCCAAAACATTTAGCAAATTTTCCTGGCATGTATAAGTAAAACGCTGAAAGAGTTTTTAAGCGTCATCGAAAGTTTTCCACGCTTCTTGTAATGTTTCTTCCCGACGTGAGGCTGGTAGTTATCATGTAAATAAAGGCGACTACATATTTGAATCCCATATTTTGTGATGCAGTTAATAAGTCTTGAAATTAATACTAATTATTAACTTATTAATAATAATTAATATCAAAACCATTCGAAATCACTCACTCAGCGCTCAGATCATTCATTCCATACTCCCATTATAATCACCCAATATAGCTCCAAAATATTTCAAAAATCGTTTCAATATGATCAATGTTTCAATCAAACTGATCGAATACTTGCATAATCTTATTGGTTGAATTCGAATATGAAGAAAGCCGCTGTCATAGCGCAGTTGGTAGCGCGTCGGACTCTTAATGTAGAGATCCCTGACGGCGGCACTCATTCTTCCTGACTATTTGTCTCTCACCAATGGGTTGATAATCGCAGACCTTTGTGTGAGATAGCAGCTGGAGGTTAGGAAAGGATGTGATGGTTGTACTGGTGAGAGAAATACCAGGAAACCATTGTTAGGTGCTCCAGCCGCCGCGATATAACTGAAAAAATGTTGAAAGCAGCGTTAAATTTCATTTTAATCAATCAATCAATCGAATACGAAGATTAAATCAAAGGGAGGCAAGTCCAGTGGGACAAAATTTACGCTTATGTTTTTCCTCCCTCGAAATTCTGCTCCACGCGCTCTTTCAACTTCAGTTCTAAATCACCCTCGAGCCGCCACCATAGCGCAGTTGCTTAGGCATAAGACTTCCAATCTGGAAGTCGTGGGTTCGATCCCCGGTGGCGGCAAATATCCTTTCCGACGTTTGTCTTTCACAAATGGGTAGATAATCGCAAACCTATGTGAAATAGCAGTCGGAGGCTAGGAAAGGGTGTAATGGTAGTACAGGTGAAAGAAATACCAGGAATCCATTGTTAGGTGCTCCGGCCGCCGCGATATAACTGCGATATTGTTTAAAGCGGCGTTAAACCCATTCAAACAAACAAATCTAAATCACCCGAAAGTTATTCCCCTTGCCAACTGCACGTGTTATTAACTGTAAGTCACAACGTAAATTCATCGAATGGTCACCATATAGGTAGATTTTGCGCTGTGAGCCGTGAAATCAACGTTTAACTGTTAGATTCCCGTGCCATTTGTTCGAAATAGATAAAACAGGTTTAAATAGCGCATTAAGAATGTTTAAATTTACCTTGTAAACCAACGTTATTGCTTCTCTTGAAACGTAAGGATCACTCAAACATGTACTTTAATAATTGCAGTGAAGGGGTCAGGTTAAATTTCTATCATTTGCCTTTTAATTATACCCGATTTACCTATGATAATGGACTCAGCGCCTACGTCAGAGCTCAGTTTACAAAATACACCTATACAATGATTTGCTTGTATAGGTAGATTTTGAGCGGTGAGCTGTGAAATCTACTTTTAACGGTTAAATTTTCGTGCTATTCTTCCAAAATAGATAAAACAGACAAAATAAAGACACAAATTACCTTTCAAATGAAACTTAGTGCTTGTCTTAGATCTTAAGGTTTACTCATAAACCTATGGTAATGGACCCAACATCTAGGTCAGAGCTCAGTTTTGAAAATACACCTATAGATATTTACAGTTTTATCCAAAATTATTGCCCTGGCAGGGCGGAGCCTAAGAATCGGCTCGTTGAATTTAAGGTTAAGGTGAATCAGCTTTCATTCAAAATAAGTGTGTTGAATGGATAGTCGACATTATTTAAAGCCAAGGTTCGCAACCTTACCCTCGTACAAGGATTTGTTAACCCAAAAATGAAATATTTTCTTTTTCGCTTCGCAGGTTTATCCTCTGTGGTTTACGATACAGTTTTGTACACGCATTCACGACAATTGTCGATTAACTTTAAAAAAACACACACACACACAAAAAACCAAGCTTTTGAAAAGTAGACCATCCAAATTACGTCACGGCTAGGCCACGCCCTGCCAGTTTAGTTATATCCAAGATATCATCCTACGGTCCCACATGGTCATCGTAAGTTGGAAGTTCGAGTAGTAAAGCTAGAAATCCGAAACCCTCGGCGGTTCTGCGGAATAGATATCGAGAAAAGAAAGGGAGCGGCAATGAAAGTGCCTCGTTTCGCAAATGGGTTACACACCGTCAAAGGATCATCGTTCTCGAGAAGGCTGACATTGAAATAAATCAAAATCAACGAAAAATTGAAAGTCGGCATTTTATAAGTTGACACCAAAACTCAAATGACTGTTGATTAGATGTTCAGTAATTTGAATACTACTTTCATTAAGGTCAAACAGGAACAGAGCCTGATCGTCAAATTACTCCTAACAAGAGAGGGAGAGAGAGAGAGAGAGAGAGAAGAGAGAGAGAGAGAGAGAGAGAGAGAGAGAGAGAGAGAGAGAGAGAGAGAGAGAGAGAGAGAGAGAGAGAGAGAGAGAGAGAGAGAGAGAGAGAGAGAGAGAAAGAGAGAGAGAGAGAGAGAGAGAGAGAGAGAGAGAGAGAGAGAGAGAGAGAGAGAGAGAGAGAGCATGGGAGAGAGAGAGAGAGGGAAAGAGAGAGAGACAGAGAGACAGGGAGGGTGAGAGAGAGAGAGAGAGAGACAGAGAGATAGAGAGAGAGAGAGAGCGAGAGAGAGAGGGGGAGAGGAGAGTTTACAAACTATCAAACTATACATACTTTTAAACAGACAGAGGGAATATTATCCAAAACGTCGGTAACAACACCATCTCGGGTAAAGGCCTCCATATCTAGAATTAAGATATTACCTTTACCATATATGTATTATACGTCTATATTTACTTTTCTTGTGACCTTGGGTATGATCGACATATATGTGGATAAGATTAATATTTGCTTGGGCACGCTTACAAAATATGACCCTCTTTACACTTTTATTATTATCAGTATTATAATAATTATTATTATTATTATTATTATTATTATTGTTGTTGTTATCATTTAGAAAAATGAAGACGATTTAACATTCAGTACACGCGAATACGTTAAAACTTCAATTAGGTTACCACTGTAAAGGCCGAAAATGAGTGATCGCTTTTTTGGATTTAGAAAAAAGAAGGAAAATTCACATTTGTTGGATGCCGATTCGTTCAAACTTCAAGTAGTTGACCATTCCAAAAGCCAAAAATTGAGTTATCGCTTTATTGGCTGGGCGCTCTAAAAACGGTTTTATACATGCATTGATTTATATAAAATAAGTGGTCAGGATATACTGTTTTTTTAATGAACTCACATATGCACAGAAAAAAAAATAAAACTCGTGATTTCTAAAGAACTACATTAAGTTACATGATGTAATTGACATACGCCTCAACCAAAACCATTCTAAATCGCTCACTCAGTGATCGATTCATTCATTCCAAACACTCACTCAAACCATTCAAAAACGCTCAAAACTATTTAAAAATATAGAATCAAGAATGCCATTTAAATTAAATTTGGATAGAGAAAAATCGCGATTTCCGTGACATAATTCATTTTTTAAGCGTATAATAGATTCTTGAAGAAATAAACACTATCTATAGAACTTGTACAATGTATGCATATTTTATTAAAGGGAGGTAATCAATATCGCTAATTTTGTTCATCCTGAACAAAATTAGCAACATTGGATTTCTTCCCTTTAATTTCTCTCAAAACTCACTCCACAAACTCATTCAATATCACTCCGAAATCATTCCAAAATCATTCACCATGTCAATTTCACGACGTTGTTAACTGTTCATTACATATTCCTATCTCACACAAAGCTTTGGCTTACTGTAACAGACAGCATTGACTTAGATTAGAATACACATATCGCCGATGAGCGATTAAAACCTCGTTACTATAATTGACGATACGTAAAGTCTGATCTTAGTCTACATAGCCTGCATTCTATTTAGTTTAATGAAACCAGGCCCGTTAAAATGTCCCGAAAATTGGAGAATTTATAAACATTTTTAAAACAACAGAATAGACTCAAAGTATGCTATAACACAATGCCTGATTCCGAGTGTTCTCATATGTAAGTAAACACGAATTGTGCCTGAAGATACATGGTAAGATTTTTAAACTTTGTAATTTTCTCATTTATCTGACTTTTTTTTAAAGAACAACTGTGCAATAACTAAATTTAAGTTGTGTCAATCCCGATTCGATGTCATTCCGATTGGCTGAAATTTGGTTGCATTCCTTAAAGAGAACTCTTTTTAGTTAATAGGTATTTTAATTATTTATTTATTCATTTATTTTTTGTCAGTTTGCGCACAAAGGGAGCCAAACGGAAATATGGGAAAGGGGGATATTTATGTCCAAATAGACAAGTCTCTTCATTTTATGTTACATGGCATTTAGTAATGAGATACATTTTTGAAGTTATTGTTTGATATGATGTAGGTATAGAATAAAAAAAAGAAAAAAAGAAAAAAAAACTAACAAAAGAACTATTCACACTCATTTATGTATGCGCTTCGCGAAATTTTACAAGGTTCTTGAAACGTGTAAGAAATGGCTCAGGCTTTTCGAATCGGTTTTCCTGAAAAGTGGGACACTATTTTAACGTTTGTGAACGTTTATGAATACTGAACGCAGAGCAGCGGTGTCCCAGAGAAATGTTACGTAATCCGCAGATGAGTAATGATAAGATTGACATTGAATTCAGATTACAGTTAGAAACATAGTGAAAATGGCTACTTGGTTGATTTAAAATTATTCACTAATGATATGGATTGAGTGTGTGAAGCGATTTTTGGTTGAAATTAAAGGGGAAGTAATACAATATCGCTTATTTGGTCCAACTTATATTACCTCCCTTTACAAACAACTGACCTTTCTTTTTAAAGTTGTGTATGTCTTCAAAATTAGCGATATTGTATTACCTGCCTTTATAAACAACTTACCTGCCTTTTTTAAAGTTGTTTGCGTCTTTAGAGAAACTTCAAAACCAGCTAAAAAACATTGAATCCATGAGTTGGATTTTAATGTTATCGTAAAAATTGCGATTTTTTCTGGGACATTTTCTTATGATTTCGGATAGTTTCTGATTGGTTTGACTGAGAGCGTGGAACTAATGAATGGAGCGAGCGAGTTTGCAAGGTTTTGAGCGAGATAGATGTCAATTTTACGATGTATTTAACTGTAAAAACAATTCATCTTTTGTATAATTTAAATGAAGTTTGTTAAAATTTTGAACGATTCTGAGCATTTTCTAATGATTCCGGGGCGTACTGAATCGTTTGGGTGAACGAATGGAGCGTTGAGTGAGCGATTTTGCATGTTTTTGAGCGAGATAAATGTCAATTTCACAATGATACCAACTTTACTTATTTAAAACACAGGTGCGATTATCAGGTGCATTAAAGCTTATCTTGAATTCAAGCTTTAAGTTAAAATAAGATATCTCGATTTTATCTTCAAGCCCGATTCGAACAAAAATCTGCCTGTGATCTGATTCTTCGGTAAAATTCATCCTTTTATGTTGCTCTCTTATTTCTACAAGAGTCAACGCCGAACCACAATGATCGCCTTACGAATTCTTCGAAAGACTATCGAAAAGGGTAGCCCGTGTTGAGCATTCAAATGAAATTACTGTCGACAAAATGAAAAAGTTTGAATTAAGGATTGATAAACCACTGCGGGAATTGGAGTCTTTTGCGGATAAACTAGACAAGTTCGAAAAAAGAATGACAAGTTTTTAAGACTTCAAGACGTCAATGAGAATTCATTTGCAGAAAGTAAAACCAAGGTTCAGGCCGAGTTCAAAAATGAAAAGGTCGTTATTAAAATTTACAAGGGTAAGAATTATTTAGTTTCGTAACATTTTTAAGTTTCATTTGTAATATTTTTACTTTGCATTGTCGAGGTATTATACAAGTTATACAAGTTTTCAAAGTAATAATCGTTTGTTTAATGTTTGAATAACTGCCACAAAGGAAAGAGGCTTAGCATGTGTTTCAAATAGTAGATCGACGCAGTCAATGAAAACATCCATTGACAAATCAAACGTTCGTTCAACTGAATACGCAGTTTCAAAAGAAAGGGTAATCTTTAAACTATCGAATTCCTCAGTTTATTTGACAAAAAGTCACAAAATTTCTTGTGATAGTTCAATTCACTTTCATCTCAATCAAAACCTTTCCAAACCAATCGCTCAGGGCTGCATTCATTCTAAACACTCCGTCAAACCTCTCAAAAACGCTCCAAAATCAATGAAAATGATAAGATTAACAAATGAATTCAAAATAAAAATCGGTAAATAAAATTCAAGATTTCATTAACATAATTGAATTTAGTAAGCGTATGATGGGTTTGTGAGGACACAAGCTGTATGTATATTTTATGAAAGGGGGTGATGGATATAGCTAATTTTGCCTATCTTGAACAAATTGAGCCAAAATGGTTTACCTTCCTTTACTTTCACTCAAAAATCGCTCCACACGCTCATTCAAATTCTTTTCAATGGCAATCCAAAATTATTCATCTCGTTAATTTCACGTTGTAATTAACTATATCCATAGAGACCACGATCCTTCGAGAGAAGAATCTCACAGCATACTAAATATTTCAAATAGGTCGCATATGTTGCAGAGCACAGCTGATGAATGATTGTTCTAAAATTCCATTCAGCTGATTTCTTGTGGTTTACAAAAAATAAAATCTCATCTGAAATACAATTACACCCAAAAGCGATGACAAGGATTAAGTCACAAGTTACGTGTTGAACATTAACTTAGCTTTTGAAGAGAAAAAAAGTTGAAATTAACTCCATTTTCTCTGAAAATCTCTTCGTATTTGTTTACCCGTCAAAACATGGGACATTGCAAAGCACTTTTGCACCATCAGTCAGGACGTAACTGACAAATCAAATTTAGGCTTAAACCTATTTATTTAACAACGATTGGGAAAAAAGTTCATACAACTTAGATTAATCTCTCTCGATTCTGCTTCCTGGAAAAATTCAACAGATTTCGCGCCGAATGTGTGGGACAATGAAAGAACTAAGATCGATAGCCGCTCCCGGGAATCGAATACAGAACCTTTGGATCAAGAGGCCGGCGCTCTGCCCCTAGACCACGCACACCACTCATCAACTTTACGATTAATAACGTTGACGCCCATGTTATGCATGCGTGTGAACTCAATCATTTGATTAGAAATGTTATGGAATCCTAGTTCGAGATCTGAAATACAATGTAAGTGAAATCCTCTTATCAGAGATGATTGATTGAATGGAGTTAAATCGCGGCGGCTGGAGCACCTAAGAATACTTTCCTGGTACTTCTCTCACCGTTCAATCACCACATCCTTTCCTAGCCTCCAGCTGCTATCTCACATAGGTCTACGATTATCAACCCATTGGTAAGAGACAAATAGTCGGAAAAAATGAGTGCGGCCGGCGGGGATCGAACCCGGGACCTCTAGATTTTATCAGAGAGGATATAGTAGGGAGTATAATTTTCAACACCATATTAGCTGTTTGTGTGAATGCAGTTTACAAAAGAACCTACAAGATATGATTTGATGTCTGAATTCTATAGAGTATCATCTGAAAATTACAATTATACTCGGGAGATTTCAATAAACTTCATTAAAATCAAAGAAAATGTCAACACCGAAAGTGCACACTTTCTTTTAGAACTCAGTATCGAATGGGTTGCCATTGAATAATACATTAAACGAGTCAAAAGAGTCACGAGAATAGATCACATGAACGAGTTTGAATAGAAATACAGAAAGTTATTGATTATTCCCCATTTCGTTCAACTTTAACAACATTAGCGGTATTAGTTTACCCCCCTTTTATAAAATAACCACAGTTATATAAATACAGTTAAAATCACGTGAAATTGACAAGGTGAGTGACTTTAGAATGATTAAGGAATGAAATTGAATGAGTGTGAGGAGCGAGTTTTGAGTGAATTTAATGGGAGGTAATCCAATATCGCAAATTTTGTTTATGATGAACAAAATTAGCGATACAGATTACCTCCCTTTAATAAAATATACATCCAAGTTCTTTAGATAGCGTTCTATTTTTTCAAGAACCTATTATACGCTTACAAATTGAATTATGTCAACGAAATCGCGAATGTTCTCTATCAAAATTCCTTTCAAATGGCATTGTTGATTCTATATTTTTCAATGGTTTTGAGCGTTTTTGGGTGGTTTGAGTGAGTGTTTGGAATGAATGAATGGAGCGCTGAGTGAGCGATTTAGAATGGTTTTGATTGAGGCGAATGTCAATTGCAAGATGTAACTAACTGTAGGATTAGCAGCCTGTCTTGAAGGGTCAATTGTCATGCCGATTATTTTATTCGGTAAATCACCTGACTTCAAATAAATAGAAGTTTGATAACGTTTCGATTCCCGGACAAACACACTTACAAACTCATTGTCTTTTGGACGAGACGTTAAACCAAGCCTTGTGACGATGCTTCACATCTAGCCTGGCTCCCAGGCTGTCAGTAAGTGGTAAAATCAATAAGGTACACAACTCGTGTTTTACTATATCATCTTATCAAATCTTATCAAATTAGTTACCTCCCTTATTCTCAAATTCTGACTGACAGCTTGATCCCCAGCCAGTCAGGGGAATATAAGCTGAAAAGAAATGACCGTTCTCTAAGACCAGTGGGGCGTGAAGTCTACTTCACATTGAGCACGTTAAAGAACCATGGCTAAACTCAGCAGTTGTTTCGTCGTGTATCCTTGCACCATCCCATTTACAAACAAACCGTCTTCTTTGGTGTTGCTTATTTGGACAAACGCTACGACAAAGATTAATAAACGTATAAAAGACGGACCAATCTGACATTGCTGGTCAATTGATTTCGGTGAGTTCTGGGCCCGAGGCTAAAGTACTTTTCTCATGCGCAACCGAGAGTTTTCTAAAATTTTAAATTTAAAAAAAATGCATGAAAATAAAAGATAATATTAATAAGTTGTTATTTATAACAACATATTAATATTATCTTTTATTAGAATACCTTAAGATGAGTATTTAAACAGAATTACGGCTTTAATCTCAAATAAAAATTTGTGAAAATTTTCAATTGAGAATGAGAAAAGTTTTATAAACCTCGGGACCTGATTGGTTATATTGTTTGGCATGCTATAAATACGAGTGATTGTTTTATTTCTCTGTTGTTGACTTGTTCAATGTTATCGTCTACGCGTAGTGAGTTATGGTTAATTGATAAATGATGACTTATACAAATATACAATAATTAACTTTATTATATAGATTTAATATATCTTAAATATAATCAATTTTAAACATACTCTTTGTATATATACTCTTTATTTAAATTTACGACTCGCAGTACTTTGAGCAAGAGGACCAACATCGCCCTAGTTCGCAAACCTGAGTTCACATCCCCAAACCAAGGTCACATTCAAAATGTCACGTGATGATGTTTGAAATGTAAAATGCGGCTGTGTGTGACATTTGACGTGAGATGAACACATTGAGCACCCTACATAGCCACTTAGTATAATAAGAAGATTGCCCGACATTCTAAATACATAATGACATCATATCTATCTACAAAGGACGTAGTATGCTGACAAGAGTCTTTCCTTAACATACTTTTGCAATTATTTGAAATATCACGCACATGCTAGTATATACTTCCTAAATGTCCCTGACGGCGTTAGTTGTACACGTAGAGTAAATAAAACAAGAGGACCATGATGGTCTTAGATCGCTCACCTCAGTCTCTCTGACCCCTGGGGCATCACATTAATTAAATAGGCAGATGTCAACAAGGAGATAATTTCTACATAAGATCTATACCATGGATTGTTTTCATCCAAGGGCAAGAAGGATGTGCCTTTTTGCTCTTTGATTCTGTGTAAAAAAGGATGCACCTGGGTAGAGCCTAAATGTGACCCCAGGGTCTTGATTTGAACAAACTTGGAAGAGGTCCACTAGATGATGCCACATACTAAATATGAAAGCTGTCTGTCTTCTGGTGTCATAGAAGAAGATTTTTTAAGATTTTCCTATTTCCATCCATCATGCTCATAAGAGCTTAAAGTCATGCACCCGGGCTAAGCCCAAATATGACCCTATGGTCTTGTTACGAACAAACTTGGTAGGGACCCACTAGATGATGCTACATAAAATATATGAAAGCTGTTTGTCTTCTGGTTTCAGAGAAGACGGTTTTTTAATATTTTCCTATTTTCACACTTTTTGTTACGGGTCTAGGGAAAGTTAATGGTGGATTTCATTTATTTGAACAGCTTTGGTAGAGCTTGACCCAAGGAACATCCCTGCCAGGTTTAATCAAGATTGGCCTACTGGTTATGGAGGAGAAGATTATTTAAGAAATTGTGGACAACGCACGACGGACATTGGACTATCACAATAGCTAACCTTGAGCACTTCGTGCTCAGGTGAGCTAATAATGAAAACTGTTTGTAAGCTATGGAACAATAACGGAATGAAATTGAAATAGTTAGATG
The DNA here is from genome assembly GCA_948146395.1 of Fragum whitleyi. NCBI lineage: Eukaryota > Metazoa > Mollusca > Bivalvia > Cardiida > Cardiidae > Fragum > Fragum whitleyi. Next base: position 39,163,196 of record OX411559.1, read on the forward strand.
GGCGAGTTTTGATTGGTTTAAAAGGAAAGGAAGTCTTCTTGTTAACGAAATTGGAGCTATTTAACTATTTCCTTTTATCAAAAATCTATAATGTGATTTATGTGTATTCGCGGACCAATTAGACAAATCGAAATCTACACTTGATTTAGAATGTGTGCGGTGTTTCTTTTTTTAAAGTACATGTATGCTCAGTTTAGGTGAAAAAAGAAGATTGAAATTACAAAGATATCGATATTTACTGTCATTCCGATCAAAATCATTCTAAATCGTTTATTCAGCATCATTCATTTATTCCAAACATTCATTCAAATCGATCAAAACGCTCCTTAAAAATTTGAAAACATTTCTAAATCGTTTAAGACGTTCAACATTGTATTCATACGACCAGATCAATCTACGCGTCTATTGTCTGTTGTGGATTTTGAAGTGTCTGATTGGTCCACGAAGACACACAAATAGAAAAGTAAGTATATTAAAATTGAGGGAAGTAATAAATATCTCCAATTTTGTTCATTTTAAAGAATTTAGATATATTGAATAGCCTCCCTTAATTTGCACTCAAAACTCGATTAATATACTGAATCATTTTTTCAAAATTATTCCAAAATCATTCATCTTGCCAATTTCTCGATGTTTCCAACTATAGTCCATGAATGAAGAATATAGAATGAGAAAAGGAAATATACAATTTTCTCATGTAGTCAAAACTTTACGAAAAGTGTGTTTAGACGGATCCAAACATCGTGAAATTGACATTAATCTCGACCAAAATATCGCTTACCCATCACTCCATCTGATGCATTCAAATCACTCACTTCAATTATTCAAAAACGCCTCTGAAATTGTTCAAAACGCTTCGAAATCGTTCCAAACAATCAACAACTTCCTTCAATCCATCAAATTATTTTACGATTTTTGTCTGGTGTGGATTTTAAAACGCCAAATTGGACACATTATCAGAAAAGTACACTTTTTTTCCGTTTCTAGATTGGTCGACCAGTCTTGGCATGCATTTGGGTTTCAATAATTAAATTTGATTAACAGATAGTTGGTGTCACTCAAAAATTGGTTATCCAATCAAAACGTGCATTTATAATGAGAAGACCGTTCAACTATGTCATATCCCCCTACTTTTTTCTGAAACATTTAACGTATAATCGACGTAAGAATAAGATGTAATTACGACGTTTCGATGTCCTCCAACGCTTTACTGTTTGTTTCACTTCAATAAACATAGGCTATATTTTACAGATAAATGACGACGGATGCGTAGTTACGGAGAGCAGGACGTCGGACCGGCGATCCGAATTAGATATATATGATCTAACATGAGATTTTATTTGAGACAAGCTCAACTTAACCGAGTCTAGATTAAAAAAGGGGGTTTACTAAGTCTTTCCTCGACGAGGTTATGATCAACTAGTCCCAAACAAAATCGAGTAATAGATTCCTTTTCTCGCATAAATACCTGTTTTGTAGGTTAAAACCGATTTACGGACCCCCAATAGGACAAAATACAGCGATAACGTGGTATTTCCAACAATTTCATATGTGCGCCAAGCAAAGACTTTGTCCAGTCTGTGCATCTGCACAGTCTGACCAGAGTCTTCACGATGCTATTTGTAGATAAATAAGTAAGACTATCGTCAAATTACACAATCTAGCCTTCTAGGCTGCTTAATATTTGCATCCGATCCAGGTGTCAAATTTTCTGAAATGTCCCGCACAGACTCATATCCCTGATGGCTGTTCTTTATGTTAGGGCATGATGACGTCATTTAAAACGTGATCTTACAAATGTGTAAGACAACGAAATCACTGATGGCAGTTTATTATATTACGTCATGATGACGTCATTTAGACCGTGATCTTACACATGTGTAAGACAATGATATCCCTGATGACTGTATTTATATAAGACAGGGGTAGCTATGTGAGATATACTTATATCTGTTGATTAGATGTGATCCGTCAAGCGAGAAGGGACCATACGATAAGAGCGAAAAGTGTCAACCCTAGTCAGTCTACGCAGATTGCGCCGACTGACTAGGGTCGATACATCTTGCACTTTGCTAATTCTCTGAATCGAGAACCATTTATCTATCTAAACGTGAAATAATTGTACAAATGTGAAAATCGTGTTAACCTTAATACCAGAATCGTTTTCTTTTTTTTCAGAAATCTATTTTACGGAGTTCCAAAATTATCCCTCTTTTCGTGACGGTCCACAATTATTTGTATAACACAGTTTCTGGATTGGTATATTTTCATCTGACCGGTCAGAAATATATTGTATTTAAGCGTCCAAAATGTCGTATCTTCAGCTGAAATACGCTTGAACAAAGTTGTAGATACGCCATTTTGGTCGCCTACCAACGATACTCCGGCTGAAAATATTAGTTCGATTTATTTCGGTGTATCTTGTAGATGTGTATAGCGTTACTAAATCTTTCACTAACAACCAACTGATCCCAGTCGTCACACACCACAACAGATTGAGGACCATCAACCTTTAGTATTGGTTGTATCTGTCTATTTCCAGCTGTCAGTACACAAATATTATGTGACCCACGTCCAGCTATATATACATTGTCATATTTATCTACTGTAACACCACGTGACCACCTCAAGTCTTTACTACTGTATACATCTATAACAGTTCCATTCATATCTAGTTTTGTTAAAGTGTCCTTATACCTGTCTGTAACATAAACAGCTTTTTTATCTCTACTGGCTACTACGTACTCAGGTCTACCAAAAAGAGGTTCTCCATTCATGTCTGTCCTTATAGATTTCATAACCTGTCCGTCCATATTCATAAACTTCACTAAGCCTGGATTTATAAATGACACTATTGGTATGTTATCAGTATAATCAATACCCCGACAGTCTCCGCCTACATTGAGTTTCTTATTTACTGTCAATGTCTTCCCGACATTCAGAAACACCAGATATGGATCAGCAGTAACAATAAGCTGGTTCTGGTCTGTGTACGTGATATCCCATGGTTGAATATCTAACTCTATATGTAATTCAATGTTACCATGTAGGATATCAACTACACTCACACGATTTTTATTATAGTCGACCAAAGCCAGTCTGTTGTTATTCATATAAACACTGCTTGATATTTTACAATCACTGTAATCTCCTGGATGACGGATATCAATATTTTTTTCGTGAGAAATGTTTGAAGGAATTCTGTTTTGTTCCCTTTTTTCTACAGCGCATATTTCTTTATTTTTCTGATTACTTCCCTTCCCGTCTGTATTTTCTTCTTTTTGAAGATTTCCTAATTCTTCGATAGATTGTATCTTGTTATAAAGGGTTTCGTTTGGATGAAATGTGTATAATTTAACCGTGTTTGTTTTAGACATATCGTTGATATTCTTTTCTAAATTAGCTATTCTAATTTCAACTTGCTTTGAAGTAACAACGAGTTGCTTGTTTTGCTTTGTTGTATGGAGATTTTCCATCTTTGCTTTCGCTTCATCTAACTCTGTTTGCATAGAATCAAGTTTAGAAGATAATTCTGAATGACGTTTTAGATCGTCATCCTTTATTTTTCTAGCCTGTTCTAAAATACTTGTTTCCAGCGAATCAAGCAGGGCGTTGATTTCTTTTCTAAATTGTTTAATACTTGCTATTGTTTTGGCTGATGCTTGTTGTGTAAACGCAACATTTCGGTCAGTTTCTGATTTCGTGTCGTCGATAAGCCTGTTTAGATCTTTCATCCTCTGGGTTAAATTTTCATATTCTCTATTTTGTTCGTATCTGTCGACCACAACCTGGATATATTCAACTGTACAATCTCGGTGTTCTAGAGTAATACAAACTGTACAATAAAATGTACTGTGAACTGCACAGTAATAATCTATAGGTTTGTCTTTATGCTTTTTACAATATCCTTCAGCTCCAGCGGATAATGCCTCTTTAGGCATATTGTCATATCCTAACAAGATGTGATTCTTAGAAATTCTGGTTTTTCTATGAGCTCTCGCGCAATCAGAACATAAATATTCATTACATTCTGTACAGAAACACTCGGCAGTTTGGTTTTCATCAACGGATTTACAAGGATCACATCTTCGCCTTACTATATCGCTTTCGACTTGCTTCCTTCCTGAGACCTCCATAGTCCTAAAATAAAGAATATTCTATCTAAGTAAATTACAAAATTATTCTTGATCGGTACAAATATAGGAAATGTTCCGCTTGATAAGAAATCGAGAATGTCATTAATATCTAACAGTAACAGGTACATGTTTGAGTCATTCCTTTCGGACATTTTGCTGAGCTTGGTGGTCAGACGATTCGACGTCACAATGAATTTTGACGTTATGACGAAAGATGGTGTACGTATTCCGTTGGAATATAATGGATGACGTTTTACTGTTTCGCCTTTCGGGAAAATATATCATTAATTGTTTTCTCAGTGAAAAATTTACCAATCTTACTCTAAAACAAACAATTATCATTTATATGTTACCAAAATATGACAGTAACGTTAATATCAAAATACATGTAGATATTGACATCAAAACAGACATTTGTATTTAAACTTTAAGAAAATTCTCCTAAAAGCGATAACCCGTCAACCCACAGAAGACCATTCTCTATGGAGTTTTTTTGTTGTTGTTTTATTTTTGTTGTTGTTGATCCTGTTTTTGTTTTGTTTTTATTTCTACTTGTATGAAAATAGCCGAGCAAAAAATTGACCATACTTGAATTGCAAAAGGACCTGACATTTCAGGTTGGCCAGAATACATTCTTTAAGGACAGATGCCTCACATTTAGAATGGTCATTCTACTTTACTTTAAGCTATATTTACAAATACCAGCACGAGTACATGTAATAATTATATATAATGAAAAGAAAATCAATTTCTGAAGTGGTGACCTGTCACTCGAAAAATGAGAATCTGAGAGGAATACAAATACACCAATTCTGGTTAAACAGTAGTAGATCCGTTCGTTTACGATGAATTCTATAAATTCTGAAGGGTTATTCTACCCTACCATATTTTATACACATGTTGCCACTTTAAAAAAGAAATTTTTGGAGGAATGAATTTACCATCTATGGATAGACAGTAGAAGCTAACTAAGATTGATTCGTAGAACAAATGATATTCATGTATGAAGTGTCATTCTATCCTAACATGTTTTATACACAGGTTGTCAATCCAAAAAGGAGCATCTGGAAGATACAAATATTCAAAATCTCGTAAGACAGTAGTAGCTGACTAGGATCGAATCGTTGACGACAAATTGACAAATTCAATCAATTTCTGAATGTCACTCTACCTTACCATATTTTATACACAGGATTTCACTTAAAAAGGAGAATCTGGGAGGAGCTTAATACCAACACTGGCTTGACAGTAGAATCTGACCAGGATCGATTCATTAACGACAGGTTCTATAACTTTCTGAAGAGTTATTCTACCCTACCATTTTTTTGTAAATAAGAACACAGGTTGTGGCAAGTACAGAAGATACGAAGTTCTGTACAGACTACGCGGAATACGAAGACAGATCTAAGGATACAAATGGCTAAGAACCAATAAATATTTTCCTTTCCTATGTTGTGGGTACTCATATATCTTCTTTACGAGATAAATCTAATGAGTTTCCGAAACACAGAGTTTGTTTCTGTATAATAAATAAATGACCCGTCACATGAAATGGAACCATCTAGGAACTACGGTCAAACTTGTGTTAAGTGACCGCTAAGGAGGGGTCATAAAAAAAGTGGTCGCTGATGAAAATGGTCGCAAAATACAACATCTCATGATAAATTAGACCAAGACTGAGCAATTGAAAAAGAGATTGGGTTCAGCATCGGTCAACAAGAGGCCGCATTTCTTAATTTCTTATACAGAAAGGTAGAATGGTCATTATAGATTCAGAAAATCAGCCAAATTCGTAAAGTCTCGACCCTAGTCAACCTGTGCAATTCGCGCAGACTGACAACGATCGACACTTCACGCACTACCCAGATGGTCCTTTTTCGCATGACGGGTCAAATATGTTTTAACCTTAAATTCATTTATCTCCCGTTTTTATCGTCAACAAAACAAATGTTGTGTGTTATTTTATATTGTCTAGCCAATACTATTTCAATGAGTTCCAACAACATAGGTTTTGTCAATGTATATATTTTCATCTAAAAATAATTTTACCCCTTCTACGTTTTGCTTATTTATCTATTTATCTTATAACTATACAAGTATCCGTATGATAACAACCCGTATGATATTTTTTATGATATCACATAGTTATTTTTAGAACAATAATATCATACAGTTATTTTTAGAAACTAGCATTTAAGTTAGAAACATCGACTAAAACAAGACAAAAAGAGGTTATAAGATAAATATAATACGTACTAAGTGTATTGTATGAAAAAATATCTAACTCGGTTGTGAGAATTGGTAATTGTCTCGGCAGAGCCTCGACAATGATCAATTCTCCCAACCTCGTTAGATATTTTTTTCCATACAAAACACTAAGTACGTATTATATATATACATATTTCTTTTCAGAATGCAATGAACTGCGAAAAGATACAGTTTTGTTTAGAAAATCAGAGTCACATGATTTCTAAAAAGTTCTTTTTCGTTTTAGATTTTTTTCTGGGAGGGGGGGGGGGGATTTTATAATTATTTTTTTTTTGTGTGTGTGTTCGCTCATAAAAGAGGTTATTCTACCTGATTATATGTTTTTAAGATAATGATATCACTGAATCCGATATGGTCTTCACAAACCCATTGAAATAATGGTATTGACATTTATTAAAGGTAGTGGACCCGTGAAAGTTACGCAAAATTTCGGGATTCAAGTTCTTTTAGACCTCGGTTAATTGTGTTAAAGTCAATTTCTTCCGAATCGTCGATAAACTATCACGGGTCCACTATCTTAACTGTACCAAATGTAAGAAGGGCTCTCTATGTAAATAAATACTGTGTCAGCCGAAAAGTTATCATACTTTCAGAAGAAATTAGGTTAATGGTATCTCTTCCTTTCAAAGATATAGATACTTTTTCAAGTGAGTTCGAGTTTAAGGTAGTACAACCGTATTTATAAATATTTAAATCGGCTCGATGTTGCAAGGCTTTGTAAGACATCGTCATATTTAACCAAACATTTCCCTTTTAACGTCATCGTTTGAGCACTAATGTAATTGCGTTGCGTGCACTTAAATATATACGGGTAGCTACGACGTTCTAGAACTAATGTTATTTCTGTGAGTATCGTTAAATGTGTACCGGCACCTCGATGTTTTAGCACTAATGAAATTACCGTGAGAACCGTAAAATTTATAGGAACCTACGACGTTTTAGCACCAATGTAATTGCCGTGAGAACCGTTAAATGTATACGGGCACCTACGACATTCTAGCACTAATGCAATTGCCGTGAGAACCGTTAAATGTATACGGGCACCTACAACGTTTTATCACTAATGTAATTGCAGTGAGAACCGTTAAATGTATACGGGCACCTACGTCTTTCTAGCACTAATGTAATTGCCGTGAGAACCATTAAATGTATACGGGCACCTACGACGTTCTAGCACTAATGTAATTGCCGTGAAAACCGTTAAATGTAAACGGGCACCTACGACGTTTTAGCACTGATGTAATTGCCGTGAAAACCGTTAAATGTATACGGGCACCTACGACGTTTTAGCACTAATGTAATTGCCGTGAGTACAGTTAAATGTATACGGGCACCTATGACGTTCTAGCACTGATGTAATTGCCGTGAGTACAGTTAAATGTATACGGGCACCTATGACGTTCTAGCACTAATGTAATTGCCATGAGAACCGTTAAATGTATATGGGCACCTACGACGTTTTAGCACTAATGTAATTGCCGTGAGAACCATTAAATGTATACGGGCACCTACGACGTTTCAGCACTGGCGGCAATTCCACTTTCAACCCATTGAGGCGAGTAACACGAGTTTTGCAGATTTCATTATTTTCAATTACGGATGGACTACCTTAAATATTGCTATGTAAATGACAAGCAGAATTTCAAAAAGGTGGTTGATGGGGGTGAAACTTTCCGCACGGAATATTGAGACGACACTTATCGGGTTAGGAAACCGGAGAACTATTAAACACACATATGAAAATTATCTATTTTGATCCCTAATTATTCTCATAACGTCAACACTGATGACTTACGATATAATTAATTTCGAGCGCTCATTTGAAAACGAAAGTGGATGGGTTTTTCTTACCACTTTCGTTTTCAAACAAGGGATTTGTTTTATTATCTACGTTATTACCAATTTGACTAGGTTAAGTTCTTAATGAAGTATTGTATATCAATATGTTTAAATAAATTATAAAGATATATCGTCCTTTGTCATAGACACATAAACTAGAAAATTGTTAATCAACACTTACAAGCGGAACTTCGATCAAATATGTATTTTATGTCGATACGAATATATGGTCATGTTTTGGCAGGTTATCCAAAGGGACATAATTGAACAAGGTAAGTCACTCTGCGTTACAGAGACAGTTTAGACTAGTTAACCTATCCCATATATAAACGATTTTCCCGTTTTTTTCCAGGGTGCTGATGGGAAAATCTGGAAACCAATACGAGTTTTGTTCAAAATCAAATTTGCCAAATAATGCACCATAGATTGATAGATCAAACGTATCATTTGGCTAATTTTGCCGGAGACTGTTTATATTTCGCATATCTTCGGAAGATCTAAGAGTTCTACTTGCATAAACCGTTAGTAAAATATTGATAAATACACAGTTTAACCAGTGATTTAGAGCAAGAAGTGATAGCCTAGTTTGTTAGGAGGTATTGCCCTTAATCATCCATCTTTGAGTTCAAATCTTCGCCGCGCTTATATTTTCTTCTTAATATTTTTGGTCCCATTTACAAGCTTACACCAAGGGGTGGGGTGGGGGGTCTTATTTTCTAAAACAGTAAAAAAAAACACGTTCAACTGAATCAAATCGCGACATCTAAGATGCAAGGAACCTTTATCGTTGTCTAAAATTGAGTTATAAACTGTACTTATTTATTTTTAACCAAGATGTAAATATATTTCCTTATTTTTTTTAAAACAACACAAATATCTGATTTAACCTAGTTTCGAACACGTTCAAAAAAGGGGGAAAACCGTTGCGAAAATTACTAAAAAAGACACCGGTGGTATCTGCACAACCACCTGTGTTGCCGTGTTGTTTTATTTATCAAAAAAAAAGGAACCCCCCCCCCCCCCCCAAAAAAAAAAAAAAAAAAAAAAAACCGCTCAAAATTAAAAAATATGTCTTCAGAATTTCAAGAAAGTGGGAAAACCCTCACCCTCGCCTTTAGAAAAAAACATTTGTAAGATAGAAAGAAAAAAAATCAGAAAATTTGAGTCAGAAAAATATTCTTCCTCTAACTCGGCTTGAATTTGTGGTCTGTTGATTCACAGACGGATGTCTTTACCTCTACACCAACGGTCTGAGAAGTACATGTAAGTTTGTATTAGTAGTATAGTTAACAACATTGTGAGATTGATAAGACGAATGGTTATGGAATTAATAAAGAATGAAATTGAATGAGTGAGTGGAACAAGTTTTGGATGAATTGAATGGGGGGGTAATCCAATATCGCAAATCTTGTCCAGGATGACAAAATTAGCGACATTGATTACCTCCCTTTATTAAATATGCAAACAATTTCCATGGAAATCTTCCGGCTCCTTCAAGAACCTATTCGATAGCCGCTTACAATTTGAATTTTGTCAGTGAAATTGCGATTTTTCTCTGTCCAAATTTATTTTGAATGACGTTATTGATTCTATATTTTTCAATGGGTTTGAGCGTTTTTGAATGGTTTGAGTGAATGTTTGGAATGAATGAATGGAGCACTGAGCGAGTGATTTAGAATGATTATGATTGAGGCGAATGTAAATTTTACGATGTAACAAACTGTAAGTTTGTCGTCAGTAGACAATAAAACCCTAATACAAATAAGCGGAAATAGTCGAGCATCGTTGATTTTCCGATTTCATTCGTGAAAATTAAACAGAGTCTCAGGCGTAAATTAGTCAAGGAATAAAACCCAATCGCTCATGAAGAGTCAAGATAAACGTATCGAATTCTTGCAGGAGATCAATTTAAAGGACAGTTGAGGTCTTACATACATGTATAAAACTTATCTTAAAACTAATCGGTCACTTGAAAACAGTATGAGAAATATTCTCTTCTGATGGTTACGACACATTTGTTCATCACATTCAGAACAAAATGTGACGAGTATTAGTTACAACGAATGGTCCCGGTGAGCCATCTGATCTGTTACTGTGAACACGGTATTTCGGAGACACGTGAATAAATATCCAATTTCTAGACCGAGTTATTCAAGCCATAGGATTCCTGACTGCGAATGTGGACTTTTTGAATCACGTAAAAACATTATCCTGGCTTTTTACCGAGCTGCACAAGCTAACAAAGTCAAAACTCTTTCTTCTCTCTTTTTTCCTAATTTAAGTTAATTGAATGCGTTTTTCGTAACTACAATTACTGGATCGCTGGTTTTAAGCCTTGACCTCTGTCATGATATACGGCTAGTTACATCGTGAAATTGACATTCGCTTCAATCAAAACCATTCTAAATCGCTCAGTCAGCACTCCATTCATTAATTCCAAACACTCACTCAAACCCTTCAAAAAAAAAAAAATCAAATCCATTGAAAAAATATATAATCAAAAACGTCATTCAAAATAGATTTGGATAGAGAAAAAATCGCGATCTCATTGACATAATTCAAATTGTCAGCGTATTATAGGTTATTGAAGAAATTGGAATTTATCTGTAGAACTTATATGCATATTTTATTGAAGGGAGGTATTCAATAACGCAAATTTTGTTCATCCTGAAAACTCGTTCACACAATCACTATTCACTATTTTTGGACGAATTCGCCGACATCTTAAAATCTAAGGATATTCACGGCATTCAATTACATCCGGACCTTACTAATGTTTGCCGATGATATGGCTCTCATGTCCGAAACAGTGCGCGGCCTTCAAATGCAACTAAATATCTTATCAGATTTCTGCATTGACTACAAACTAAGAGTGAATGTAACGAAAACAAAAATAGTTGCTTTTAAAAATGGTGGCAAATTATCTAAAACAGAACGGTTCTTCTATCAAAATAAGGAAATTGAAGTAATACCAAAATTAAATTTTGTCGGGTTAACCTTTACCCAGAAACTATCATTAAATGCTATGGTACATGATTTATATGTGAAAGGAAAACGTGCTTTAAATTCCACTATCAGCTCCTTAAATAATTGTGGGTCAACACCAAAACATGTGTTTTTTTTCAAAATTTTCGATGCAAAGAAGTGCCAACAATTACTCTACGGATCAGAAATTTGGGGCATGAGTATATTCAATGACTTAGAGCGATGCCAGTACTATGCATGTAAAAGATTTATGCGTATAAAACAAAATGCATGTAACTACTTTGTACTTGGTGAATGCGAGCGCTATCCTCTATACATTACCACTTTCAAAAGATGTGTTTCGTATTGGTTAAAAATATTGAAGATGGAAATCTCTAGATATGTTAAAAAATGTTACAATATGGTGATTCTCGACGACCAAAATGGATAAAAAAGTTGGGTCTCTTCATTACGAAATTGTCTCGAAGAAACTGGTTTTGGTTATGTTTGGCAAAACCAGAAGGTTGAAAACGAAAACCATTTCATTTTTTCATTTGTTTTGCGAATTAAAGATATATTTCTACAAAAATGGTCAAGCTCTATTCAAAGCAATTCCAAACTATGTTCTTACTCGCAATACAAATTAAATTTTCAATATGAACCCTAACTAGATATTTTAAATTTGCCTAAATTTAGATCCTATTACGCGAATTTTAGAGCATCATCTCACAATCTAGAAATTGAAACAGGCAGGCATAAGAAATTACCGAAAGAAAATAGACTTTGTAAATTATGCGCAAAAAATGAGATTGAAGATGAATATCATTTTCTCATGATATGCGAATTTTATGATGATTTGAGAAAAACTTACATCCCCAAAAAATATTACACAAATCCAACTATATTCAAATCATATATAATTATGTCTAACAAAACAGAACTTATAATCAAATCAATCGCGACATTTTCGGTACACGCATTTAAAAAACGCAATGATTACTTGAAAGAATAAATAAATACAGATTCTTGTTGCGTAATTCTCTATATTTTCATAGTACAATATAAATATTCTGCTTTTTCTTCTTTTCTTCCAAAAATGATATTGACAGTATAACAAACAATGTATACCTTACATCGAAATAAAAAAAAACTACCGAGATGATCAAGGAATAGTAAATGTAACGTAGAAACAATCGAAAGTCAGAATGGAGATTGGGTGTTTTTTATTTAATTTCGACTAAACACTCGAGACTTCCATTCTGGAGGCAATTATATTTCAGGCTTTTATTTGATAAACTTATTCTGTAACCTTATTGAACCAATTATAAGAAAACATTGTAGGTAAAGAAGAAAAATCACGAATATTTAGCGTAAAATTTTCACTACAGATTTATTGTTAAATTCCTTCGTAATTACTCGATGTTACTGTTATTTATGAATTGCTTGTTAAAAGTTCTTTTCTTTGTATGGGCCGGAGGCCTTATGACAAATAAAATAATTGTATTGTATTGTATTGTATTGTATCAATCATTCAATTTCATTCCTAAATCATTCCAAGTTCATTCACATTGTCAATTTCACGATGTTGTTAACTGTAGTCCTCAAATTTTTTAACGTTATATGTATAGCATTGGATATATATATAAAAAAAACTTCAAATCGTTGGCGAGATTAATCTACGCCTGACACTTATTTTTCAAACATTTTCAACACAGTTTCCAAATATCTATTCGAAAAACGAGCGAGCTGATAAGCAAAAACAATAAAGTTTTGTTTCATAGTTTATTTCACAATTAGAAAATACTTATTTATGACGTACAATATTTAACATGATATACATTATGCATAGTGAAATATATTTGTAAAAAATACCTCAATCTGTTTTCTTTCTAACAAACAACTGTTTTGAATACTTATGTAAGAAATTGATTCAAAAAGAAAGGTCTATCAATCTGATGAAATCAATCGCATTTGCTGATTTTACTCAATGATACGAAATGGGGTTATTATTTTAGAATTTATTCAAATAGGAAGAATACGCAATCATAACCACAAACGTGACACAGCTAGGCCTCCGTACAATTATTTACTGTCATCCATATTAAGGTTTTAAGGTTTTAAGCTCGGCTATTTTCGGAGATAATCAGAGGTATTGTGATCACCTTGGCGTCGTTCGTGTTTGTGTTGGCGTTGACATTGGCTGACAAACTTTACCATCATTCACCATCACAAGACCTATCCAAACTATGAAGGGAAATAACTCTGAAAGCGTTTTTAGTTTTTTGTATCATCCAGCAACTGCAGCCGAGCGTTGTGCTCTTGTTAGTATCATACTTACATGAATTTCAAAAATTATTCTCTTCATATTTTAAGTCTTACATGTACGGGGTTTCCAGATTTTTTAATAGGGAGATAGTTTCTTCGTTTATCATTTTTTTAGGATGAAACTCTTAAAGGACGTACACGTATAAAAACGAATGAGCTCCTGATCGGTTTGCATGATATCAAGGCGTTTTGCGAGTAATTTAGAATGATGTTGATCAAGTAGAATGTCAATTTCACGATGTTGTGAACTGTAAGTTTGTACAGTCAATAATATCGTACAATAAACTTTTTTATAATATGACCAACGTCGCCGGAGTGAAATATCCCCGGTGAATATTTTTGATATTACACGGGTGTTATTACACTAGTGGAATAACTATGCAAATGAGCTCAAAACGAAGAACAGCGTTATATTTTTGTTAGGAAAATGACGTCATAATGGATCTGCTGACGTCATTTTGCAAACGGCGTTATATGTTTCGCGGGATAAAAAAAATAGATAAATATCATAATTTTCACGTTTTATCACCAAAATTCGGGCCATATTATAAATAGAAAATAAAATTTGTGCTCATCAAATACCGAATTTATTAAACTCATCATCTATAAACAGATAAAACTCGGCACAGCTTCGTTTTTATCTGTTTATAGATGACTCGTTTAATAAATTCGGTATTCCATGACCACTCATTCAATATCCTCTATGCCTAGACCAAAACGACTCTAAATCGGTAATTCAGCGCTCCACTTATTAATTCCAAACACTCACCCAAGCCATTCAAAGAGCTCAAAATGACTAAAAAAGATAGGATCAACAACTACATTCAAAACAAAGGTAGTTAGAAAAAATTCACTGACAAAAATGAAGTTGATAGCGTCTGATCGGTTCTTGAAGAAATAGGGAGCTATTCATAGAACGGATATGCAAATTTTATTAAAGAGAGGTAATTAATATCCTTAATTTTGTCCATCTTGAACGAAATTAGGTATATTGGATTATCTCCTTTTATAAAACTCATATACAGTAAGTACCATCGTGAAATTGACATTCAACTACATTAAGACCATTCTCAATCGCTCTATCAACGCTCCATTTATTCGTTCAAAACACTTAATCTAACCATTGAAAAAACTTCGTTACAAATGCCGTTCTAAACGGTCATCATTTCATTAAATTTGAACAAATCTTTTTTTTTACCACTTTATAGGCTGTTGTTGAATTTGAAGCTTTTGATTCGTCCGTGAAGCCATACAAATAGAAAAGTAAGTATGTTTTATTAAAGGGGGGGGTAAAAAATATCGTAAATTTTCTCCATTTTGGACGAAACTAGCGAAATCTTTAAACCTCCCTTGATTTCTACAAAAAGTCACTGCTCCACTCACTCAAAATCATTCCAAATCACTTTTCTTCTATATTTCACGATGTTACTAACTGTGCTGTTCTCAAACATGTTCTTTGTGTCTTCACTTACATACCATTAACTACCAAATCCACGCCGTTATTAAAATGGAATTATCTAATCGATTAGGAGTAAAGTTTAACAGTGTTTTGACACCACCCAGGCTTTTTGTTGTTGTTGTTGTTGTTCTACAGGGCCTCTTTTTACGTGACGCGGCATAGTATAAAAATCGCGACATTTTGAGCGTAGTCACATGATGCAGAACATTATGTGATTGATTTTTAAAGATCTGGCCATAATTGAAGAGGGGGTTGTTTGAACGAAAATACGACGTACGGACGTACACACCAACAGTAAAAGTTATACGGTTTCTTGCCGGGGTATATGACGATTTATTCCCGGCTGAAAAAAAATGTCACCCGAGCCGTAGGCGAGGGTTGACATCATTTTACTGCCGGGGATAAATCGTCATGTACCCAGGCAAGAAACCGTATTACGAATGTATTATACTTCAAATTTTTAGGGCTAAATATCTGTCTTAAACCTATGTAAGGCGTTGGTATAAACCGATTTCTATTAAACCACCAATATCCCTCAATACGTCCCTATGAAAAGTAAACATGTACAAATTGAAGTCATATTTAGTTGTGACGTCACACTTCTACACTCTGTGCTGTTGTGATATGAAACGTCTGTTGGTTGAACATGCGAAAAACTTGGCCCTTTAAATGGACAGATTTGTGAAAATTTAAGGTATTTATTGACATCTATATCATTTTTTATTTGCACATTATTAACTGACAAGCTTTTCAACTGTATCCTAGTGAGTATATTCGGGTCGTGTAATCAGCGAAGCGAGAGAATCGTGGCCGCCATTACCGTTTCGATTTTTTGTCTATGTTCACGGCGAGGCGCCTTAAGGAAACAATAGAAGTTATACCGGAACGGTCGTAGATATCAATGTTTGTCAGGTCAGCATTAACCAATGAAAATGCTAGAATTTTCTTTGCAGTATAATAAGCAGATTTACAGACGGAGCCAATACAATTATACAATCAATTTCGGTGGCGAAAAAAAAATGCCACGTATGGAGCGCCAAGTTAGTTATTTATAAGTTTTAAGTTTGGCGTTGAAAGTCAATTTGACAATGTTATGAGTTATAAGGTACCTATTCTAGAGTACACAATTACGCAAATTTAAAATCGGTCGAACGTCAGGATTTAATCACGTTATTACCAAACCTTACGTCAATTTTGTCGCTAGCAGTTTAATAGTAACGTGTTAATGCAATATTAACTCGATGACGGTCTGATTGTTTATCGCGCGATCCAGTCTGTATTCATTTAATATATATTACCTGACTGATGATATGAAATGATATTAAGCACTTTTATTTTAGAAACAAATTTGTATATTTATGGTCTAAAGAAGAACTACATTCGTCTGAATATCTTTGATTTTATATGATTCATAAAATAAAAGAATGTAAAATTATGGCATGATAAATAGAATAATATGTTAGTGTCTTAAAATACCAATGTTATAAGGTCTCGACTGGGAGAAACTATCATGACGAGACTTTCTCAGCAAAGCCTCGCCATGAAAAATCATCCCAACCTCGACCAGATAATATAGATATTTTAAGACACTAATGTGTCATTCTTTACATTGTCTATTACTCTAGCCTGTGCGTGATATTTCCAACAATTTCAAATATGCACAAAGCAAAGACCATGGCCAGCCTGTGCACCCGCACAGTCTGACCAGAGTCTTCACTATGCGTTTCGTAGATAGATAAGGTCTCAAAGTATATGTAGACCATCACGTAATTTTATATTTACAGTATGCGACTGTGTAGGCTGCTCAATGTTTGCACCTCACCAATATTCAAAATTGTTGGAAATGTCAGGCACAGGCTCACTAATTATAAAGTAAAGTTCACATCTTGGTAACGTGTGAAATATGGCTTTTCGTTCACTCGGTACTCGAAAAAAAAAATAGATTTCGTTGTTCATTCAATGAAAGGGTTTTCGATATAACATAAAAACAACTCACACCAAATGGGAGATGATCGTAAACCATGTTGGATAGCAGCTTGAAGTTTGAAAAGGATGTATTGGTATAACTACCGAGTGAGAGACAGAAAAGAAGTACATCCTAAGTGCTCAAACCTCTGCGAAATAACTGGAAATATGTGGCGTAAAACACTCATTTAAAAAAATACTTAAAATTAAATAAAAAGAATAAATAAACAATGGATAATTTAGTTCTGTAATACAACAATGCGATGAAATGTGAAAAAAATCAGGACACTCTCTTTTGAAAGGTGCAATCTTGCACGTTTTTAATATGCAACGTGCTGAAAATGAGTATAGCGGGTCAGCTTAGATCAAAATTAGTGAAATGAACGTAGAGTATACAATGTATTCTTTTGATAATTTCACTTGTTGGTAAAATTACTGTATTATAATCTTTTGCTTGTTTAAATGAATGTGATTTTACGCCGCTTTCACCAATAGTTGAGTTATATCGTAGCACCTGTATCAGCTAACAACGGATTCCTGGTATTTCGCACATCAGCACTAACACAAAAATCCTTTCCTTGCCTCCAGCTTCTATCCAACACATACGTAGATTTGGCTATAGAATGTAAGTACAGTGGAATATCTATATGTCGAACTTCAGGGGACTCCAAAAAATTTTCGACGTATAGAAAGTTCGACGAAGAGATAAAGGGCGATCTTCGGAACGAAGACATGTGCGGCCATCATCTCACTTAGGTACGACCGAAACTGGTGGCGAAATAACGGACGTATTTGATTATCGCGATGAATTAATCGAATATAAAAGATGATAGTTATTTTTATTTCATTTCGCGTTTCTCAAGCAAAAACATGTCTGATAATGATTTCTGCATGTACAATTTCCTGGACAAATAATTCTCGGATTGGTTACCAAGTCCTTCCTTGATGTTAATGGCTATCACCGCGTGTCTACCAGGTACTTCACCAATCAAGCCCCGCGTGGCATTGGCTTAACATGCTTCCGTTGTCAATGAGAATTACAAATTTAACGTCGTAGGTCACATGCATTTTGCCGACCCTTTTCATTTCAAAACAATAAATCACTTAACCTTTCACATTCTCTATCTGTTACAAACAATCAAACCCAATCAGGTAAAAAATCGATATCCAATACTGAGATCACGCGTGTCAATTACTGTGGTTGACAGGTCGAATGTGTGAAAAACTACATCGATTGAATTTTCGTCAATCAAGGTTGGGGTTCGTCGTAAAGAGGTGTGAATGCACACAAACAATAGTGATGGGACCTTGAAATTGGTTCGACGTACGGAAAAATTTCGAGCAATGGATAACGACGTATGGAGGTTATAATACATAGAAATAAAGAGTAAATAGATCGGGACTTGAAAAATACTTCGACGTAGAGATAACTTCGTCTTATGGACATTCGACGTAAAGATATTTGACTGTATTTCAAAACCATCGTTTTAATATAAATTGGTCGATTTAATATATTCAAACAATCAATTGGTCATTTCAGATGTTCAATATTTTCAACAGTTTTAGAGCACAGCATATATTTTCTTACTTTACCAAAACAATAATCAATTAAAGAACACACAATTGTTTTACAGTTCTCCCTAAAACGCGAGTCTGATATTCCATAAATAAATGGATTTATTGCACAGTTAAAGAAATAAGATCGGAGGAAGAATTTATGGACCGCCCTCTCTGTATCTGTCAGATTTTCATCGAAGTTCTCGACTAAACTTCGCGCCATTAATAAGCTAAGGAAAGGGAGATAACTGATAACAAATGCTATCGAAATCAAAAACATGCTTATCGTTGCTTTTTTAGCTCTTGCGCTTCGAGCCTTTCTTGATTTTGTCTTTTCAAGGTTCCGTCGTTTAGGAAATGTGGGATACTGAAAATCGCCAGTATCTTCGTCGGACATGTTCACTGAATGTTCGTCAGTGTCGTTGGAAGCCACACTGTTATTTTTTGGACAAGTGAAATTGACGCGTTTGATTTCAGGTTCCATGGTTGTGAATCGAACAATTTTTGTTTGTCGCTGATCGCCGGGTCTGCTTATTCTGTGGCGTGGAGCCATTGACGCTGTCAAACTGGCCTGTCTTTTCATGTTTTCTCGTCGTATATGCTGCGATATTTCAGATCCAATAAAACAATACATGATACAAATCGTCAACAAAGCGCAAGTGAACAGCCCCATTCCGAATAGAACATACCAGAACGCAAAGTTGGACGCACCGGAACTTCGAAACGAGCACTCATATACAGTCACTGTTACATTATATGCTTCAATATTTAGTCGATGTATTCCGTATACTCCAAACACAGGTAAAGATATAACAAACGATGCTAACAGGGCAATACCACATAATATTCTCGCCTTCTCAAAGTTGATCTGCCAACCTATGGGCTTACACACCTTTCTATATCTATCTATGGAAACGGTAACTAAGGTCAGTCCCAAAGAAAGTAATGTCCATAAGTTTAAAAACGCAGTCAGTTTACAGAAAAACTGATTTTTGAAATTATATTGTTGAAAAGTTGTAGCGACCTCACATGGAAGAATGATAACACACAAAATTAGGTCAACAGCTCCGAGAAAGAAAATAAACCACCTTGAACTTGACATTGTGTACCTTGATCTATATATATAACAGACAAGGCCGTTACCAAGGATACCGATCACTATTATGAAACATAAATACACTAATAGAGGTATGAGTCGTAGTACTTCTTCGTCATTCAGGCGATTTATAAGTTCATAATCAATTAGTCCTTTAAGTGAACTCGATCCATTAATTGCAACGTCAAGCCTTTCTTCCGGTGTCCCCATTTTATCAAGTTAGTATAATACTTCTCACTAATCTCACATAAATAAACTAAGTAGTTTATCTTTAATGGCAATGATGTACGTTATCGACGTAAATGTCACAAACACATTTTTGCAACACAGTAAGCAATTGTAGATGCTTTGATAAAATACACACGTAATTTAGAATCAAAAAGCTAGCCCATCTAATATGCACCTGAGCGTTCACTTTGTCCTGCGCAAAATTTAAATGAGACTGAAAATTTAGATGGTGCACCGTTCGATAAAGGGGTACCTGAAGAAAACTCTGGTAGAAGAGCATCCTTGAATAATATCATTCCTCTTCTTGGGTTGTCATATCAACATCTGAAAAGAGCATATAAGTATAAAAAGTTGAGAAATGAATAAAACATGTATCCAATAAAAAGGAGTACACGGAAATGAAATTATGATTGATCTATCAAGTAATTCTACTAAGTCAACTTACAATTTTTAATAGTATATAGTGGAAATGTATGAGTTTTCAAACAGAGGAAAATATCGGATAATTCCGTGAAACAGTTGTAATCAATCACACCAAAGGGCCATCTAGAAACTACGTGTTTTTTTATAAGAAACTAAAAGTTTCAAGTAGAAATCAATAGTTTTTTTAACAGAAAAGTGAAATGATTCAGTGACAAGTGTTAATACTTTACGCGGTACTCAAGTGGTCCATTATCGTGTTACATTCATTTGATACAGATACAGATTTTTTATTAGGCATAAAGCTATTACAAGCTCACTATTCAAAATACAAACATCTAAATCAACGTACTATTAAAATGGTAGTGGTATACTTATCTTATATAGAGAGAGTATCTTATAAAACACTATTATCTCTTCATATTAAGTTTAGTTTGAGTGCATTGAATATTTGTTTCTCTTCTCAAATGCAACAGAATAAAATTTTGATAACTTAAAGAGGGTTATCATGTTTGTTGTATTCAAAAAATCGATAAATTTGTACATGTATACATTTGATAAACTGTCATAAAAAATACATGTGGTTATACCGGGCAAGTTTCCCCTCTTTAAAGTTAAAATATCCCTTTCGGTGATGCTTTTCACTTAGCAGTCAATGCTGGGGCATGGAAAAGCTTAGTTTCGAGATATTGATACATGTATCTCACCTAAGATTGAACGTTTCAAGTTATATTTATCGAAAGAATTGTAGAAAGACAATCTGAGTAAATCTTGCATCATATATGACAATATCTCTATAAGGTGTTAGTGTATTTACATGTTACTGTTTTTTCTTCTACTTTTTTGAAAAAAAAACCCCTCCTTTCATCAATTCAAAGCATAACTATTATTCATTGACATATCTTAATAAAACGTTCAAGTGATGTTGACACTTTACAATTACAGTTTCTACGATTTGTGGTTTCCATATTTCAACAACACTAATTTATTTCTAAGAAGTTTTGCTTGCATTACACAGTAAACATCGTATAGTGATCGTATAGTGATAGTTATCTAAGTGATTTTATTTCTTCCTTGATTGAATAAAGTCTACCTTGTCAACCTGATGCCAAATTGTTCCTTCTTTGACAAAAGGTATAGACGGGGATCAACATGCTCACATTTACAGTTTGATCTTAATCTGTACAATCAAATTTCATATTTTAACTGTACAGTCCGAATTCCTCGTTAAATCAGAAAAGTGATGTCAAATTTATTTTTCTAAGATATATTGTTTCAGCTTGACAAGTGTTAGTACTCGATCTAAAAGTAATCGATCTAAATACAAAGTTCGATCTCTTTAAATGAAACTGATATACGCGTTCTTTGCAATAAATGAACACCATTTTTTACTGAATATGTATACTTTTGCGAAATTCCAAAAAATCCGATGTTATTAAAACTCAGTAGAATCGTCTTCAGATTATTCATATGAGTTGTAACAAAATATGATTCATTTTTGATAATTTAAGACCAACAATACATACTGTTTAAGATATTTTGATATAAAGAAGGGGTTTTTGAAAACAGTCGTTTTAATAAAAATAGTCGCTTAATGGACGTGGTCGCTCTAGCAAAAATTGTTTGTAGATATCTATTCAGAATAGGTATACGGTTTACTGGTAAACTTTCTTGTTATATCTACATCTAAAAAATAAAGAACTTATTTAATACCCGTCATGCCTTGCCAATAAAGAATTTGCTATATTAACCTGAATCTATATAATACATATAGTACTATTGGAAAATGGAGATTTAAAAAAAGAGTTATATTTATCGACTATTCATCAATATGAGAAGACTTACACGTATATAGCTTGACCATAAATGCATCGACCCGTTTCTTATGCCTAGCCCTACCAGATCCCAAATCATGGATTATATCCTAACTTAAGAAAACACTTACTATAAATATTCGAGTTCCGTTAGCTTTTAATGTAGTCTGTCTCATGAATTTCCACGCACAGCTCTCTGTTACTCCCTGGTATTCATCTGAATGATTCGCTGTAGAGATAGAATGACTCGTCGCCGAAATAAATATCATTTCCTGCACTTAACAAGTTAACACCGAAAATGCAAGTAGAAAATTACTGGTAATTTAACGCCAAATTATACGTAAAAATTTGTACGAACAATACAATGATAATTGGGCGGGATGAGTAATAATTCACCATATATATCAAAGCCCTTATCAATCTAGCTACTACGGCAAATACGTAGCGTATTCTACGGCGGCACAAAGCGGTCGTTGAAATGACGCTTGTCTATATGGGTCAATTGAAGAACATATAGGATATAAGGCAACTGAGAACTGTGACAAAAGATAAATGCCCTCCGTCAGCTACCTTTTTATGATTTGAGCGTTGGTGAGTGGTCGAAGCATCGTAACCACAGCTTAAATAAGCTGATTTCGATGCTGTGATCATTCATCAACGATATTATTCAACAGAGGATTATTTCTTTTTACGCACTTGCGTAAATTGCGTAGTGGGGCTTACGCCTTTGCGATAAATATTCTTGCAGAACTGTGGTAATTCCATTCACAAAGTGAATGTATTTGCGCCATTTCTGCACAAAATTATAGATATTGATTTAAAAATAATGCCTTAAACTAGCAAGTCATAGTTCAAAATGAAAGGCAGTTCGCCCTTGCCTCTTTGCGCTGTATTGTATTTTTTTTATAATTCTTGATTTTGGTAGATATATTTGATGAATATTATAAGCCTATAATAATAATATAATAATGATAATAATAATATTAAGTTCTTTACAAAAATAAGCCGTTAAGCCGACTCCCTATTTCGTCGTTTCAGATAAGGCGAAAAGGGGGAGTTGTGGCCGAGGCTGCCGAGTCATTGTCCCGAGGGCCTCTCAATAGTAGCTTGTTATGAGATGTGGATGCGGGGCGCTCGGGAACTGAGAGGTACAAATACATTTTTATATACTGTCTGTTTGCTTTTTTTGGTAAAATATCCCCAATTTCGAAACAACAATCCTTAATTGTTCCAATTTTAGAAATTTTCTTACAGATAATCATGATCTATCCCATTGGAAAATAATCTCCCGAAAGAATTTATTTATTAACACTATGCTTCATACATCTATTGAATCGGAACCGAAAGATATTTATATTTCATGTTCATCTGACTTTTGTCCATGTTGTACACTACTTTGTACCTGGATGTAAATACAGATATGTTATGTTCTGTTCTGTTCCTACATTAAAAGCCGCAGCAGAGGTAATCTCTTGCTATTCTCTCAACTGTAAACTTAAATTTTCAAACACTTGAGAGCGAATACCTTTTTATCGTCCTAAATGACGAATGGTTGTCCGAAATCTCGTATAAAGTGAGTTCGATTGTAAAGTAAATCGTGACAGATTTGCTGTTGTTGGTTTGACATGTGTATATATCGCACTAGGTTAAATGAATATCGGCACCTATCGGATAACGTCATTTTGATATTTAAGTGACGTCACGAATAATTGTAAGCATGTTTCAACCTCAAACGTGATAATAAAAACACAGCACACCTCAGTTCAAACTGTATATGTAAATAAATAAAAGAAAATATATGCATCTAAATTGGGATAAAGTCTTAAGTTAATCGATTCATTGCTGTCTTTCGTATGTAAAATCCGACTTAATATTAATCGAATAATCCTTTGCTACATTTTGATATCGATTTATATTTCATTGGATGAACAACAAAACCTTAATTTGTTTTTAAAAATAGGGAGATATTTGAACCATCTATCTTACATACATTGTATTATGAGTGTCTTGTATATAGAAAGGGTTCATATCACCAATAATCGTTTTGTAAGAAAGTATAATCGATGAGTGTAAATTTCCGTCCTTTAGCTAACTCCGTCCGGTACAAAAAGTAACGTGAAGTACTTTAATCATTTTCGGTGAATTCGACTTAATGATAATTTTGTATGGTGTTTTTAGCAGGCCACGACTTTGGAACTTTGTGATCGAGAATGATAACAAAATGAAGAACAATAGATCCATTTAAGGTAGCAATGGACAGACGGCGTCATTTTTTTTTCGCCCAATGAATTTATTTCTTGTTTTCATATGTTGTAGATTAACATTGTATATTCATTATATCAAAGTTTAAAGGTGCCTTTCCATGCTCGTTTTCATGCTAGAGTTATCTGCCCTTGAGTGGTAATGGCCATTTAAGTAAAACGTTTATATCAGTTTTAGGTCTAGTATAAACTTTGTACCAGCTGATAGCTATAAAAACACATATATGTTGATAGACCTTATACATGTACACAATGGCTGTTGCCAAGGAAATTTCTCTTTGATCAATTGCATTTGTGTAATATGCCATCAAAACTTAAAAATGCAGTAATTTTTGTAATTTTTAAGGGAGAAAATGCAATAAAAACATATTTTTTTAAGACATTACCCAGTATTTTTCTTATTTTTCCGATATTTTTAAAACTATATTTTTATTTATTTGGTAAGAAAAATCAGCATACCTTTCCATGCAAATAAGTAAGTTTTTCGTTATATAATGGTGATCCCTCCTAATTGAATGACATTTTTTAAATATTTTCATCGTTTAAATCAATGATTCAGTCTTTCAATTGATATCAAATGTTGAAAAGAAGCTAAGTAATGAAATTTTACAATCTTCATTCTACGTTATTGCCATACACAGAATCTTTTGAAAACCTTTTTTTTTTAAAAAATAACGAGCCGTAAAATAAACGAAACCACACTTCCGGTTTAAAGAGTCGAGAGGCCGCTGTCCATTGCCACCTTAATGAATTCTGAACTTCGGTCAAAGTCATATGAAATCTCTAGTTCAAATCCTCTCAAACTGTCTGAAACCGTTCAGCACCGTTCAAAACGCTCATCAGATACCATTTATATATCTGATCGTTCCATAAATTAATAAGTTTTCAGAAATTTGGAAGCGTCTAATTGGTTCTAGATGGCGCCGAAGTATTTTAATACAACACTAAGTAGAATCTATTCAACAAAGTACTGTGTGTATTGATTGAAAGTTTGATGTTTTACTTTGACGTCGCGCACGCTAATTATTAATGCTTAACTTTTTGTAACGTCGTTTTGCCATTTAGACGTTGTTACCCCGTATTCACCGTGTATCAACGTACACCGGATATAGCGATTAGTGAGTCGAGGGAAATTTCACGGGGTGTTGTACAAGGTGAGTTTTTTTTCTCCTTTTTTTTGTTAAATCACGTAAACTTTTCCTGTAAGCATACAAGACAGGCGTTACTGATATAATCATGTAGCTATCAACCCGTATCAAATGATTGGTTAGCATCCATAAGCAGCTACAATTACAAAAAAATACCCCCCTAATCACCGATGATATCCGTTTGTCCATCGCGAAAATACTATTTTGACTGAATTTATAGAGTTTCTCATACTAAAACCCATGATAAATTGCCTAACATAACACAGAAAATCACTGGAAACACTCCTGCCTTTTGTATGAAGTGAATATACGGATAAATTCACATGTTGTTTCTTCTCCCGGTGTACGACCTATAGGGAGATGGTGTACGTCGTATAGCAAATCTCCCGTTAATAGTGTACGGCCTATAGCAAGAAAAAACATTTCTTAAATGGATTGTCTAGCGCTAGATTAAAACGTGTTTGATGGATAAAGTTATCTTTTTGTCTTTTGTACATTCGATGGAGCCCTTTCCCCTTACCAATGCAGTTGTCATGACTAATTTAATCTTTACCACAAATGAATACCTGTTTCAGTATAATGTTATAGTCAAACCTTGGTAATTGTGTGCTTTTAAACAGGCTTTAGACAAGTATGATATGTATAAATTGGGATCAGCGAGATCCTCGCTGTTATTTTCTCTGTCTCGACTTAAAGAGCAAAGAAATTCAGCATTACTGGCATCTCTTTCATCCTTTCCAAATTTTGGATATCAAGATCAGACGAGTCGTACTGTAACTGCTCTTTTATCCTTTACTCAGTTTGAAGATATGATTTTAATTTCAATTGTAAATAGTGACCATTCTTTCGGTGAGAATCATTTGTATTTTATTTTGAATGTCCCTATAGCTTTTATCATTATAAACATGGCCAAGCTTAATGGATATATCCAAAACATGGGCATTGCCCATTTGTTGTCGGTACCGTAGTTGTCGCCGCTGTATGATTAGATAACAAAATTGAAATACGATTTTTTAATCAATTTAATCACGGCCGTGCTTCGATTTTAATTACGTTAGAATCCATACCCCCCCCCCCCCCCCCCCATCCCCCTACACACACACAACAACAATTATTACATAAATTATACCCCTATAAATTATACGTATTCTTACCCTGTAAATTTTCTTAACATGCGCATGTATTGTTATGTTAATGGTCTTTTACAATTTAAATGCTCTGGGTGTTTGAGACGCACAGCAAAGTCTCTATCGATCGCCTTTGCTTTTTAGCCAATGAAACTTAACTATTCAAAAAGTATATCCATCCCACTTTCTGCTCAACCAACTGAAGTCTAGAGTAATTGGGTCATAGGGGGCAATGACTGTGAAATCCAGACAGTGACGTCATATCGAGTCTGGTGATCTGTCTGCAACGAAGGTCTATTTTACCCTTAATTCGGCGATATATTTTTCGAATGCGAAAGTGATAATTTCGGCAAATCTTTATGCACAAAATAATCTTCACTCTGGTAAAGGTCAGTTCTACAAATTTAAACGTCGATGAAAAGGTTATCTAGGGCATTGTATTGGGTTTCGATTTAAGTTAAGAATATTACAGCATCGGCTTGATTATTATCACATAGCCTATTGCTTAAACATGTTTCTACAAGGTACGGACGCATTACACTTGCTGGTGAATTGAGGATGTTAAACTTACGAAAATTGTTACATACGCTGAAAAGACGCCATGAATTTGTTTTGTAGCCTACCCGGTGCATAGGCTTTGCATACGCTCTTTACTTCGAGGGCCTACCTACTCAAATTTCGTCCGCTCAGAAAGTTTGAAGCGCTTTCTAAACCTTTGCTCTTCCGCCGTGTCCGTTTTGCACACCCCTTGTCCCTGTTTAGCAGTCAGACCAGCCCTGCGTTCAGTTACCAAAACGCCTGTTATTTTCGAAAATGATACCGCGCTTTGCACGCAATTGCTTGTGTTGGGCAAAATTTGCAAATTGTTTCTCGAACGTGTTCATTCAGAAGGCAGTGCGGACCTCGAGGCCTGAGATTCGTAATTAAAATTTTACTAGTATCCTTGTATCATGACTTGTGATTACGATAAATTTGTATACACTAACTGGCCAAACCCTGTCATATGTTTACGATTAAAACGTTTGCAGAATATTAAAGCAACGGTACCATGCTAAATAGAAATCACCATGTGGAGATCCGTTCTAAAACTAAGCTAACTTTTGTCACCAAGAACTTCTTACAGCAAAAGCCTTCGACTGCAAGAGATTGTGTCTTGATTTTGTGTAGTAAGTTTACTATACTAATCTACAAAACGAAATTGGATTGTAAAACAATTGTATGTGGCTTAGGCTAATCTATCAATTTCAAAACGGTAAGGAGACCAATCCGGTTTATATTTATTATTGTATACCCCCACCTATCTGGGAACGTTTGCATGATGTGGGTAAACGGTATTTCAACCAGTCATGCGTTTCGAATATCAAATCGTTCCAAAGCGCTTCCATTTTGAACCACAACTGAGACAGGCTTGAAATGGATTTTGATGATGTCTTTCCTAACGTATTCGTTAGTTCTTATTTTTCGGGGATATTGGATATAGGAAATATATGTCAATTCAATATTGTTATCGGTCATATTGATGTGCGTGAATAAACATGGTTCGAAAATATGCGTTAATTATTACCATGTGAATATCATAAATCGTCTGAGGCCGCTCAAATGTTTTGGGTGGAATCGTGATTCTTTAACAACCTTGTTAAAAATCACATCTTTTTTCTCTCTATCTGTTAATATTTTGATGTAGAAAGGTATCTTGTAAAAATCAAAGACCCCATGGTTAAAACGCCGCGATTATTCAATGACATAGGACGATAGGGTAAACATTTAAATGATAGTATTCTGATATATTACAAGAAATCGACCTGCTATCCGATGCCGCGGCAATAGCGCAGTTGGTAGCGCGCCGGACTTCTAATCCAGGGGTCTATATTCGCACGGGTTCGATCAACGGCCGCGGCACTTATCCTTTCCGACATTTGTCTTCCACCAATGGGTAGATAATCGTAAACCTATGTGGAATAGCAACTGGAGGCTAGGAAAGGTATGTGGTGGTAGTACTGGTGTGAGAAATACCAGGAATCCATCGTTAGGTGCTCCAGTCGTCGCGATATAACTGAGAGATTGTTGAAAGCGACGTAAAACCCCAATTCAAATTCAAATCCTGCTATCCGATTCTGAAACAGTTCGTAAACCTAGTCTGACATTAACCTGACGCTTAATCTGTAGAAATGTGAAATTTTAGCTTATAAATTGAATTCAACGAAACAACTTGGTTTCACAGGAAGTTGCCTTCTGCAACGGGACTAGCCGTTGTCTAAGAAAACCATGCTAAAAATATGTTTACAATCAATGAAATGAATAATTATGTTTAGAGGTTCATAAAGTTCTGTAAATGATTATCATCTATATTTTTTAACCAATATGATCAACGATTCCCCCGTTTTTCGCAAAAAATTAGAAAAGAATCCTAATCGAAAACGCCAAAATGTTACTACAGAGTCATGTAGGCGTTTTCATACATAATTTCTTATTTTGCGCTCGTTTAAGTAAGGATATTTTACCCTTCCCTTAAGCTATATTCGTACACTACTTTTTCTATCGTTCGTACACTGATTTCAAATTGTCTGCTATAGGCCGTACACTGGTAGATTTTTTCCTATCTGAATATTCCAAAAACAAAAAATAATTTCGCAGTAAAATTTAGTATGTAAAATCTTTGGACAACAAAGAAAGTAAAGCCAAGTAAATCGTGGGTCAGTTACGTAAAATATGAGCATTTTCATTCGATTTCGCAGAAGGCCAAGAAAATTGTCAGTGATTAGACGGTTTATTTTCCTTTATTCTATGACAGAAACAAATTATTTCATGTTTTCCAAAGAGACAAACATAACCGACTACCTCAGTGGTGTAAATTTGTTTTTCACTGAGAAAATTCACAACAAACACAGAAATAATTAAAGAAATACTAACCATGGATCCCACTTCGTAGATATTTCCCTCGACTCACTAATCGCTATATCCGGTGTACGTTGATACACGGTGGTATTTATCGGAATCGCTTCTTGTTTATCGCATGTAGATTTTGCCATACGTATTTATTTTTAATTGCTATATAAGTAATATACCGAAAAGCACAGAATACACTTTTATTTTGGAAGTAATTTTATTATCAATCAGCTTTAATCATTTTAGTCTTTGATTCATGAGAAAAGCACAGCGCATAATATGATAAAACGTACGACGTTAAAAATTATAACGCTTTTGAAAAGTATGTCCACACAAACAAATCTTAATATTTTCAATATCTTTCATAATATCTCTTCGAATTTTTTTCTGGTGATTGTACGAAAAATGATATTTTAAAAATGTAAAATGATTAATGATTATCATTTTGATAATGAAATGAGGCAGCAAAACATTTGGAAAACTGACCGTAGAATTCGCGTAAGGAATAATTTGTGTCCACACACATTTTCTTTATTTATCTTGTTGTATATGATGTATTATCATTTTTAACCACATAAACAAAACAACAAAAATATAATATTCTTATTTTGAATTTTCGAAAAAAATCACTTATTATTGATGGAGATATTGGAAAAAGTTTGCTCTTTTTCATGCCGATTTTTTTCTATAATTCGACGTTTTACAACTTATGAATTTTTTTAATGAATCTCTACCATTTTTTTGTTATTTTACTGATGGACATTTTAGTTAAGCTACTGACATGATGTGAATTCTCGCGTAAATCTCAAGATTTTCCACATTTTTTCATTAACTATTTTATGCATTTTTGGGTTCATTAAGAAATCCCACCACACATTATATTTGTTACGTTTTACAGACGAGATTTAGGAGTTTTGATGACAAAAAAACTTTATTTAACGGGATTTTGATTTTTCTCAATTTACCTTATATATATAAATTAATAGTATGTTTTCTTATGCTTCATTTGGTATAAAGAACACAGAAATTAATTTACAGGTTTAGAAGAAATAGCAGATAGAACTTAACGGTAGACGTTTGTTTTCAAATGTTAAGCATTACCGTGCGCGACGTCTTTGCCTTCATCATAATTGTTTTTTTATCGCGGCGGTAAGTACACCTACCATTAGCTTCCTATTGTTTCTCACACAAGTACAACCATAATATTTCATCCGAACCGTCATCTGTTCATGCCACTTTGGCGTACTTCTTTATTATTCGCCAACTGGTGGAAGATCAATGATGCATGTCACAAGGACTTTGGTTATACCTCAGCATTCGGAACATCGCTCGGACTTTTCCGTAAACTGGAAAGTACCTCGGACGTAAGTGTAGTAATTTTGGGTAATTTTCAGGTAATTCGGTTTCTGGTGGTACTTCGGTTATTTAATACGCGTAAAGAAAATCACAATTTGTTAATTCTCTCCGATCATCTGTCCAAAAATTTCGGGCATATTATAATTCGATAACAAAACGCAGTAACATACTGCGTTTTGTTATCCAATTACAATATGGCCACTTTTAGTCTTTCCTTTGTTCGTTTTATGCATCGTTATCCTTAGAAGGATCGCTGATGTTTGTGACGTCATATAAACCCACGTGCGAAATGACGCGCTTTCATGGCAGCGCCCGTATTATTCCCGAGGTCTATTCCGTAGAATCGCCGAGAGTTCCCGATTGATACCTCAGATGAAAGCTGCCCGATTCGGGATCCGAACTGACGGTATTGACAGTCCAACGTGATATCGATTTAGCTGACTGGGCCTGGTTTGTATACATGCATAAAAATGTCGATTATTTTGTTCATTTTTTACGACAGTTTACGAAATAAGCGATTTTAAATGATTGATTCGACTGGTATGGTTTTAACACAACTTCAATATTATTACATTTACCTCACGATGACTGTTGCACCTACACATGGTGGTATTTCCCTGTTGAGAACAACAGTACAACAACAACATAAAATTCAAGTCACCAGCTACATGTGCCCTTCCCGAATAGAAGAACTTATATTCATTCGCCTACGTTTTAGAGAGAAATGATGCTCTTCGCAATGTCATTTGCCAATTTAATGAAACTTTGCCAAGTCGGTCAAGAAACGTTGGTTAATAACATCGTAAAATTGACAAGGTGAATGATTTTGGAATGATTTTGGAATGTAATTGAATAAATGTGTGGTGCGAGTTTTGAGTTAAATTAAATGGAGGTAATCCAATATCGCTAATTTTGTTCAGGATGGTCTAAATCAGCTATATTTATTACCTCTCTTTAATAAAATATGCATTTAAGTTCTACAAATAGCTTCATATTTCTTCACGAACCAAACAGCGTTGAATTAGGGAATAAGAGTGGTTTTGATCGGTATTACATTCAATTTCATGATGGTATTAACTTTGGGGTTTTCCTTCATCTTTATCACCGAATGATTCCGCTTTGTGGGGTTTTTTTTGTTTCTTTTGTTCTTCTTTCAAAATGTAAACTATATCCAACATCATGATATATATAAACCCATTTGTGAAGGTATAAAAATTGACTGCTTTACACGTCAGAAGGAGTGCAAAGCGGGGTTAAATATCTTAAACATTTTTTTTTGTTGTTGTTGTTTACGTTTTTACCTTAAAAACAGTTTTGGCACCCGCTCATTAGATAAAGATTGTACAGAAAAGGCAAATATTCAAATATTCCTTTAAGCATCCTTGCGTTCAAGATAGAAAAGTTTGCTAAATATTTGAGATATGCCTTTTCGCTTTACACGTTTGAAACGCTAAAGCGGAAGGGTGTTCATAAAGGGTCGAAAACGTTTTAGCGCCATGAAAGCGAGTCAAATGCAAAAGGAAAATAATAGGACAAATAAATGACCAAACAGATAAAACATAAAATGTCAAGTGATTTAGATAGGTCGGAAATGAGTAATTTGGATACCGTGCGGTATAATGATATACCAATTTGAAACGCAATAATGGAAAATGCTATTATGGTATTTCCATTTGATACCATACGATATTATGATATACCAATTTGAAACACAATAATGGAAAATGCAATTGTGGTATGTCGATTTGAAACCTAACGATTTAAACTGTTTCGACGTCAATACAAGGGCGGATTCAAAATGATTTCACGGTATTGTTAGATGTAAGCAAGGAAAGAAAAGAAATATGCTCGACCCATTTAAAAGTAACGGGCATAACAAACTCGGGCTATGATAACTTTTTTTTGTGATTATTTTGTTTTATATCAGCTGGTTAGGTTTTGTCTTGCAGTCTTCGTCATCACAAGATGATGTTATACAAATTTAAACATTTTCTGGCCTTCAGTACTATCAGTAATTTGTTGTTGTTTTTTATATCAGCTGGTTAGTTTTGTCTTGCTGTCTTCGTCATCACAAGATGATGTTTTACAAATTTAAACATTTTCTGGCCTTCAGTACTATCAGTAATTTGTTGTTGTTTTTTTTTATCAGCTGGTTAGTTTTGTCTTGCTGTCTTCGTCATCACAAGATGATGTTTTACAAAGTTAAACATTTTATGACCTTCAATACTATCAGTACTTTGGTTTTTTTTATTTAATATCAACTTCGTGATTTTCTAACTCAAGATTGACTATTCTGCCTTCTGAAGAAGCTTTTTTGAAATGCGACCACCGATCGACCTCGTTTTGAACAAACAAACTTTTTTTTTCTTATTCATACACGATACACATTCCTACTTTGGTAACAATTCATTTATAATACGTTAATTCCCTACATAAATTAAGAAACATGTGTTTTGATAAATAGAATTAATCTATAGAATACCTCATTATGATGTTATTAATCGAAGTGCTTGCCGTGAATATTTGGTCTCTGTTGATTTTATGTGTCAATGGTTATGTACAAGAAATATTTTTACAAAATATCTAGATGGCCCCTGTTGTGTTAGGGTCATGTTTATAATTGAAACATCTAGCTTAGGTTTATAAAGCAGTTCTAACGTGTCATTCGTGTCTTAACAATAGTAGATAACTAATGTTTCGCAATGTGAATATTCATCGTAATAACCTCCCTTATGTCATATTTACTTACACTTATCAGTATATCAAAGAGAAATCATTTAGAATATCAAAATAAAAGATTTTTAAATAAACTTACATGATGTGGTTATACACATCATACAGGCTGAAACTCGACTCAACTTTTTGAACATATGGTAACGCTTTGAATTCATATACAAATTAACAACACAGTTTCCTTTCGGAAATTGCCTTTCTGTGCTTTTTTCGAGAAATAACGGTTCATTATCACTTGATAATTTCACCACAAAACCGGTGAAATTACCAAAACTGTATACCGTGCTGCTACCATTTCAATCAACTTGACGTTATCTGAATACAGCTTAATAAACAAATCTTAATGTCATAATAATTTTGCAATGAAACTACCAAGTGACAATCAACCGTTATATCCCGAAAAAGCACAGAAAGGCAATTTTCGAAAAGTGTTGTTTAATTTGGTATGATTCTAAAGCGTTACCAAGTTGAATTGAGTTTCAGCCTGAATGATATGTATAACTACATTATATAATTGTATTTAAATATATTTTATTTTGATATTCTAAAGGTTTACTCTGTGTTATATTGATACGTAAAAGTAAATGCTACATAAGGGAGGTAATTACAATGAGTTTCAATATTGTGAAAAATTAGTTATCTTCCATGTTCAAGATACAAGATTTAAGTTATTTTAATAGGCGTAAACTTTACAGTTTCTTGTCATATTACAATGACATACACTAAATACAAAACAAAACGTAACTAATTGACGAAAAATCTGCAGTTTCTATATACAACTTTGAAGAGAAGCTGAGCTGATCAAGATCTATGATAGAAAATATAACAATTAAGAAACAGCGATATTTTCCCACGCACTTATAACTATTTAAGTACTTGAAACAATATTGCACTATCTATGAGTTTCTGATTATCAAACACTAGATTGGATCTGCGTAAAAATTATTCCTTTATAAATTTAGCCAAATTTAAAAGAGCATTTTTATTTTCAGTATTCAATAAATTAGCGAACTTTAATATATTTGGGCGTGTGTGAAAAATACTTTTTCAAAAATATCTTTCGGATATCAGCATAATGTGGACCCAGCAAAGACACGAAGAACAAGGTAGAACTTCTTCACAATCTTGAGCGAGATGTTTCAAATAAAAACATGACCCGTTACACAATAAGGGACACCTAGGAACTCTTTCAAATATTTTTTGCACATAAACATAAACACACAAAATCATGCACATAACCATTGACACATAAAACCATACACATACCATTGACACATAAAATTATTCACATAACCATTGAAACATAATATCAAACACATAACCATTGAATCATAGAATCAGGCACATAACAATTGACACATAAAATCATTCACATAACCATTGACACATAGAATCTTGCACATAGCCATTGACATATAAAATCAACATAGCCAAAATTTTCACGTCAAAACCTTTGATAGATAAAATTATAATGAGATATTCTTTGTATGAATCTAATTTATCAGAATATATTCTTCTTAATTTATGCAGAGAATTAACGCATTGTTCTCAATGTGTATGTGCAAAGTGGGTAATTATGAAAAAAAAAATCTTGGTTCAACTCGAGGTCGATCGATGGTAGCAATTCAAAAAAATCATATTCATAGCAATCGTATGCTTATATGGGACAATGCTAGCATTCTGTAAAGAGTGTTAGTTATGTCGAGTTTATCTCATCAACTTGAGTGGGACGATGTTAGAATTCTGTAAATGCTGTAAGCTATGTCAAGTTTACTTCATCAACTGCATTGGGACGATGCTAGCATTCTGTAAAGACTGTAAGTTATGTCGAGTTAACTTCATCAACTGGGGTGGGATTATGCTAGCATTCTGCAAAGACTGTAAGTTATTTCGAGTTTACTTTGTAAACTGGAGTGGGACGATGCTAGCATTCCGTAAAGACTGTTAGTTTAGTCGAGTTTACCTCATCAACAAGAGTGAGACAATGCTAGCATTCTGTAAAGACTGTAAGTTATGTCGAGATCACCTTATCAACTGGAGAGGGACATTGTTAGCATACTGCAAAGACTGATAGTTAAGTCTAGTTAACCTTATCAACTGGAGTGGGACGATGCTAGCATTCTGTAAATGCTGTTAGTTATGTCGGGTTTACCCTTTCAACTGGAGTGGGACGATGCTAGCATTCTGTAAAGACTGTTAGTTAATTCGAGTTTACCTTATCAACTGTTGTGAGACAATGCTTACATTCTGTAAAGGCTGTTAGTTATGTCGAGATTACCTCATCAACTGGAGTGGGACAATGTTAGCATACTGTAAAGACTGTTAGTTATGTCCAGAAATAAACACTCACTCCAAGCACTATAAATCTAAAACACACAACGCTCCATTTGTAAAGGCTGATAGTTATGTCGAGGAAAACACACTCGCTCAGATCAAAATCATTCAAAAACACTCAACGCTCCATTCTGTAAAGACAGTAAATATACAGCTTCTGCTTTTGATTTTGTGCTACCCGAAATGTCGAACCCACAGCTTGAAAAAAATCCGTAGATACGACATTCCGGTCAATAACCAACAACTTGCTTTTTCTATTCAGAGGCATGATCTACTAAACTATGCACATTTTCTTTCGATGTGACTTATTTCATTAAAAAAAACACACTGAAACTGGAAACTGTTATTCAGATACAAAGGCAGAACATCGAAATCACATAGCTTTCGCGCTCCATCGTTGTTCGAACTAGATGTCGTACCTAGAGAATAGTGCAGAGGATAAATGAAAAAGATGCTCACATCCGGAAGCAAGCACCTAAGTTTACATGCACTTTGTCAATGTGGTAAAAAATCGTTAGGCATTAAGATCCACGAGATCCGTCTACAGAAAAAATGATTTTGATCATATCTAATTTATGACTTTTTTCTTATTTCTTATGGCGTCGGCAGTCCACCGTATCAATATTTTAGATGGTGACGTCATATTAAACGTCACAAAAGTCGCGTGTTTTAAAGATGGTCGACATTGTTTATGATTTTCTCACACGAAAAATTCAAAAAACAGTTGAAAGTTGGATCAAAATCTGGTGAGTAACAAAATTAATGATAGTATTTTGTCATTTTTGTAGGAACCCGAGCAGTTGGCCTTGTGAAATGTTGTCTGTCGTTTATGAATCAACAAAATGACCGTTGCATGGCAACTTGAAAAGATGCCTAAAGAAATGTTAGTTTAGGGACTATAATTGCCTTAAATATGTTTCACATGAATATTGAAGGAATAAACACTCTTCTATTTCTCAAAAACTGCTATTTTGTAAATTTAAGGGAAAATGCAAGTAAGACTTTTCGCTGATTTTTTTTTCTACGGACATCGGTGCCACCAGTAATCAATGTTGCATTTCTATCACAGAAATTATGTTGTAATTCTACCGATTAAAAACTAGCAGGTTTATTACTCAAATCATTATTTCATCTTTGGCTTTTTAAGTGCTTTTTTTAATACTTAAAACCTCTCCCCTTTTTCTGTTATAGGTATATAAATCAAAGTACTGAAAGTACTGATAAGTTGGAATGCGTTCGAGAGACGCTGACCTCAAGCTACTAACGAAGCTGACGCCTCCCGCCCACCACAGGTGATCACATAATACGCCTCGTCTTTTGACGGGCGTATATAAATCAATATATTTCAACAACGAGAGACGCTTAAACCTCGGAATTGCTATACAGGCCTGAATCTGATGAAAGAAAAATGATAACAAGAGGGCCAGAATGACCCTAAACCGCTCACCTGAATTCGATTGGTCCAATTGATCTTATGTAAGAAACTTTCTGGCAAAGATTCATTCAAATTTGCCTAATTGTTGAAGAGAAGATATAATTCGAATTATAAGCAGTCATAATAGACCCAGTTAACCCATTCATTACAGAGGAGACTCAAAATTAGCCCTACCCTGCCACGCCCATATTTATGGGCTAATGAAAATTTTTTCCAACAAGATTTGAAGACGGTCATCAAAGGAACATTCTTGTAAAGTTTGATTGAAATCTGCTCAGTGGTTCAAGAGGAGATGTCGTTCAAATATTTTGGGCTCAAAATAAGCCCCGCCCTTCCATATCCATATTTATTGGCCAATTAGAATATAGCGACAATTTTGAAGAGGGTCACATTCTGGCAAAATTTCATTGAAATTGGCCCGGCGGTTTAGGAGAAGAAGAAGTCTTAAGAAAGTTGACGACGGACGACGGAATCAGGGTGATCCAAATAGCTCCCCTTGAGCACGTTGTGCTCAGGTGAGCTTAAAAAGAAGAAAATGGTACGGACCATACAGCTGACTTATGGACGCACAGGGGAACACTTATACACTCAAAACAGTTTTTATATCATTTTCGAATGACTTCTGCTCCATTTCAGTTATCAATTACATTTTTAATTAGAAGTGTCGCAAAGTGGACCTCAACAAGTGATTTGACCATGATGAAAAGATATTTTTGCAGGGAAGTCTCTTACTTCATGAGTTGGAATCTCAAGACAATTTTTGGACAAAGTTCAATTGTGATTTCGACCTTTGTGACTCCAAAATTGGGCACTTTCTAGGGCCATTGACAAGTTTTATGATTTGGGTCAATTGGTTGTTCGGTTAGAGTGGAAACTGTTAACTGTTTTTTACTGATGACCGTGACATGTATGACCCCGAAACAATAGGGCATTTCTTTGGGTCATGGGCAATATTTGTGTAAAGTTTCGTTATTACAGGTCAATTGCTTCTCCGTTTATCTAGCGGAAAGCAAAAGGTCAATGGACTGAGAGACAGACATAATGAAATCAATATATGCTACTCTACTTCTGAGTTTGGGGTACAGTTGATAACATCGTGAAATTGATAAGGTGAACGATTTTGGAACGATTTAGGCATGATGTTGAATGAGTGAGCGGAGCGAGTTTTGAGTTAAATTTAAGGGAGGGAATACAGTGTCGCTTATTTTGTTCAGGATGAACAAAATAAGCAATATATAAAACCTATATAAAATATGCATAAAAGTTCAATCAATAGCTTTCTTTATCGTCAAGTACCAAACAGACGCTTTAAATTTCAATTATGTCAGTGAAATCGCGAATTGGTTCTTGCTTAATTCATTTTGAATGCAGATGTTGATCTTTTTTTTTTAATAACTTTGAGCGTTTTTGAATGGTTTGAGTGAGTGTTTGGAATGAATCAATGGAGCGCTGAGTGAGCGATTAAGAATGTTTTTAATTGAGATGAATGTCAATTTCACGATGTAACTAACTGTGTGGTGGTGCTCTTAAACATGTTGATGTGTAAGAACGTGAAGAAAACAAGTTGAACTTGTTGGTTTGTTTCAAATGGCAAATTGTCTTGGTGATAAATGCAATTGGGCAAAGATATTCATAATTCAATTAAACAATTGGTGGCAAGGGTTTATGTGGATGAGTATTGGGTTTTTTAAATGAAACATTCATGTAGATAACTACAATATGACGAAACAAGAGTGCCATCGTCACAATATACGCCGCCACTTTGCTGCTACTTCACGAAAATAATTGTAGACACTACTTACTTTAACAGAACTAAATTCAAAACATTTGCAGACTACCTTTAAAAATCATGTTCAAACTGTTTGTTATGATTGATTGATTGAATGGGGTTTACACTTCTTTAAACTGCAAGTTAGAATAATAATAAAAATATATATATATCCACTCAAAAAACTGTAATAGGTTGTGTTCACAAAAGTTTTTTTTTTATAAATATCCAGTCAAAAACCTGGAAGGAATTGCAAACTGGAAGGAATTGCGTTCACGAGGCTGAAATATCATTAAGTCCCAGAGACTAAGATTGAAGGAGGTATAACTCAGGCAAAAATCAATGAACCATAAAATCCTTCCTTCATGCACATCTACCAATTGAGGTGATAACATTGACCAAGTTTCAAGAAGATCCAGCCAGAAACTTAGGAGAAGTTGCGTTGACAAGAAAAGTGGACGGACGGACGGATGGACGGACAGACGGACGGACGGACAGACGGAGAAGATGACGCCAATATACGCCCGCCTCCGGCGGAGTATAAAAACCGACAATATCGTGCAAAAATATTTATTAACTTTCAAAGTGTATCATCACTTTAAGAAAAGATTTTTATTTCGTAGCTACGCAGAAATTTACAATATAACACCTCGTCAAAAGAAGGTCGTTCAGAAAGAGAAACTATACCTTTAAAAGAAGCTATAACATAATTCTACGAAAAACAGTTCGCGACCTTACCAAATAAGCAGATCACGTGATTGGCTAGTGCTATTGTCAATTGCTGACCTTATTGGACTTTACTTATCACATGATTTCCAAATATAGTAATGCAAACATGTGATACTAATATATTCGTACGCGAATTTTCAATAAACATCGTTTAAAGCATAAAGTAGCGTGATAATAATATATGCGAAGTGATAGTTGTGTAATTGTACAGCATTATTACTTTTTGATGAGATTAACTGTATGTCTTTGTCAAGTTGAGATATACAAAATAGGCCGAAGTGTATTCATATCCTGTTCACGTGATATGTGTTCTCAAGAAACCCAAAATGAAATTATCTTGTGTTCATTTTGCGGTTTTGTTAAATCTAAGTTGGAATTGCTCCGCATTCCAACTTAAAAATGGCGATTGACCAGATGACAAGATAAATATTTATTAGAGATTGAAAATCGTCTACTTCGAGAATAGGCGAGGTAATGATTCATTTATTATCATTTCAATTTGTATAAAGTTAGTACCTAGGATGATTTTGTATAAAAAATGTTATATTTCTAGACATTTTCGAAAGATAATCACTTTTATGTACACATTTTTTGTTATTTTTAGGGTAGAAATGACTTTATCACACTGAAAATAAAATTGAAAGCAACAAAAAAGTCATCACTTAAAACCGAGATTTAATTTACGATTCAATTACTGAACGCGCCTTATAGTCCAACCCATATAGTTTTAGATTTATTTGGAAAATGCAGTACGTGGGTTTTCTTGTTAGGAATGTTTAAAAGAACATTGCAATACCCCTACTTTTTTTATTAGTATAAAACATAATCATTTTTTCTCCTATACCCAAACATTATGCACCCTTTTCCTTATTTTAGGGGTACTCGAGATGGCTTCTTTCGGACAAGAGAAGATCTGCGAAAAAGATGCTGTGACAGACTGGTCCATCTGTTGTATTTGTCAAAAAAAATGTACAAGGTCAATTAGTAGATACAGCGAATGTCAAAAGATTCAACAAGGGCAATAGCTATAAAACTTTGGAAGAACGCTTGATTAGGTTTAAAGAACTCAACGCCCTACCCTCTGTGATAAACAAAATTGAGCGTCTAGACAATTAATGGTATTGCATTTCATGTACTCTAGCTTCAAATAAAGCAAAATGGCACAAGCAGTGTTTTGATATGTGTAATGAAGAGAAAATTAGACGAGTATTAAAGAGGAAGGAAAAAGTAGGGGCCATAGTAGAACATTCTCCGCCCAAAAAATTATTAAGAAGTGTTGCTGATATTAAAAGCAAAAACTGTTGTTTTTTCTGTGATCAGCCCGAAGGGTCTACTGAAACATTTCGTCGCGTAGAGACAATGTCGTTAGATTCGAGAGTAAGACATATTGCAACAGAAATGAACGACTCAAAGATATTGATAAAGTTAGCAGCAGCAGATATGGCAGCTACTGATTCTGTGTACCATAAAAAACTGTTTGACCACCTACAATAATAAATAGGGGAAAAGTGCCCCTGTTTGCACCACTACACACGAGATGCAAGATAATAAAGCTACAGCCTTTGCTGAATTGGTGGCCTACATGGTAAAATTTGATCAATTTTCAGGTTGATTGGGCTAAAAATATAGCCTCTAGAGTTTTGTAAGATTTGACCCTGTGACCTAGTTTTTGATCCCACTTGACCCATTTTCAAACTTGTCCAAGATTTCATCAAGATAATCATTCTGACCAATTTTCAGGATGATTGGGCTAAAAATATGGCCTCTAGAGTGTCCACAAGGTAAATGTTGACGACGCACGACAGACAACGGACATCAAGCAACCCGAATGCTCACCTTGAGCACTTAATGCTCAGGTGAGCTAAAAACATACAGATAAACCATTTCATGACTTCTATGTGCATTTCTGTGTATTTCAGTTTCTATGTAAAAAGGTATGCACCTGAGAGGAGCAAAAATGTGATCCCAGGATCATGATATGTTCAAACTTCATAGAGCTCCTCAAGAAGACAAACACTAGAAAGCCATGAATGGCTTGAGTCACTTCACAGGCTTAAAACTCTTGTAATAGCAAATCAATGTTTTGACCAGATTTTTGGTCCTTGTAAACTGATGTTCAAAATGATTTTAAAAGTTTCCACTATATAATAAATTGAGAAATGACCTCCGCCCATAAAAGACATATTTTTCATCTCGGATCACAAAAATTTGATGCTGCATGATAATGAGTCACCCATGGATCATACCAATGAATTTTGATTGATATCCATCATTAAGAAATTACTTCCGCCCATAAATTCATATTTTTCATCCGATCACAAAAAATTGTGGTAGACTGATAAAGGGTCACTCAAGGAACATTCCAGTGAAATTTGGTTGATATCCATCAATTACATCCTGAGAAAATGATTTTCGAAGTTTTCACTATATAACATATAGAGAAATAACCTCTGCCCATAAAATACATATTTTTAATCTGATCACAATAATTTTTGGTAGACTGATAAAAGTTCACTCGAGGATCATTCCAGTGAATTTGGTTGAAAACCATCAGTTACATCCTGAGAAAATGATTGTCGAAGTTTCCACTATATAACATATAGACAAATAACCTCCGCCCATAAAAAACATATTTTTCATCCGGTCATAAAAAAATTTAGTAGACTGATTAAGGGTCACTCCAGGATCATTCCAGTGAATTTTAATTATATCCATCAGTTACATCCCGAGAAAATAATTTTCAAAGTTTACACTATATAACATTGAGAAATGACTTCCTCCCATAAAATACACATTTTTCATCAGATCACAATATTTTTTGTAGACAGATAAAAGGTCACCCAAGGACAATTCATGTAAAATTAAAATGGTATCCATCAATCAGAATCTGAGAAAACTCACTTTTTACTATATTTTGGAAATTAGCCACGCCCATTAAATCCATGTTTTTCATTAGATCAAAATTTCTTGTAACAACTTTAAAAGAGGGTCGCCCAAGAATCATTCCTGTGAAGTTTGGTTGAAATTCAGCCAGTAGTTTCTGAGAAGAAGATTTTTAGAGAAAAAGTTTATGACCGGACGCACAACAGACACAACGCCATGACAATAGCCCCAGTAGCCTTCGGCCAATGGAGCTAATAATAGTTGTCTGCTCTCTGGTTTCAGAGAAAAAATATTTTAGAAATTTTTGCTCATTGATTTTATGTTTACCATGGCAAAGTGGGTTAAGGGTGGGTTTCACTTATTTGAATAATTTGGAAGAGCTTTACCCAAGGAACATCCCTGCAGAGTTTCATCGAAGTATGGCCCTTCAGTTAAGGAGGTGAGGATGTTTGAAGAAATTGTGGACGACAAAGGGCACACAATGGAAGCCACACAATTTATGATCACAATAGCTCACTTTGAGTACTTTAGGTGTGCTAAACAAGAGGACCATGATAGTCCTAGATCACTCACCTGAGTCTCTATGACCTCTGGGACATCACATTAATTAAACAGGCAGATGTCACTAAGGAGATAATTTCTACGTAAGATCAATACCATGGAATGTTTTCAGCCAAGAGCAAGAAGGATATGCCTTTTGTTCTTTGATTCTATGAAAAAGGGGTGCACCTGGGTGGAGCCCAAATGTGACCCATAAGGTCTTAATATGCACCAACTTGGTAGAGGTCCACTAGATGATGCTACATAATAAATATGAAAGCTGTCTGTACATACCAAAGATGAAAGCTGTCTGTCTTCTGGCTTCAAAGAAGAAGAAGAATTTTGAAGATTTTCCTCTTTTCACCCATCATGCTCAGATGAGCTAAAAGGGATGCGCCCAGGTGGAGCCAAAGTATGATCCCAGGGTCTTGATATAAACAAACTTAGTAGAGGCCCACTAGATGATGCTACATACGAAATTATGAAAGCTGTCTGCCTTCTGGTTTCAGAGGAGAAGATTTTTTAAGATATTCGCTCTTTGATTCTATGTAAAAACAAGAGCTTCGCAGAGCGGCGCATATACGCCCGAAGGGCTTGTCAGTAACCTTGGCTTGTCAGTAGCGAGAGCTTGAATGATAGCTAAAGATATTGCAAACAGACAGACAGACAACTGGTGCCATAACATTTAAATATGAAAATATATTTAGTCCTAAGCACAAAAAGACAACCTACAGAGTCATTATGGCAAGTTTCCTTTCATTCCCATCCATAATGTAGGAGAAAATAAGCCGACAAGAAATTTT
The DNA here is from genome assembly GCA_948146395.1 of Fragum whitleyi. Taxonomy (NCBI): domain Eukaryota; kingdom Metazoa; phylum Mollusca; class Bivalvia; order Cardiida; family Cardiidae; genus Fragum; species Fragum whitleyi. The sequence continues at coordinate 39,207,270 of OX411559.1, forward strand.
GTTTTTCATCAACTCAAGGGCAGATAATCCAAGATAACTCTAGAATAACTGGAGCATTTTGAATTGAAAAGTCTAACGCAAAACTAGACATAATAGAGAGTAATTGTGTCTAGTTTCAGCTCATTTCAATTGATAGTTAAGGAGGAGTTGCTCACAAAAATCAGTGATTTTCTCTTAATTCAAGGGCAGATAATTCAAGATTTCTCAGAATTGACTGGAGCGATTTGAATTTCAAAGGTCTTATGCACAACTAGACATCGTAGGGAGTAAATGTGTCTAGTTTCAGCTCATTCCCATTGATAGTTTAGGAGGAGTTGTGCACACAAAAAACAGTGATTTTCTCTTAATTCAAGGGCAGATAATTCAAGATTTCTCAGAATTGACTGGAGCGATTTGAATTTCAAAGGTCTTATGCACAACTAGACATCGTAGGGAGTAAATGTGTCTAGTTTCAGCTTATTCCTATTGATAGTTTAGGAGGAGTTGCGCACACAAAAAACAGTGATTTTTGTTATATTAAAGGGCAGATAATTCAAGATTTCTCAGGAATGACTGGAGCGATTTGAATTTCAAAAGTCTTATGCACAACTAGACATCATAGGGAGTAATTGTGTGTAGTTTCAGCTTATTCCCATTGATAGTTTAGGAGGAGTTGCGCACACAAAAATCAGTGATTTTTGTTATATTAAAGGGCAGATAATTCAAGATTTCTCAGGAATGACTGGGGCGATTTGAATTTCAAAGGTCTTATGAGGAGTTGCGCACACAAAAAATTGCTAATGGACGGACAGACGGACAGACAGACGGACAGACAGACAGACAGACGGGCGGACGACCGAGGCCATAACATAATACGACCCTTCGGGCGTATAAAAAATGTTGCTCCCAGGTGGAGCCAAAATGATCCCAGGGTCTTGTTATGAACAAATTTAGTAGAGGTCCACTAGATGATCCTGAATACCAAATATCAAAGCTGTCTGCCTTCTGGTTTCAGAGAAAAAGTTTTTTGAAGATTTTCCTTTTTTTATACTTCATCCTCAGAAGAGCTAAAAGAGATGTGCCCGGGTGAAGCCCAAGTATGATCCCAGGGTCTTGATATGAACAAACTTGGTACATGCCAGGCCCACTAGAAGATCTTACATAAGATTTCTAATGATATTTGCTCTTTGTTTTTATGTAAAAAGGGATGTACCTGGGTGGAACCCAAATATGATCACAGTGTCTTGATATGAAGAATTTGGTAGAGGTCAACTAGATGATGCTACATACATAATTATGATAGCTGTCTGCCTTCTGGTTTTGAAGAAGATATTTGAAGATTTTCCTTTTTTCAACTTTTTGTTGAGGGTAAAGGGAAAGTTAAGGGTGGATTTCATTTATTTAATTAACTTTGGTAGAGCTTGACCGAAGGAACAGCCCTGCCCAGTTTCATCAAGATTGGCCCACAGGTTTAGGAAAAGATGTTTAAAGAAATTGCAGACGACAGACAAGTGACAATCACATTAGCTCACCTTGAGCACTTTTTGTTCAGGTGAGCTAAAAATCTTACCCATGATGTTAACTTGCATAAATTGTAGTTTTTTTTCTAAATTTTATCTAATTCTGCGTAAAGAATTCAATCTACATTTTCAAGTGGATTTCCTTGAAACCTAATGATGGTGTTCCTCAATAACTGACTACGCTCTTGCTATAGCTGTTTGATAAAATGATGTTTAAAAGAAAAGAGGTCCCTAACAATGAAAAGATTTATTTAAAATCACTTCCTAAATTTGTTAAAAGATTTTCATTCAACTTTTACAGAATAACTATCCTTATTACTTTGTGAAATATAGAGGAGTATCATTTGTTTCAGTGTAAGATCAATTAATATTTCATTGAGTGAACAACAAAAGCTATATTTTCATGAGTGGCAGAGCCACAAGTGAAAATTTAGCTTGTGTTGTTCACAAAATGAAACATTAATAGATCTAATCGAAAAACAAAAGGTAATTCTATTTCTTTATGTACAAAATCTGAAAATTTTAGGGCAAAGCGTTCCATTTTGCATGTATTTGCTATGCAACTTTCATGATGATGTCACTAATTGGACTTCACTTATCTTACGTCAGATGGGCTGAAATGAACAAAAGCAGGTTACTTTTTTCTACTTAGGCGTGAGTTTATCAAATGATAATCTACCAAAATTTCTCCATAATCCACCAAGAGGCATTTAAGACAGGATGTGTTTGTAAAACACAAATGCCCCTGTAACAGCATTTTTTCAAAATGTTGACCTTGACTGAATGATTTTCTGTCCTTTTTTACTGGAGGATAACACAATAAAGGGTCGAATGCCTCTTATTTCTATCGTGGTCCTAACTCTTTCCAGATGTTATCCTACACATTGAGAGGCAATGGCTTCTAACCACTGCTACCCACTATTACAGCTGGGTGGACTGGGGCCCTGTCTGTAAAGTGTCCTGCCCAAATACACTACCCGCCTCTGTTGGGGCTCAAACCCGCAACCACCAGGTTACAAGTCTAGCATGCTAACCACTCGGCCAACGAGCCAGACAAATGATGACATTTACCAAATAACATGACCTTGTCCTCAATACCTACGGGTGCACATCAAATCGCTGAGATCTTTCATCATGCAAATTATGGTATTAAAGGTATTGTTGGATAGGGTTGCATGAACTGAAAATCTTAAGTTTTAACATAAAGTTTAAAGGAGTTTGACCTTGATAGATGACCTTGACCTTGTCACATGACCTAGAACTTGGAATCTACAGATACCTATCATTGTGATCAGTCATCATGCCAAATATTTGGCTTGTACCTTAAATAGGCTTGAAAATATTGTCAACGTGGAGTTTTTTTGTTAAGTTTTGAGTTATTCAACCTCGACAGATGACCTTGACCTTGTCACATGACCTTGACTTTGGTATGAGCAGATGCGTATTATTAAGATCTATCATCATGCCAAAAATTAGGGCTTGTACCTTAAATAGGCTTGAAAAAATTGGCAATTAATAATTTTTGGTTAAGTTTTGCAATCAGACAGATTCACAGACAGACAGACAGACATGCTTCATGTTATGTTGAACATGCTGGTTTAATTAAATAGTATGACATAGGACTCAGGGTGTTGAGGACGCAGATTTTGCAAGTCTGAGAATACCATTTCATCTATCTGATGTGAGTCCCCAGAATCAACCGCGGATCAACTTCAGTGAAGAATTGAAGACTGTTTAAAACAGTCTTCAAGTCTTTCCTACAGTTGCGCACTAAATTGTCATACATAAATAGCACATTCTAAATAAATAGCTATAAATTTTAAACAAGAGGACCTGATTCTTTTTGACCCTTGGATTGTCACAGCAATTAAATAGGCAGATGTCATATAGAAGATAATAAAAAACCAACTTTCATGAAGTTTGGACCAAAAAATTGGCTGGCCTCTAGAGCATAACATGAGAATAATCATTAAGACCCCTTGATATGGCATGGATCCATCTCATTTTAAATGGGATTCATCCTTGTGACATGATCAACATTCTGACCAAGTTTTATGAAGATTGGGCGATATTTGTGGCCTCTAGAGCGCAAACAAGAAAATTGTCAAAAAGGCCCCTTTTCCCTTGATATGGCATGGATCCCTCCCATTTTCGATAGGATTAATTCTTGTGACCCTGCCAACATCCTGACCAAGTTTCATGAAGATTGGATCATATTTGTGGCCTCTGGAGTGTAAACAAGAAATTTGTCGATAAGGCCCCTTTTCCCTTGATTTTACAAGGATCCTCCCCATTTTCAATACTGTTCATCCTTGTGTCCTGGCCTACATTCTGACCAAGTTTCATGAAAATAGGACCATATTTGTGGCCTCTAGAGTGTTAACAAGAAAATTGTCAATAAGGCCCCTTTTCCCGTGATATGACATGGATCCTTCCCATTTGCGATAGGGTTCATCCTTGTGACCTGGGGAACATTCTTACCAAGTTTCATGAAAATTGGGCCATATTTGTGGCCTCTAGAGCGTAAACACTAAATTTGTTGACGCCGGACGACAAACGACGCACGACAAACGACGGACATTCAATGATCACATAAGCTCACCTTGAGCACGATGCGCTCAGGTGAGCTAAAAAAACACAGTTATTGCATGAAAGAAAAAGTCTACTTCTAAAGCAGATGAAATACACTACATCTAACGCAGTGACACCAAAAGATTAAGATAGTGGACCCATAATAGTTCCCCAATATTTTGGAAGTCATAAACTTTAACAGTGATGAAAATCAATAGGAAACCTTAGTTAACATCGTGAAAGCTCATGCGTTCCAAATGTTTCTGAATTATTACACTAATACACTACCTTAAGATAGGGACCCAAGATCCTTGTTTGGACCCAAATTTATTGTTCACAAAATGAAAGATACATCAATCTTAATAGACAATGATTGATTGAATGGGGTTTTACGCCGCTTTCAACATTATTTCAGTTATATCGCGGCGGCCGGAGCACCTAACAATGGATTCCTGGTTTTTCTCACGCCAGTACTACCATTACATCCTTTCCTAGCCTCCGACTGCTATTTCACATAGGTTTACGATTATCTACCCATTGGTGAAAGACAAACGTCGGAAAGGATATTTGCCGCCACCGGGGATCGAACCCTTAATAGACAAACAAGAGCACCGCCTAAGGGTGCCTACGCTCATCTGTTGAGTGCTGGATGGTGGGAAAAAATCTAAGTCAAAAAAGGGGCATAATTTGCACAAAATGCATCTAGAAATATCCCCCTTGATAGTATAGGTTGCTCGTTTGATTGTGAACATGTGTGCCAAGTTTCAAGTGAATGCCTTCAGTAGAACCAGAGATATAACAAAATGTCAAAGTTTTCGCACGAAGACGATGACAACAACTACAACGACACGGAGGCTATAGAAATACCTTGGGTTTTCTCCGAAAACAGCCGAGCTAAAAAAATAATTGGAGAATCTCTTTTTTGCAAAAATGAGGCAGATTGTGAACATTTTGGGACAAGATACCTTCAAAAAGGGTGAAATGAATGACACCAGGTTATAATTTTTGTGTAATTTCACTGTGTTAAGTAGTTTCATTATCAGACAAAATTTTAAAGTGGATTTAAATTGAAAAATAAACATTCAGTAGGGTAGAAAATTGTGTGGTAAAAGAAGAAATTGCTTGTCAGAAGCAATTTCTTCTTTTTTCACAAAGTTTTCTCAATCATAAAATCACAGACACGTAAAAAGCAGGGATTAAACAGGAAAGGGTTAAATATTGAATTTTGATGTATATGCCCCTAGTTTGAAATTGTTATTTTTCTTCCCTGTGTAGATGGGTATCATTGAGATCTATCATCATGCCAAATAAGAGCAATGTATCTTGAATACCCTTGAATAAGTGGCAATGTTAAGTTTTTTGGTTAAGTTTTGCACAGAGACTGACGGACAGAAAGAAGGAACAACAGACAGACGGAAAACAGTAAAACATTATGCCCCCGATCTATTGTTGCAGGCACATAAAAAAGGCATTTTTTTAACCCTTTGCTGTTTAATCCCTGCTTTTTACGTGCCTGTCATTTTATGATTGAGAAAACATTGTGGAAAAAGAAGAAATTGCTTCTTACAAGCAATTTCTTCTTTTTCCACACTATTTTCTACCCTACTGAATGGTCATTTTTCCAATAAAATGCACTTTAAATATTCATCTGCAAAACCTTTGAATTTGGACAGGCCCAAAATTTTGTAAAACAGGAAAGGGTTAATCTATGCTTCTTCATCTATTGAAGCTGAACCACCGAATATTTTCGTCAAAAATTTCTTGTTAACACTTTTTTCATTTGTCTCTCTTTCTTGTTTATTGCGTTTAAACTTTTTATTCTTTGATTTAAATTTCTCCGCTCTCTTTCTTTTGTCACCTACAATTTCTTCTTCAGTTTCTTTTAACCTAAATTGAAACACTTTTTCACTCTTTCCTTCTGTATCTTTTTCCTTTGTTTCTTCTTTCTTTTCACTGCTCTGTCCATCTTTCATTGGTTTGTCTTTTTTTTTAGCTAAGCGTCTCAATCTCTCACTCTTATCTGAACTCTCAATATAGAAATTCGACTCTCTCTTGGCTTGAGCGATTTCTGTCCGCATTCGATGGTGATGCACAGCTTTCTCGTGTGTCAGTCTTTCATGTAAATGAACCCATTTAAATCGATGTAAATATTTGATGTTCCATATTTCCTCGCTCCAGGCATATCTTTTTTTTCCTGCAATAAAAAAGGTTAGTTACATCATGAAATTAACTTTCACCTCAATCAAAACCATTCTAAATCGCTCACTAAGCGCTCCATTCACTCATTCAACCAAACCATTTACAAACGCTGAAATCTTGTGAACAAGAGGACCAAGATGGTCCTAGATCGCTCACCTGAGTCTCTTTGACCCCTGGGACAACACATTAATTAGATAGGCAGATGTCAAAAAGAAGATAATTGCCTAAGATCAATACCATGGATCATTTTCAGCTAAGAGCAAGACAGATATGCCTTTTTGCTCTTTGATTCTATGTAAAAAGAGATGCATCCAGGTGGACCCCAAATATGACCCCAGGGTCTTGATATGATCAAACTTGGAAGAGGTCCATAAAATGATGCTACATACTAAATATGAAAGCTGTCTGTCTTCTGATTTCAGAATAGAAGTTTTTTAACGGTTTTCCTATTTTCACCCATCAAGCTCAGATGAGCTGAAACGGATGCACCCGGATGGAGCCCAAATATGACCCAAGGGTCTTGATATGAACAAACTTGGTAGGGGCCCACTAGATGATGCTACATACCAAAAAAGAAAGCAGTGTGCCCTCTGGTTTCAATTGAAGAAGATTTTAAAAGACTTTCGCTCTTCCATGAAAAAGGGTTGCGCCCAGGTGGAGCCCAAATATGATCCTAGGGTCTTGATATGAACAAACTTAGTAGAGGTCCACTAGATGATGCTACATACCAAATATGAAAGCTGTCTACCTGCTGGTTTCATAGAAGAAGATTTTTGAAGATTTTCATTTTTTTACCCTTTGTGCTCTTAAGAGATAAAAGGATGCACTTGTGCAAAGCCCAAATATGACCCAAGGATCTTGATATGAACAAACTTGGTAAAGGCCCACCAGGTGATGCTACACACAAAATATTAAAGCTGTCTGCCATCTGGTTTCAGAGAAGATTTTTAAAGATTTTCACTCTTTGATTCTATGTAAAAAGGGTTGGGCCCAGGCAAAGCCCAAATATGACCCCAGGGTCTTGATATGAACAAACTTGGTAGAGGTCCACTAGATGATACTACATACCAAATATGAAAGCTGTCTGCCTTCTGGTTTCAGAGAAGAAGATTTTTAAAGATTTTCATATTTTCACCCTTTTTGTTAAGGGTAAAGGGAAAGTTAAGGGTGGATTTCATTTATTTGAACAACTTTGGTAGAGCTTGACCCAAGGAACATTCCTGCCAAGTTTCATCAAGATTGGCCGACTGGTTTAGGAGGAGAAGATGTTTAAAGAAATTGTGGACGACGGACAACGCACGACACACGACGCTTGACTGATGACGGACGATGGACATTCTATGATCCCAATAGATCACCTTGAGCACTTTGTGCTCAGGTGAGCTAAAAATATAATTTCAACAATGTCATTCAAAATAAATTTTGAAAGAGAAAAGTGGCTATTTTACAGACATTACTCAAATTGTTAGCGTCTCATAGGTTCTTGAAGAAATAGGAAGCTATGTATAGAACTTGTATACATATTTCATTAAAGGAAGGTAATCAATATCACAAATTTTGCTCATCCTGAACAAAATTTGCAATATAGGATTACCTCCCAATAAATTCACTCAAAACTCTCTCCACACACTCATTCAATATCATGCCAAATCATTCTAAAATCATTCACCTTGTCAATTTCAAGATGTTATTAAATGTACCATAGTCCACCTGATAAGATACCATATATCAGGTCTTATTACGCAAAATTTATATTTCCCTTAGTTCTTAAGTTAAGTTGTGTCCATCAATGGGTTGATAATCGTAGACCTATGTGAGATAGCAGCTGGAGGGTAGGAAAGGATGTGATGGTTGTACTGGTGAGAGAAATACCAGCAATCCATTGTTAGGTACTCCAGCCGCCACGATATAACTGAAAAAATGTTGAAAGTGGCGTAAAACTCCATTCAATCCATCAAAACAATCAATAATCTAACATTCTGATTGGCTGAGGTCTTATTCCCCAATGAAAAAAATTTTTAGTAAGCTTCTGCTTCAAGTAGTCCCTGCAGAAATCTGTTTCTTTACTCACAAATCATCACATTTTTGTATCATGAAATTTAATAATCAGATATGAAGATAATATTTGTTGATCTTATAGAGGTATGAAACTAAAAACCATATCACACTCATGGATGAATCCACTTCAAGTATTCATACAGTGTGATTTTTTTTTTCATATCTCAATGAAATCAACAAATACTAAGTCCTTCTCTTTAATAGTTTTCACTTGCTTTGTACTAGAATGTTATCTGGTAGAGGTTCGGAGATTTTATCATGATGAGCCTCTGCCGAGTCATGATAATTTCTCACAGCCAAGACCAGATAACAGTGATATTTTAAAACACTAACATGTTATTCTATTTATCATGTTTTATCATACTTTCCGGTGAAAGTGTATGTGATTACTTCTAAAAAAAATGACTGTCCCATAATATTTTACGTTATCAGACAGGTGATATCAGGTCAATAAAGACTTCATTGCGTGCTATTCTATTTATCATGTTTTAACATGCTTTAAGTACTTGATTATAAAAAATCCTTAAAAATCAAAGAAACTCAGGTTAAAGTGTTTGCAAAATGTTTCTAAAAATAGACTGTCCGATTTAATCTTATTTTATCAGACAGGTGATATCAGGTCAATACAGGCTTCATTAATAAAATATTACTTTCAATAAAAGTCCTGTCCATGGGTGCCAAACTCGGCTATGGGTGCTGGAAAATTAAAAAAATAAAAGTCAAAAAGGGGCATAACTCTTACAAAAATAATTTCTGAGTTAAATTCTTTGATAGTTCTGAAAGCTCCATGATGGTGAACACATATGCCAAGTTTCATGAATATTCAATTACTACAGATATATGACCAAGGTTACTGCTTGTCCCATCCAACACAAAACTCCAACTCAGAAACCTGGTATATTTACTTAAGTATGGTCCATTATATAATTTTATCCCTGGGCATTTGCATAAGCAATGATCCTGCTTCATGGATGTTTTCTTAAGGTAGCAATGGACACATGGTGTCATTTTTTTCCGCCCAATGAATTTTTTTCTTAGTCACATATGTTGTAGATTAACATTGTGTAGTCATTATATCAAAATTTGAAGGTACCTTTCCACGCTCGTTTTCATGCTAGAGTTATCTGCCCTTGAGTGGTATAGGCCATTTTTCAGTAAAACGGTTATATTTATTTTAGGTCTTGTATAAACGGTGTACTAAGTTATAGCTATAAAACAAATACGTTTTGATAGACCTTATACATGTACACAATGGCTATTGACAAGAAAATTTCTCTTTGATCAATTGCATTTGCACAATTTGCTTTCAAAAGTTGAAAATGCACTAATTTTTGTAATTTTACTAGGTAAAAATGCCACCAAAACCTATTTTTTGAAGAAATTACCCAATGAATTTTTCTTATTTTCCAATATGTTTATAATCCATATTTTTCCTTTATTTGGTAAAAAAATCAGCATACCTTTCCATGCAAATAAGAAAGTTTTTCGTTATTTTTCAGTGTTCCCCCCTAATCGAATGACGGTTTTAACGTATTTTATTGTTAAATTTAATGATCCAGTCATTCAATAAATATCAAATTTTGAAAAGAAGCTAAATTATGAAGTTTTACCATCATTATTCTACGTTATTTCCATAAGTAGAATCTTACGAAAACCGGTCTTTTTAAACAACGCGCAAAAAGAGCCGTAAAATAAACGAAAACCCACTTCCGGTTTATAGAGTCGGGAGGCCGCTGTCCATTGCCACCTTAAGACACTCAATTAATGGAGATTGCTGCCCAAAAATAAATTGTTCCTAGTTCATTTTTTTGGACCATATTACCATTACATCCTTTCCTTGCCTCTAGCTACTATTTATCCCACTAAAGTTAATGATAAATGTCCCATTGTTGAGACTATTGTGTTGTCAGTACAAAAGGAACTATCATTCAGGGTTTGTCATTAAGGTGAGTGAGGGTGCTCATTCTCCTTATTTTCCAGGTGGGACTTGAAAAATTAAATTGCTTGTTAAATTACGGTATTCCTCTATGACCAGGGAGTCCACTGTTCAACTCCTTAAACAAATGTTTTGACCCCCAAAAATCTGAAATAATTTTGGTTTTATCAAGATGTATCCTAAAAACCATCTTTCATTTTACTAATCATGGTAGTGGACTTATAAAAGTTCTGGACCATTTTGGAACTCATGATCTTTCACAATGTTATCCAAGGTTTCCTAATGAAGATCATTAGGAAACCTCAGTTTACACTGTTAAAATTTATTACTTCTGAAACATTTAGAGATTCACTACCTTAAGAGCTTGCTTCAAATTTGTACAAGATAAAATCAATTGACACGTACACCAGCAAAATTATGCTCTTGATTTGCTCTTTCTGTTGTTTTGACCCCTTTAAAATCATCATTTTTTTGCGCGATTTGAAAATTTAAGTTGCCTCTAGAGTAGTAACTAAATATAGAATTCGATAATGCGTCATCTCATTGGAATCCTCTTCTAAAGGATCTAACAATCTAGAATCTAACAAGGAATCTAACAATGAATGAAATCACCAGGTACGATTTGTGATTTTGACTTTCAATTACTTTTTTCGTAATAAAATTTAGAAAAACGCCCCCCCCCTCCCTGGTATTTCTTACACCATTTTTACCATTACTTCCTTTCCTAGTTTCCAGCTGCTTTCTCACAGATGTTTGACATAATCAACCCATCGGTGGGAACCAAATAGGCAGAAAGAATGATTGCCACCACTGGGGATCAAACCTGGGACCTTTAGGTTGACAATCTGACACACTACCAACTGCCCAATAGCGGATATCAAACACAAGCACAAGCCCTGATCCATTCCTCTGAGATAACAAGAGGACCATGATGGTCCTAGATCGCTCACCTGAATCTCTTTGACCCCTTAGACATCACATCAATTAAATAGGCAGATGTCAAAAAGGAGAAAACTTCTACATAAGATCATTACCATGGAATGTTTTCAGCCAAGAGCAAGACAGATATGCCTTTTTGCTCTTTGATTCTATGTAAAAAGGGATGCACCCGCGTGGAGCCTATTTGTGACTCCAGGGTCTTGATATGAACAAACTTGGTAGAGGTCCATGAGATGATGCTAAATACTAAATATGAAAGCTGTCTGCCCTCTGGTTTCAGAGAAGATGATTTTTGAAGGTTTTTCTATTTTCACCCATAATGCTCAGATGAGCTAAAAGGAATGCACCCAGGTGGAACCCACATATGACCCCAGGGTCTTGATATGAACAAACTTCGTAGGGGACCACTAGATGATGCTATTTACCCAATATGAAAGCTGTGTGCCCTTTGGTTTCGGAAGGTGATTTTAAAAGGTTTTCGCTCTTAAATTCTTTGTAAAAAGGGGTGCCCCCAGGTGGAGCCCAAATATGATCCTATGGTCTTGATATGAACAAACGTGGTAGAGGTCAACTAGATGATGCTAAATACCAAATATGAAAGCTGTCCGCCAACTGGTTTCAGAGAAGAAGATTTTTGAAGATTTTCATTTTTTACCCTTCGTGCTCAGAAGAGCTAAAAGGGATGTGTTCGTGAAAGCCCAAATATGACCAAGGGTCTTGATATGAAAAAAATTTGGTAGAGGCCCACTAGGTGATGCTTCATACCAAATATGAAAGCCGTCTGCCATCTGGTTTCAGAGAAGAAGATTTTTTCAGATTTTTCCTCTTTGATTCTATGTAAAAAGGGTTGTGCTCGGTAGAAACTTGGTAGAGGTCAACTAGATGATGCTACAAACCAAATATGAAAGCTTTCTGCCTTCTGGTTTCAGAGAAGAAGATTTTTGAAGATTTTCATATTTTCACCCTTTTTGTTACGGGTCTAGGGAAAGTTAAGGGTGGATTTCATTTATTGGAACAACTTTGGTAGAGCTTGACTAAAAGAACATCCTTGCTAAGTTTCATCAAGACTGGCCCACCTGGCTTTGAGGAGAAGATGTTTAAAGATATTGTGGACGACACACAAAATACACCGCATGACGGTCGATGGACATTGTACGATCACAATAACTCACCTTGAGCACTTTGTGCTCAGGTGAGCTTAAAACATAGAACCTTGTTCGGAAAGAGTCTGTCCTTGGATTTAACTTTTGGCATATAACTCCTCCTCTATTAGACTTTATCGATTGACACATCAATACAAGAGCCGTCAGAGACGGCTTATGCTCCCCGAATAAGGCATTGTCACAAAAACAAGAGCAATGTTGGACATGGCCATTCCGCATCACGAAAGCTTGATAGTACACTGAAGCCTAATAGATTAAGAAACTTTTGTACTGTCAGAGATTTACCTCCTATAAAATCTAAGTATCAAAAATAACAACGGTCAATAACTCCATAATTATGCAAGCAAGAGTTGAAGTTCTTAAGCACTGCACTTCTCCTCCATGAGATCTATCCACCCACAAAGTTTCAAGTTGATAGCTATTATACTTAAGGGCATATACTCCAGACAAAATCTAAGTATCAAAAAATAACAAAGGGTAATAACTCCAAAATTATGCAAGCAAGAGTTGTAGTTCTTGTGTATTGCACTTCTCCTTCATGAGATCTATCCACCCATAAAGTTTCAAGTTGATAGCTATTATACTTTAGGAGATATGCTCCGAACAAAATCTAAGTATAAAAAAATAACAAAGGGTAATAACTCCAAAATTATGCAAGCAAGAGTTGTAGTTCTTGTGTATTGCACTTCTCCTTCATGAGATCTATCCACCCACAAAGTTTCAAGTTGATAGCTATTATACTTTAGGAGATATGCTCCAGACAAATCTAAGTATCAAAAATATCAAAGGGCAATAACTCCAAAATTATGCAAGTAAGAGTTGTAGTTCTTGTGCACTGCACTTCTCCTCCATGAACTCTACCCATACATAAAGTTTCAAGTTGATAGCTATTATACTCTAGGAGATGTGCTCCGAACAATATCTCAGTATCAAAGATAACAAAGGGCAATAACTCCAAAATTATGCAAGCAAGAGTTGTAGTTCTTGTGCACTGCACTTGTCTTTTATAGGATCTATCCATCGATAAAGTTTCAAGTTGATAGCTATTATACTTTGGGAGATATGCTCCATGGTCAGATTGCAAGGACTCAAATAAGGTGTTATCTGATACAGCTAACATAAAGGTAACAAACATTAAACCCCCTTTTAGCATGACACATTTTTAGACACAAATTTCAAAAAGTTTATGGTAAAGGGCATCTTATTAGCTACTCAAATGTAAAATTTCATCAAATTCTGAATATAAGACTAGGAGAAATGAAAGAATAACTTTATTTTACACGCTAAGGTAAAGGTAATAAACATTTAGTCCCCTTTTTCCGCGATATAATTTTTTACATAAATTTTAAATTGTTTATAGTAAAGGGCATCTGATTTGCAACTCAAATATGAAATTTCATTACATTCTGACCATTGGCCTAGGAGAAATTTTAGAAAAACTGTTTTTTACCCTAAGTCCCCTTTTCCCGTGATGATGCCTCAAATCAAAAAACCGTCACAGATGCATCAACACTATATCATAGGAAAGTCACATGGTAAGTTTCATTTGATTTGGCCCAAGGGTTATGGAGAAATTGGTGGGGACGGATGGACAGATGGACGGACAGATTGACCGACAGACTGACAGAATTATGGACGGACAGACAGACAAAGCGGCCACTATATGCTCTCCCTTCGGGGAGCATAAATAAATGAAATTATTTCATAAACAATATACATACCTCCAACCTGCGTGTTGTTTAAACCTTTAGCCACTTGTTTTGCAATCTTCTTGTCTTTAAACTCGATCCAACCTTCAGCATAAACCAATCTTCTACCCCTCTGAGGTGCCTTGGCTGGTAGAAATGACAAAAAGATAATTTTCAGATTTTATCCACTTGTCCTCAAACAAGAGGGCTAAAATGACCCTAAACCTCTCATTTGAATTTTATCGGTCCTGTGAATCTAATCCAAGTAAATGTCTTGCAAAGTTTTCATTCACAATTGCCTAATTGTTGAAGAAGAGATGTTATTCCAAGAATTTAAAGAAATGATGTACCCTGCCCACCCTTTCACTACTGAGGAGACTCAAAAAAAGCCCTGCCCTGACACTTCCATATCAAATACTGGCCAATCTTATGTTCATGATAATGTGGCATCATTTGTCATTTAGGTTAAAGTGAATGCTTTTGGGTGTATTTGTACTACTTTGTACTTGTATTAAGTAATTTCTTCTTTTCCACAAAATTCTCCCCACTATAAAATTTGGACTCCTTACTCTTAGCATGGACTCTTTGATCTCATAGCTTGGGAGTCTAAAGGACTCCTCACTCATAGAAATTAGTACAAACCCTGTGATATCAAGTTCATTGTAAGTGATAGGCAGAATGAATTAGGAAGATATATTTTCTCAGGTGTTCTTTGAAAATATATGCTTCTTGGATCATTTATGCACAGTATGAAATGTTTTGAATTAGTAGTAATTTCAATTTTGTGTACATTAGTATTACTATGGTTTGATATCTTTTTATATGACTTCTCTAAAATCTTGGAACTGATCAACAACTATTTAATTTCTTAGTTATTATGCATTTTTGTTTCCTCCTGAATTTTCATGATGAATAGATGACAACTAGTTGTTTTTGGGATGAGGCCCCATGTGAAAGTGCTAAATTTCAGATAAATAAACAGAAATAGGCATTCAAATTCTATTATTGGAAACTCAATCAATAAGAACATATAGCCTTTTGACCTGTAAATCAATGCACATGTGCAAATCTCAACATATTATCAATCTTTTTTTGTAATGAAAATTGAAAATGTCATTTGAACAGTCCAAACCTTAAAATAGTCAAGGTAAAATTGAAGGAGACAAGTTCTACACAAAACCAAGTTTCATGAAGGTTGGGCCAAAATTGTGGCCTCTAGAGTTATAACAAGAAAATTATCATTAAGACCCCTTTTCCTGTGATATGGCATGGACCTTTCCTTTTTTTAGGCTGAAAAGATGTTGCAAACTGTCTTCAATTCATATTCTGCTTAGAAATTGCACATTTATGTTATGTTTTGAAGAAAGACTTAAAAGAAACTCTCTTTAACAATCCTAGTATATAGGAGACATTGTATAGATATGATATAAGTCTATAAAATTTTGCAAAATATTAATGACATTTCCATGGATGGACAATTTGAATTGATGATTCCTGCACACATCGCAATTTAAATAAATTGAAGAAACCAAGAACCTTGAAATCATTCACATTAAATTCTTTTAGTGTATGGTCAATCAATAATTGGAACTCTTTACATGTGCAAAGTAGGGTATAACTTGAAAACTTGTATAACTTTGTCATCTTGAACGCAGGCCTGATTTCTGGCTGAAAAACGACAACAGTACCCGCCTGGGCTAGCAATAAGTGGCCCATATTAGAATGATTCCGCATTTTTTTTTACCAAGGGAGAAAACAGCCATGATTATTATTTTAGGATTTGTAATGTAATCTAACAGCTGCATACGGAAAGGCAGTACAATCATGTCGGAAAATCCTGTGCGTGGTATTTAGCTTCGCAGCTACATGACGTCATGTAAACTAAGAAAATGGCTGCTAAACATATAAGCAGAACAACCTACTTTTCATATTCAAAAATTTGATCATTTAATCAATTTAAACAAAAGGTGTATGTGTTTATTTTAAAGTAAAAGATTCACATTTTTGTCTCAGTGTTTTTCAATTAATTCTAATAGATAAATGGGCATTGAAGTAAGGTTCTTTTCTGGGCTGTGTGTGTTTAGCCAATGAACACTGAGTCACTGAGTTGATAAAACATGGTGTACCACCAGATTGTGCATTTTTGATGACATTTTGTTCTAGATAAAATGTCTTTTACATAGCCAAAATGGTAAATGAGTTCATTTGTGAATTGTTTTGTTGTGTACATGCGATAACTTTACAACAATTTTGTATACTCAAACCTCATTGTATCGATGATCTATCCACTGTATCAACAGATTTTTGTATTTTTTCATCAAAATGCTACCTCTCAAGTGTTTAAATAAATTTCTAGGCCACCAGGAATTTAAAATGACTTAGATGTTAAGAAATATTAGAATGGTATTACATTCTCTCCATTATTTCCAAACAGCATGGAAAAATAGTTATTTTCGAATTCCAGAACTAATGGTTGTTAAAAAGATTTTGAAAGACATAGAAAATTACTGTTTTCCAAATAAGAACCATCGTTTTCCCTAAATAACATGGCATTCAATAAAAATTCAATCATTTTGGTACTAATGGGGCTCCATATTGTAAGTTTCGACCTCATTTCCCACAATACATTGATACAATGGAGTGACTTCACAATTTACTGAATTTGATATAGCTGCCCAGTGTAGGCATTTTGTGTCAAATAATTGTGTTACGACTACCATTTTGTGCTTTATGGGGAGTTAAAGTCTTATTTAATAGGGAAATATTTTTGACTTTAGGCAAGATTGATTATTATCATTGCATTTATCACTTAATGCTTAGTAGATCGATACAGTGGGGTACCAGGCGGGTCCATAGAAATACTGAAACGCAATAAACGCTGAAACGCAATGTAATTACTGAAACGCACGCAAAAAGTAATCTGTTGTTATTACAGCACATAGTTGCCTTTTAAATACGTTTTCAAACACTTTTATATACTTTTTGACCGCTGTTGTTGTAGGTGGTGGTCTAACCATTATCAGTCCAATATTTAACCCATTACCAGACGACATATTTTAGACTATTACAGTTGAAATTAACTGTATACAACAATTGCACCATTTCTTATTTATTATTTAAAAGACGAAAAATACCTAATCAAATGTTAGAAAACATAATTGTTTATTTGAAACTGTGACATACATCTTTCTTTTTTAAATTAAAATGTGCGCATACGTAAGCAGATCTATTACGTATGTAGAAAAAGTGAAGCACACAGGAACGGAAACAAATGGACTATAATGAAACTTAAGCCCGGTAATTGGCGTTTTTCATGAAGGATTCTAAGTCGTAATAACCCATCAATTCTTACGTTTAAAAATCTTTGATGTAATCTAGAAATATATTATCTTTGAATACCGAACAGCAAAGTTTAACTGGGAAAGTAAACACTGAAACACACGTCGATACACGGCGATATTGAATAACTGAATTCAGCATTGTGCGTTTCGGTATTTAACATCTCGGTATAACATAAAAGAGGTCAAGGACAAAAATAAAAGCAAAAATAAGTGTATCGAATTGCGATATGAAGGACCAAAAGAAAAAGAAAGAAGCTAAATAGTTATAAATGTTTTTTATCAATTCTCAATAAATTATAAATATATATAAAAAAATCATTGACACTCTTTAAACCATTCCTTCTTATCATAATCAGAGCGCCTCAGTAATTGATATTCTTTGACAGACAAAGACTTGTGCGTTTCAGTATTTCAAGATTACTTTACATGCAGACGACCTTTCTTCCTTAAACAATGAGATTCATTTAATTGATTTTCAAATATATATAAAGGAAACACATGTGCGTTTCTGTATATCACTAAATGGGTAAAAGATCCCTTCCTATCAGTGCGTTTCAGTTATTGATTTCTATATTGGTAGGGCTATTCTATTATAACGGGCATATAGGGAACAAGGACGTGTGCGTTTCGGTATTTCTGTTTTTATACACACATGTCCAAACTCTGTTTCTTTATCAAGGCATTTCGGTGATAGATATCTTATTCTATCGTTTGGATCAAGCTAGATGGCATGTGGACGCCTAAGCTCAGAAACGTATTCTTTACATGCCATAGAATCATTAATATCTTTTAAGGAAAAAACAGCTCGAGCATTACAACTGTTAGTAATTCCTATCATAGCAAAGGACATGTACAATTCAGTATTTGTAACTATGGGGATACATTGGCACATCATCTTCTACTATGAAACAGTTTGCGATCAGCAAAACATCGTCAGATTTCAACCTCGAAAAAAAAAACTTATTTGTGTTTCTTCTGTATTAAATAATACCATTTACCCGTCATCAAGTCATCAAAATTAAAAACATAATTGCAAACGTAATTTTAACCTAAATACAATAAATCCAACGATGCACCGGTACCAGGCTACTTGACTTTCTTAAGTGCGCAGGATAAGCCGACAGCACAGTATATAACTGCACTTTAGTTTCTAAAATATAATTGATGATGGCGGCTTACTGTCCAATTCCAGCCATATTCGATTGACATCACCAAAGTTGGAGAAATATCGTCGAAGAATGTCCTTATTCATAAGAGTCGGGATTCTGCTTAGATAAATAATGCCCGTTTTCGCAAGTTCTTCAGTCGACATGACATTCCCTCTTTGTTTTCTGTTTTTGCCCAATTTCTTTTCAGACTTGTCATCGTTTTCATTGTCACTTTTTTCGCCTTTATCTTCATTTCGTTCCTGTAATTCTGAATTTTCGACGCCAATTTCCTCCATGTTGCAGGTTATGATTGGTTTGTTTCGTGTCCATTTCTAAGATTTAGAATAATGTTCCGAACTTAGTAGGGAAAATACGCAATGGAAAAAATATGAAATTAGGCAAAGCCTAGAAAACGGGCGTAAGAAAAAACATTTGTAATGAGACATTTACTGACTGGTGACTATTTCTTGCCGCATACCATTTCTTGCAAATTAAACTGTTTCAGAAATGGTATGCACTGAAAAGCCAGCCAGTAGGCCTAAGTTTTTTCTGTCTTTTCTGTTAAGGGTGCCTTCCAGTTTGCCATATCCACAAATCCATTTAGTGTCTATATGGCAGCTTACAGTGTCCATGAATTATCAGTTTTATTGGTGTAATAGACTTTGCCATTAAGACCAAATAAAGTTTAATTTTAAAAAGAAGCACATTTTTTTTTGAAATTGCAAGGCTTTAAAGAGACAACACCATGTAGATGCTTTATTTTCAATATAATTACAGTGTCATCACGCTAAACCATACAATATTTTCCTGTATATATTTGAACAACCTATGGTCCCTGTATACCCATAGCAGGGGTTCTGAAATGTTTTGAAAGTTAGCTTGTTCACGGACAAGTTACAATCACAATCTGGCTTGCCTGTATCAAAAAACCTTCTTGTCTGTTCTTTATCATAGACATGTTTTTTCTCCAAATAAATAGTCTTATTTTTTCTGACATTGAAGTTACTTTGGTATGATAATATTGCTATAAGAAGCATCCATAAAATAGTTTCACTCAATTTTTGTCAGAAGAACTATGGTATATATTTATATTTAGAAAATAGCTAACTTCTAATCTACTATATGAAAATATTACAGATTTTTTCTTGAGATTGCTCACTTGTCCACAGACAATTTAGCTAGGAAAATCTGCTTGTCCGTGCAGCTTAATGGACCACTCGGACACCTCGGGCAGCTTATTTCAGAACCACTGGGTAGTTATCTTAAGGTTGCTGAATTCTCTTATTTAGATCTAGATTAATAATCTATATATCTGTGTACAGGGACCACTAGATTACCTTGTGTCTGCTGTGAAAACACATCAAGAGCACCTTAAATAAATTATTATAAGATAGAAGTTGTTGTTCTTGATAATTATTAGGTAAATGGTGGCAGATCTATGCCACAAAAGGAAAAGGAAAATATCTTGTGAGTGGTGGCACTGCTGTGCAACCATAAGATAAACATGTAAAATTACAAGACATGGCAAACATATCAAATTCACTTTTAATGAAGCCTCAACCATCAGATTCTGTTTATTATAATAAGCACACTATCAACTCAGTAAGAAATACAGCAATGCTTTAACACAATTTTTCAAATAAGAAATATAAAAATATATCTATGAATTATGAATATATTGAATTTTAGATTGATAATAGAAAAAACAAACATGTTTATGAGAAAAGAATCTCTTATTAATAAATGGCTTCCAACAAAAAATAATTGACCATATATTCTAGAGGTTGTTTACTGTTTTGAATCAAGAGAGTAGTGAAAAGGAAACCTCAAAGTAGGTGGCTTCATATATAAACAGTAGTTCACCAGTATGTCTGTCTTTCTTAGTTGTTCTAAATTTCTCAAGAGTTGTCAAAATTGAATAAAGATGTTATTATATACATTAAAAGTTATGATTAATGTATCTTGTTTGTTTTGTTCCTTTTTATTAGCGTGCCTGTGTGAACAATACACCAAAGTCCTGTCATCACCTTGGTGTCTTTACTCTTTGGTGTTGTTGTTGTGGTTTTTGGCACCCATATGCAATGCTCTTTTATTGATTATACAAGTACATGTATATTTCTTAAAATTGTACCTTGTACATAGTTAAAATTTGAAACACAAAAAGAGGGGCACATTTTTCATTTATCAGATTTCTAGGTAGACAGTATTAATATAATTAAATGAAATTAACCAATGTCAATTGATCCTATTTGCATTGTTTGCTTTTATTGGATTTAACCCTTACCTTCAAAAAACTTCTTTTTGATGCTATATAGAATAGTAATTAAAATCAGAAGAATGAGAAAAACTTAAATTATACTATTTCTTTATTTTCGACAACATTATTTTTTCTAATTAACTGATATTAAAGATATATTTGTGTGTTTTTGTAAGTCTGCATCTTCTAATTTGGAACAAATCTAGAAATTTGCTCATATCTAATTGGACTCATACAGCACTTTTAAACAATTTCTTATTTATAATTTATAATTATATTTATAATCAATGCTTTTGGCTTAAACTAAGTAGATCTATTGCACCAGGTTACTAAAAGCTTTACCCTTAAAATTGCAAAAATCAGTAGCAATGCAGAAAGACTTTTATCTCATGGCCATTGCCCATACTAGCTTCCTATGATAACATAAAGAAAGACCAAAATTAAAATAATCTTTTCATCCTTTGTAAGTACAAATATACTTTGGTTTCCTTGAGCAAGCAATTATCCATTTCCAACATTTTTTAAGACTTTAGTGCCTGTTCTAGTTATTCAAAAATGGAAAAAAAATCTAAGTCCAATCTAAATAAAGTATAGGATAAATTTGTTTTCTTAATCTTTTATTATAGATCAGTATTGAAATTTATGATTTTGATATTGTTCGAAAATACTAAAATCATTTTAATAATGTGACAGAAGCTGTCATTTTTGTCAAAATATGCATAGGCTAAGATATATCTTCTAGTCTAAAGGTTACCTTTCTACCTGGAAGTACAGGAATACTGGAGTGCCACCTCTGCATCAATATTCAGAAAGAGGCTCAGTGACGTCACTGTTTAAAATGTAAACATTTTTTGAACTCGAATTTTCTGCCGTCGAAGATGTTACATAAAATCCCTTTTTGATGAATAATTAAAGAAATGACTGCTTAATTTTATTTTCCTTATTTATTAAGGATTTTCTTGAATGTAGGTCGACTGTATTGTACGTTTTTGAAGCTAAAGAGCCATCTTTGAAGTAATTTTTGATAACCAGTCGGAATCTTGTTGTTGTTGTTGCAAAAAATGGACTGTGTCTCGAAACACTATTCAGGGTATAGGAAAGTGAGTGACCGGAAGGAGATAATCGGACGCGGCCTGACATAGGAGCTTTTTATGGGGAATTCAAAATGGACGATTTGGGTTGAACGGTATATGAGTTTTTAAGTTGGAATGCGGAGCAATTCCAACTTAGATTTAACAAAACCGCAAAATGAACACAAGATAATTTCATTTCGGGTTTCTTGAGAACACATATCACGTGAACAGGATGTGAATACACTTCGGCCTATTTTGTATATCTCAACTTGACAAAGACATACAGTTTATTTCATCAAAAAGTAATAATGCTGTACAATTACACAACTATCACTTCGTGTTTATTATTAACACGCTAATTTATGTTTTAAATGACATTTATTGAAAGTTGCGTACGAATATATTAGTATCACATGTTTGCATTACTATATTTGGAAATCATGTGATAAGTCACTTGATAATTAGCACTAGCCAATCACGTGACCTACTTATTTGGTAATGTCGCGATCTGTTTTCTCAGTATTGTGGCAATAGCACAGACCAATCACGTGATCTGCTTATTTAGTAAGGTCGCGACCTGTTTTTCGTAGAATTATGTTATAGCTTCTTTTAAAGGTATAGTTTCTCTTTTCTGAACGACCTTATTACACATTTATTTTTTGACAAGGAATTATATTGTAAATTTCTGTCTAAGCTACGAAATAAATACCTTTTTTAAAGTGATGATACCCTTTTAAAGTTAATACATATTTTTGTAACATATTGTCGTTTGTTTTCCGTCATATTGCAGTTATCTACATGAATGTTTTATTGTAAAAACCCAATACTCATCCAATAAAACCCTTACCACCACATCTTTAATTGAATTATGAATATCATTGCCCAATTGAATTCCAACACCAAGACTATTGCTATTTGCTATTTGAAACAAACCATCTAGTTCAACTTGCTTTCTTCACATTCCTACACATCAACATGTTTAAGAGCACCATCATACAGTTAGTTACATCGTGAAATTGACATTCATCTGAATAGAAAACATTCTTAATCGCTCACTCAGCGCTCCATTCATTCATTCCAAACACTCACTCAAACCATTCAAAAAAGACTCAAAGTTTTTAGAAAAATTAGATCAACATGTACATTCAAAATGAATTAAGCAAGAACCAAATCGAGATTTCACTGACATAAATGAAATTTAAAGCGTCTGATTGGTTCTTGGCGAAATAGAAAGCTATTGATTGAACTTTTACGCATATTTTATATAGGTTTTATATATCGCTAATTTTGTTCATCCTGAACAAAATAAGCGACATTGGATTCCTTCCCTTAAATTTCACTCAAAACTCGCTCCGCTCACTCATTCAACATCATGCTTAAATCATTCCAAAATCGTTCACCTTTCAATTTCACGATGTTATTAACTGTACCCCCAACTAAGAAGAAGAGGAGCATAATTATATTGATTTCATCATGTCTGTCTCTCAGTCCATTGACCTTTTGCTTTCCGCTAGATAAACGGAGAAGCAATTGACCTACAATAACGAAACTCTACACAAATATTGCCCATGACCCAAAGAAATGCGCCATTGTTTCGGGGTCAAAGATGTCACGGGCATCAGTTAATTTTAACAGTTAACAGTTTCAACTCTAAGTGAACAACCAATTGACCCAAATCATAGAGCTTGACACAAATGTTGTCAATGACCCAAGAAAGTGCCCAATAGTGGAGTCACATAGGTCGAAATCACAATTGAACTTCGTCCAAAAATTGTCTTGAAATTCCAACTCATGAAGTAAAAGGCTTCCCTGCGAAAATAGCTTTTCATCATGGAAAAATCATTTGCGACACTTCAAATTTAAAATGTAATTGATAACTCAAATGGAGCAGAAGTTTATTGAAAAAAATAATATAAAAACTGTTTGGAGTGTATAAGGTCGCCTGTGTGTCCATTAGTCGGCTGTATGGTCCGTATCATTTTCTTCCTTTTTAGCTCACCTTACCACAACGTGCTCAAGGGGAGCTTAAGGATCATCCTGACTCCGTCGTGCGTCGTGAGTCGTCACCCTTCTTAAAACTTCTTCTTCTCCTAAACCGCTGGGCAAATTTCAATGAAATTTTGCCAGAATGTTCCCTGGGTGACCCTTTTCAAAATTGTCGCTATATTCTAATTGGCCAATAAATATGGGTATGGCAGGGCGGGGTTTATTTTGAGCCCAAAATCTTTGAACGACATCTCCTCCTGAACCACTGGGCAGATTTCAATTAAACTTTGCAAGAATGTTCCTTTGATGACCTTTTCCAAATATTGTTGGCAAAATTTTCATTAGCCCATTAATATGGGCGTGGCAGGGTAGGGCTAATTTTGAGTCTCCTCTGTAATGAATGGGTCGGCAGGGTCTATTATGACTGCTTATAATTGGAATATCTCCTCTTCAACAATTAGGCAAGTTTGAATGAATCTTTGCCAAAAAGTTTCTTGGATAAGATCCATTGGACCAATCAAATTCAGGTGAGCGGTTTAGGGCCATTCTGTCCCTCTTGGTATAATTTTTCTTCCATCAGATTCAGGCCTGTATAGCGATTCAGTGGTTTAAGCGTCTCTCGTTGTTGAAATACATTGATTTATATACGCCCGTCAAAAGACGAGACGTATTATGTGATCACCTGTGGTGGGCGGGAGGCGTCAGCTTCGCTAGTAGCTTGAGGTCACCGCCTCTCGAACGCATTCCAACTTATTAGTACTTTCAGTACTTTGATTAATTTTATTGTTTGTTATTTTACTTTTTTTCTATATATATACCTGTAAGCTATAGGCGGTCTTCAGACCGGGCCTTTGGCCCGGTCTTTCGCCCGTATAAATAAAATTTAACCAAATGGAATTAGTAATTGATAAAACAATAAAAAAATATTAACAATAATCCATAAATCTGATAAACATTATAATAACTAAACAAAAAAGAGTGAAAAACTTTTTACAGTGTTAAATGAACCGAGGTTGTCTTAAAGATTTCTTTAGCATTGTGATAGATCATGAGTTCTGAAATTTTGGGGACTTATTACGGGTCTACTACCTTAAAAAAAGAAAAAGGGGAACAAGAGAGAGAGAGAGAACTATTGGATATCTCAAGAGCTGCTAAACAGGCGTTAAATTTTAGAAATAAATTAATTTAAGTTGTGTTCACTTAGATATGCGCGTTCTGATTTATTTCTCAATGAAAACACTTTTGAGTATGCAACTTTTTCGTGCGGTTTTGCACAGAATCATCTTGTCGAACCAAGGGATACGAACGTTTTACTTACGGTATATGAGAAGAAGCTATCGATTCGATACCCCTTAACCTCGTGAAGATGGCAAAGAATAGTCACATGTATAAGAAACATGTTGCATTGTTTGCAAATTTTGCCCCATGGTGTCAAATTATTGGGGATAAAATATATCTTTTGTTGATTTTATGTCATTTTCACGGAAGTGTAAAAGTTATATATTCTTATGAAAATGGCAAAAGAAAATAAACCGATTTTTCAATTTCTTTAGACAATGAACATACTATTTTGAAGATTTTAAACAAATTAAATGCAGACGAATCAACTAGTTTAGATGGGATCCTTACATGTGCCATTCTTGGCTGCTAATCTATCATTGAGCCGCTTACCAACGACAAATAAAAATGAAAATTGTTTTGCACTGTTAAAAAAGTGACAAAAAACATCTACTGGAGTCTTTGTGATAACGATTTGTTTAATCTTTTTATCTGTGTTACCTTGCCCCTTTTTAAGTAACGCTCCTTTTAATTATGATAAATTAGTCATGTCCAGTACTGTGTCTCTCTTTGTCAGCCACGGCGAAACAGGGATCGGCAATGAAAATAGTGATCGAAGACCTTTTTTTTGTTAATCCAGGTTTGGTCGTGACAGATATGATTAATGTAATAAGTTGAGAAATACAGTTATGAACAAAAGTTCTGACCGGTTTTGTTTTGTTCAGTAAAGCTTTTGATCTGAAAGATAATGTTTTGAAAATATTGCTTAGCAATATCGACCGTATCTTCAAAATATAGGGACTGTTTTCACGGACATTGGATCACAAATAACGTTGATATAGTCTCAACGACTTTAAGAGGCTTTGACTGTTTCACGCGGCAGACGACATGGCATAGTAAAGTTTTACGTGATAGCCTTTCTGTATTGGTAATCCAATAGGAAAACATTACAAAAAAGTTATGAGAAAATCGGTTGCATTTCAGAAACGTTATTTTCATTTTTGTTAACGTTTACGTTTTTGGATCATGAAATAAAGATGTATTCTGCTCTCTTTGGATAAACGCAATTCGCATTTAACTAATTAAGCATTGTTTATGAAGCATTGAAGCATGGCACAAATACATTGGAGTTACATTATCTGGAGATCTTTCCTGTAACAAGCACATTGACAATATTACATCAAATGCAAATAAAACCCTAGGTTTTCTCCGCAGAAACATCCGCAGACCAAAAATAAGAATATCAGAGAAACGGCGTACAAAATTTTGGTTCGACAACTGGTAGAATATGCATTAACCGTTTGGAGAAATTACACAACAACTTTAATCAATAACGTAGAAAAAGTACAACGTAAAGCTGCAAGAAGGGTTCAAAATAATTTCTCCTATTATGACTGTGTCACCTGTAGGCAGTTGGAGCTTGGCTGGCAAACTCGTCAATATAGACGAGACGTTACCAGAGTCACCATGTTTTATAAATGTGTTCATAGTTTTGTTGCAGTGCCCATACCAACTTATCTTGAAAGACCGGTTAGGATCACCAGACATATGCTTACAGAATCTTTTAGACAGATCCACACGAATGCTTCCTACTTTAAATATTCTTTTTGTGGTTTTGAAAATAAATAATTTATCTATTTGATTTTAATAAATTTATGTTTAATCTATAATTTCATTTTTGAAGTATATCATGTACAATATAGCTGGTTTCATCAATGGAAGGTAAATAAATCATGATGGGACATTAATAGTTATGTTTTATTGTTGTTATAAAATGCACATGGTTATTGAATAAGGGTCTGATTACAGAATATTGCACATGGAACATATAGACAATTAGCTGACTAGTGATTTGATGAAAAATAGATGAGCAGATCTTGTGTAGAAATGAATTTTACAGACAGTTTAGATTGTGACTTTTCTAGATTTAAAAAAGTGGTTGCAGATTGTCAACACTGTTTTTTTCAAAAATCATGGGAAAGGAGCAGCTTTTTGACAAATATTGTTATGGGAGACCACTCTCACCTCTGTCCTGCATAGCTTCGTAGGTTTAAATACAATGCCTGACACCTGTGTCAGGAAAGATCTTCTTTGGCTCAGTGGTAGAGCGTTGGATTTGTAAACCATTTATTTGAATATTGTTGTCCGCGTGAGTTCGAGACGGGCTCGCAGCGGATATTTTTCAGCTATGCTTCGGTTTAGGACAGTTCGTACGTAACATGGGTACGTAACAATATATATTTCTCTTTTATGCAAATTGCATGAGAATTATTTTCTTTGGTCGACTGGAGCTCATCACATCAAAAACTGAAGTAATTGTGATTAATTAGTATACTGTAAATGTATATCTAACACTCACAATACTTTTAAATTTTGGCACCCTAACAAATAACTAACAGTTTTCATTCAAGCAAAGACGCATATCTGCCAGTAATACCCGAAAGGGGAAACATGAACCAGAATATCATACAAAAACTTATGAATGGTTTAGGGACCACCATTGGAAGCGAGTTTATATAATGTGGCAAATTGTTAAAGTTTTGTAATATTGAAGAATGGAATGCAGTTGGAAACATATTTAGGAAATAAAAATTTGCTTTTGCCGCCATCTCCCTTTCTCAAAATATTTTCTTCTCAATTTAGACATTTTTTGTAGACAATATATTGAACTGATGAACAAAATTATTATTCTATATAATTTGAGAATGATAAAATCAAGTAAATGTTATAAGACCGAAGTCTCTTCTCATTTTGAGTTGGGAAAAGAAAGTCATTCTCTTACTATGATAAATACCGGTAATATAATACAATTAATTCAATGATGTGTCTTCAATGTTGTTTGGCTAAGCACTATCTTTCAACAGTCTTGTTTTATAGATATATGGAAAAAAGGAGAATATGACATGTATGTTGCATACACTCACTCTTTAACTTCTTTTTCCTTTTTTACCCATAAAGGCTTGATATCTAACATATCTAAGATTGGTGTGAATTGAATGAAACTGTTTCACACATTTTCTAATTGTATTCAGCTAATTGTTTGATATACAAACATATATACCTGTGATAGTTAATACTTGCAAATGAAGATCTATTCGTTTTTCTATGGAGACTAAATCTTGATTGCTCATAAAACACACCAGAAAATACATAATAAATGTTAAAATATAAACATCTTTATGATATAAAACTCTAAAATATACAAGACGTTTCAATACCAAAAAGTAGTGTAACGTCTTGGTAGGAATTGTCTAAATAGTGAAACGTCTGTCATTCATAATATACGAATAAAAAAATCATAAAGAAAGTTTAATAACAAAATTAAAAAAAGTACATTATTTCAAACAAAAAAAATAAGTTATGATGAATTAAAGCATCAATACTACGCTTCAATTATGTGCAAAAATAACCCTTTGATATCGTTTAAAACGACGAGTATTTTGTGGTTTATAATATACTATTTTACTATAAATGTTCACTGTACTAAAATGACAAACACCTCGTTTGTATACGTGGACTGAGTCAGAATATTTCTCGCGTGTGTAGACTTGTGTGAAATAGGTCTATTGTATCAGAGATTTTTAAAAAATGGTTATTCGAATTTCCTTTGAAACAACAAATCAAAAACTTCATAAGCAACAACAACAACGTCATGTCGAGTTATCTCCCTTCGTTTTTTGGAAGTTGAAAGTACAAAATTTTCAGGGAATTTTGATCAAAATTTGCATTTTTTTCTATTTTAAGAGGTAAATTAAAAACGCATTTTATCACAAGCAAAGTCTCCTACGTTTACGTCCAGATAAACATATTCTGTCGAGGTCGGATGACGTCAACGGTAAATAATTTTTACATGCATGAAACTATTTAGTACCAAACAGTGAGTGTGATGATAAATGATAAAGTTAAAATCCAGAATGATGCAAATACACTTAATATGAAATAAGGCAAAGCCTTAAAAGCTAGCGCAGCAATTTGTGTACTGGTTGACGAATTATTTGTTACGAGAGAGAGAGGGGGAGAGAAAAAGGGGGGAGAGTGAGAGAGAGAGAGAGGAAGAGAGAGAGAGAGGGCATAATTATGTATTTTATAGTTCAGTTATTGCGTAATCCCAGGATCTATCAGTTGCGAAATTAATTTTCAATTATTGCACATTTCATTCTGTTATGTCTAACTGAAAACAAATTATGTGACGTAAGATTTTTGGCAAATCAACTTGCACCTTAATTATGCTATATTTGCCTAATTCCGTGGGTATTTCTAAAAATAGCTCTAGACAACTGTGATGACGTCATCAAAACAAAGAATTTCGGAGCTTGAAAATAACTTGCTCATTTTGTGTTTGTTTTGACACAGTCTACTTATGTGTAACTTCCTTGCTTTAGGAATAATTGAATATTATGTTAAGGAACTATACATAACATATGAAAAACTCGGTTTTCCTTTATCCGTGGCCTGTCAAGAAAGTAGGTTTAATTAAGAACAATACTGGGATGACAACTAAAGAAATTGGATGCTACACATGCATAGTATGTCTTAAGCCTCGTCCTTAAACTTGAACTTTATTAAACGTAAATAAATACTTGAATCCGTTCTTTTTAGAAGACTACCATTTTAAAATTCAGGAATTCCGAAAATTTTAGATAAAAGATCGATTATGCTAAATTTTGATGGACCAATCTCATTTTTCAAAGTAAATTTGATCAAAACATATGAATAATCCTTTCTCAGAATAAACTGTGGAGAAATATAATGTTTCCTATCTTCGTTCAACATTTTTTTAATACCCACGGATAAAAGACAACCCACGGCTTTAGGCATATCAACCATACCTTAAATGCAATTTTATTCTCTGGTAAAAAAAAAAACAAACAAACAAACCTTTTGTAATTTCTCTCCTGGAAATAGCTGAAGTCACCACAGATACTAGACTGAAAATAACTTAGGCATAGTGTAAATTTATGTGAACAACAGACAAAAGAAATCATTATTTCTGGACTGGATGAGATTTCCCAAATTGTTAAAAATGAACACTAGGTTAAATTAATGAGCCTGTATTTCTATAGCAAGATTTAAATATCAATGTTTTATGTTCCGATTGTATATGGCCCACTTAACATTAGAAAAAGTTTCGAATTTGAAATCGTAGGTTTAGCAGACGTAAATTTTGTTCATTTAAATGAAGCTGATAAACTTACAGCTTTTGAATACAATAACGTGATAAGAACTCATCTTGATTAATATCAAAACATTTCTAAGGAACTGCTTGGAATTTCCCATAGAATCTGCATTTTCTGCATGGATCTACATAGGGTAATAAATTTCACTAAATTATAAAATAGGCTACTACCTTGACTATTTTATTTAAGTACCATTACATAACACCAATAATGTATCGAATAGATGTATGTTTGTGGTGTACAATCTTTTCCTCCAATACTTAATGATTTGTTCATCAGTTAAGCGATTTAGTTTCATGCCTCTATGAAATCGAGACATAACTTCTTCATAAGCTCAGATTAAATCACATTTAGCAAAAACGTAAAGATTTATCACTAAAAACAAACATTGTTCATGGGGCCACTTTCCGCGGAAGTTATTTAAAAAAAAAACCAAAAAAAACTGTGTACTCAAAACTGTTTTCATTTGGGCAAATAAGAGTGCATAAACCTTTTTAAACATAACTGGAATTTAACTATTAAATTATCTTCAGGCTTAAAAAATAATGCTCTTGAAAACGGGTTCTTGTACAGGCGTCAACAACAACAAAAGACAAACATATTAACATAAACTGTACAAACTAGCATTTCCTTCTTTCCCACAATGTTTTCTCATAACCTGAAAAAAATCCTAACATTCTTGTTTTGGTTATTACAAGGCAACTATAGTCACTTTTTTCTATTTTGATTAAACACATTGAAAATCGTAAGAAACATCTTGCATGCATAATAAGTCCTCAAGTCTATGAAAAATTCAAATTTCCAGACTAAATTATTCGTGACGTCATTGTCCATTATTGATGACATCAAGAATATTTGTGTTGACATTTTGATATAAACATGCATGCATCATGTAAATCTGGGAGGTTTAACATGTTCGAGGTCGTATATGCGTTAGGACTAAAGGTAAGGATGTTAAAATTAGCCTTGTCATTCTGTATAACAAACACTAACGATCATTTTGTGGGAACGACCGCGTGAATCGCTTCGGTCGGCCTCACTTTTGGCTTTGTTTTGTTGCTTCCGGTAGAAAATAAAACTTTTATAGAAACTTGTTTTTACGGGATAGCTTTAATAAATTTTCAATTTTTAAATCTTTCTTTTACGAACGATACGTTGAGGTATTTTTCCAATACAATTTTTGGATTTTTTTCTATCCTGCAAGTGAATTCACTCCGGGTGAGAAATGACACGATTGTTTCGTTTCACAGTAAAATAGAATAGAATAGAATAACACACGTTACCATAAACGCTCGCTTCGGGCTCACGGCCTTTTGCCGTTCGCGAGCTGCGCTCGCTACTAAATGGACTGGAAAGTGGCTGATTACAATGTAGAAAAAATGCTTTACTATCCATTATGGTTAAAGTGTTTACCGAGTGTTTCAACTGTATTGCTTCTTGTTCTGGGTCAGGGCGGTACCTGTCCTTAATAAGGCTGTGTGCTATAGTTGTAGTTGGGAGTGGTTCCGGTCGTGTCTGCACCTTGCCAGTTGGCCGACCACCTCAAGACTGCCCAGTTACTGGATACACTGGTTCCCCATATCACCTTTTGGCGCCACACCTTGGGTCATGACCTTACCTATCTCTGACCTGTGACCTCCCATAAATCACTCGTCACAACATGGTAGAAATAATCCAAGATTTGAATAGCATTTCATTTGACAGAAAATGGTGAACACAAAGTTATTCGCACAAGGGAACAAGAAAGAGACATAGGTGTTTTATTTGATTGCCAACTAAAGTTCCAACGTAACATCAGTAATAATATTAACAGAGCAAACAGTGTAACTGGTCTAATTAGAAAAGCATTTTTTCAAATCTCAACACATTCCTTTAAGAAACTCTAAAAATCATAGTTATGACCTCAACTGGAATACTGCAACATAATATAGAGCCCATTAAACTTCAAGAAAGATGTCAAAGCTTTAGAACAGGCCTATAGATGTGCTACTGGGTTAGTTAAAGGAATATCAAAACTCCCATACACTGAAAGACTAAAGATTTTAAAACTATCAAGCTTGTTGTATAGAAGATTCAGAGGTGATTTAATTGAAAATCAGAAACACCTAAATGGAAAAGAAGATTTGGGCTACAACTTATTCTTTGAAAACTGTGAAAATGATAATCATAGCATAAGAGACCACTCGCTAAAATCGAAAAAGAAAACATGCCAAAGAGATACATGTATAAGAAAGTACTTCTTTTCCGTGAGAATTATAGAACCTTGGGATAGCTTGCCTGAATATTTCATTAGTGCACCAACTTAAAATCAATTCAAAAACAGCCTAGATCACCTGATTGGAGATTCGAAGAACAATTCAGCACTCCCTCTGAATATAATGAATGGGTGTCAGTTATCAAGGGGAGTAAAATAAGTCAACATAGACTTGCGACCTCTCAACGGTGGTAAACGGTAAATGTCAAAAACTTAAATCACACAATGTTTCTCTTTTAATATGCTATTTTTGAAAAAAAACAATGGGAACACACATTTGAGGTCCAATCTTGCACATCGTCTAAACCTGTGCACATGTGTCCTTTCAACTTGGCCTGTGTTAAACTTGGCCTGTATATAAGTTATATACTATGATATACCGGTAGTAAACAGATGTATTGGCACACTTATAATCGGATAGTTAATCAAGGTGTTAAGACTTTAGTGTGCTTAACCATTTGCTGTTTAATCCCTGCTTTTTACGTGCCTGTGATTTTATGATTGAGAAAACATTGTGAAAAAAGAAGAAATTGCTTCTGACAAGCAAATTCTTCTTTTTCCACACTATTTTCTACCCTACAGAATGGTTATTTTACAAATTAAATCCACTTTTAATTTTCGTCTGCAAAACCTTTGAGTTTGGACAGGTCCAAAATTTTGTAAAACAGGAAAGGGTTAAAGGAGGTGCGAAGTTGACTATTGGTGTGTAAAACCTACAATCTTAATATATCTCATCCGTACTCATTTGTCATCTTCTTTTGTGCTAAAAAAACGATTTGAAAGAGAAAATAAAGTGAACCTGAATAAAGTATTTAATAACATTTTGTTATATCCCATATTTACACAAATACATGTAATAGTGAAATGCGATATAAGTCTTTAAAAAAACATATTTGCCTAATATTAAGTACATTATTAAAAATAACTCTTTAACAAGCGAATATTAATCTAAAAACAAAATATAAACAGGCACAAGAATATATTTCTATTGCATCTTTAAACATGTTTCTATATGATGTATATGGGTGTAGGACAAAAGCCCCCTGGGACAAAAGCCCCCTAGGATAAAAGCCCCGTGGACAAAAGCCCCTTGGGACAAAAGCCCCGTGGACAAAAGCCCCTTGGGACAAAAGCCCCCTAGGATAAAAGCCCCACAATATAATAAATACTGGTATACATTTCCATTTTTTTTAACTTTTTAATGAATCTTTTAAGTAAATTGGATCCTTATTTTGTTTGTTTGCTGTATTTACCATTATTAAAGGTGAAAATTCATAATTGTTAGCAGAAAAAAACATTTTTTAAGTCATCTTTTCACACCTGCTATGACCTTTTTAGTCCCCTACCGGTGACTATAGGTTTGCCCTCCGTCTGTCCGTCCGTCTGTCCGTCTGTCCGTCTGTCCGCTCAAATCTGGATCCCGCGATAACTTAAGAACTAAGCAAGCGTTTTTGATGAAAGTTGGTATATGACTAGATGGCAATGTGTAGATAATGCACATCATTTTATTTTTGTTTTTCGACTTAAATTGAGGTTGCTATGGTTACAGAAATAGTGAAAATATGGCCAAAAATGGGATCCTGCGATAAGATAATAACTAAGCAAGCTAGTTTGATGAGACTTGGTATATGACTATATGGCAATGTGTAGATTATGCACATCATTTTATTTTTGTTTTTAGACTAAAATTGTTGTTGCTATGGTTACGGAAATAGTGAAAATATGGCAAAAAATATTGGATCCTGCGATAAGTTAATAAGTAAGCAAGCTAATTTGATGAGACTTGGTATATGACTAGATGGCAATTTGTAGATTATGCACATCATTTTATCTTTGTTCTTTGACAAAAAGTGTGGTTGCTATGGTAACGG
Organism: Fragum whitleyi; assembly: GCA_948146395.1. Taxonomy (NCBI): domain Eukaryota; kingdom Metazoa; phylum Mollusca; class Bivalvia; order Cardiida; family Cardiidae; genus Fragum; species Fragum whitleyi. The sequence goes on from OX411559.1 coordinate 39,241,708, forward strand.
AAATAGTGAAAATATGGCAAAAAATGGATCCTGCAATAACTTGATAACTAAACAAGCTAACTTGTTGATACTATTTCTTGCATCTGTCTATTGCTTCCATGAATTGTATAGTGGGCACAGCAGAGACAACAACTCATGTAAGTCTTGTTTAACCCTTTAACAAGACCTGGTTTTGACGTCCCTGATAGAATTGGCGTGGGAAAACATTGAGACAAACATAGCCGGTAGGGGACTTATGCCCATGTCCAACATGGCTCTTGTTATTATTAATTTTTTATAACAATTCATTTTTTTTTATAACAATTCAATAATGAAATATAAAACCAAATGGAGGATATTTTTAAGTCATTTTTTTTACAAATAGTTATATACAAGGGAATAATTTTTAACCCCTCCCCCCCCCCCCAAAAAAAAGGGTTTAATTTCCTTCCACTAAAATGACTAAAATATTCGTTTCTTTAAAGAATTAACAAATTAATATTGACAAATTAATATTAAAAATCTTAACTTTTAAAGACTATTTTCAAAAATTCACAAAAAAACACTTTTTCATAACCATGGGGCTTTTGTCCACTTTTTCAGTTAAGGGCATGGGGCTTTTGTCCCATGGGGCTTTTGTCCAGGGGGATTTTGTCCCAGGGGGCTTTTGTCCGTACCCCAATGTATATACAGGCCAAGTTGACTGTGAACCTGTGAACCTACATGATGTCATCGGTGGTGGATCTAGGATTATTAAAAACTTTACTCAAGTGTCAAACCCTTAGAAGTTTACAGGGGCCTTCATGGGCTTTAATTGTTCTCATAGAGCCAATGCTGTAAAATAGCCCATCCCCTTCTTTGGACATCAATATCGACATTATTTTGCATATTTTTTGAAAAAATTATAGCCTCTAATAAACCTCCACCCACACTCAATCGATGTCACCATGATATCAAAGGAGAGCTAATGTGACTTTTTACAATCAAATGTTAAGCTTTTGTGTTTATTCTATGCTTAAATTTATGATCAAAGTTTTTAGCTCCACTGGCTGAAAGCCACTGGGGCTATTGTCATGGCGTTGTGTCCGTCGTGCGTCCGTCCGTCCGTGCGTGCGTGCGTGCGTCCGTCCGGTCGTAAACTTTTCTTTAAAAATCTTCTCCTCAGAAACAACTGGATGGATTTCAACCAAACTTCACAGGAATGATCCTTGGGTGACCCTCTTTCAAAGTTGTTCAAGAAATTTTGATCCAATGAAAAACATGGATTTAATGGGCGTGGCTAATTTCCAAATATGGTAAAAAGTGAGTTTTCTCAGATTTTAATCAATGGATACCAATTAAATTTTACATGAATGATCCTTGGGTGACCCTTTATCAGTCTACAAAAAATCATTGTGATCGGATGGAAAATATGCATTTTATGGGCGGAGGTCATTTCTCTATATGTTATATAGTGGAAACTTTGCAAATCATTTTCTCAGAATGTAATTGATGGATATCAACCAAATTTCACTGGAATGATCCTTGTGTGATCCTTTATCGGTCTACAAAAAATCATTGTGATTGGATGAAAAATATGCGTTTTATGGGCAGAGGTCATTTCTCTATATGTTATATAGTGGAAACTTTGAAAATCAATTTCTCTGAATGTAACTGATGGATATCAACCAAATTTCACTGGAATGATCCTTGAGTGATCCTGTATCAGTGTACAAAAAATCATTGTGATTGGATGAAAAATATGCATTTTATGGGCAGAGGTCATTTCTCTATATGTTATATATAGGAAACTTTGAAAATCAATTTCTCTGAATGTAACTGATGGATATCAACCAAATTTCTTTGGAATGATCCTTGAGTGATCCTTTATCAGTGTACCAAAAATTATTTTTATTTAATGAAAAATATGTCTTTTAATAGCAGAGGTCATTTCTCTATATGTTATATAGTGGAAAATTTGAAAATTATTTTCTCAAAATCTGATTGTTGGATATGTGGAGGTCAATTCTCAATATATTAAATAGTGGAAACTATGAAAAACATTTTCTCAGAATGTAATTGATGGATATCAATCAAACATTTTTGGTATGATCTTTGGGTGACCCATTATCATGCAGCCAAAAATTATTTTTATTTAATGAAAAATATGTCTTTTAATAGCAGAGGTCATTTCTCTATCTGTTATATAGTTGAAACTTTGAAAATCATTTTCATCATCAGTAGAACCCAAAATATCTAAAAAATCTAGTCAAAACCTTTATTTGCTTTTACAAGAATTTCAAGCCTGTGGAGCGCCTCAAGCCATTCATGGCTTTCTAGTTGTTGAAACTGCATTACAATGTGCACCCTTCAAAATCCCCATTAAAAGCCTGGCCCTCTTTGAACATCCGGGGTAACTTTAGAAAAAGGTTCATTTTGCACATAATTATATTTTCCCTATATTATTTTGAATTTTTGAGTTGGTGAATAACTTGGATGAGGAAAAATATAAGAATTAAAAGCTAATTTTATAGATTGTTAGCTCCACTGGCTGAAAGCCACTGGGGCTATTGTCATGGCGTTGTGTCCGTCGTGCGTCCGTGCGTCAGGTCGTAAACTTTTTCTTTAAAAATCTTCTCCTCAGAAACTACTGGATGGATTTCAACCAAACTTCACAAGAATGATCCTTGGGTGACCCTCTTTCAAAGTTGTTCAAGAAATTTTGATCCAATGAAAAACATGGATTTTATGGGCGTGGCTAATTTCCAAATATGGTAAAAAGTGACTTTTCTCAGGTTCTAATTGATGGATACCTATTAAATTTTACATGAATGATGCTTGGGTGACCCTTTATCAGTCTACAAAAAATTATTATGATCGGATGAAAAATATGTATTTTATGGGCGGAGGTCATTTCACTATATGTTATATAGTGGAAACTTTGATAATCATTTTCTCAGAATCTAATAGATAGATATCAACCAAATTTTACATGAATGATCCTTGGGTGACCCTTTATCAGTCTACCTATAATTATTGTGATCGGATGAAAAATATGTATTTTATGGGCGGAGGTCATTTCTCTATATGTTATATAGTGGAAACTTTGATAATCATTTTCTCAGAATCTAACTGATAGATATCAACCAAATTTTATATGAATGATCCTTGGGTGACCCTTTAACAGTCTACCAACAATTATTGTGATCGGATGAAAAATATGTATTTTATGGATGGAGGTCATTTCTCTATATGTTATATAGTGGAAACTTTGAAAATTATTTTCTCTGAATCTAACTGATAGATATCAACCAAATTTTATATGAATGATCCTTGGGTGACCCTTTATCAGTCTACCAACAATTATTGTGATCTAGTGAAAAATGTGTATTTTATGGACGGAGGTCATTTCTCTATATGTTATAATATTGAAAACTTTGAAAATCATTTCAACATCAGTATAACCCAAAATATCTAAAAATCTAGGCAAAACTTAGATTTGCTACTACAAGAAATTCAAGCCTGTGGAGCGACACAAGCCATTCATGGCTTTCTAGTTCTTTGATTTACCTAAAATTCACATAATTTTGAGAAGTGGAGGAAAAATGAATTAAAGGGCAGTTGTGAATTTGGCCATTTTTCCACTGTCTTCACAACTATTACCTCTAATAAAAGCCTGATCTCTTTATAATAGAAACATGATGATTGTAATAAACCCAGATGGTTGTATAAGAGCTTTTATGGTATGTTTTGCGGTCCAAAGATACAGGTTTATAGTATATATGGGTATAGGGTTAGAGAATGCCATGGAAAACTCCACTTGTCACCACTGCTAATTCTGATTCATCAGAGTCTGATATTTTTCACAGCTTTAAGTTTGACTTTCTGTAAACCTACACGGCTTGTGCTAGATTTTCAAATTCAGGAGTCATTGACCCCTTGACTGTGAATTTTTAGGGATCAAAACTGGTCTTGAAGGGGTCAAAACAATAAAGTAGGTGGAAAATAAGTAACTGACTGACTAGCTGACTGACAATTGATTTCTTCATATCTTTATAAGAGATTCATATTTTATATGAATCTCTTATAAAGATATGAAGGATACAATTGATTGCAGCAGTTTCAGGATGCAATACTGAATAATTGAAGGGTAATTTTGACCCATTTGACAGAAAAAATTAGGAGTCAAAATAGGATATTTTCAAATTTTTGAGGGTCAAAACCCTGGTTTAAGGGTCAAACACGAGCCCTGATTACTTATCTTTGATATTTGTGAATGTAAACCTCTAAAATGTCCCTTTTAGTTCCCATAAATCATAAATGTGAGTTCTGTTTTAAACACTCCAAAAAATCAATCAATGGAATTGACCTGTTATCCTCAGAGAGAAAAGTTATGTGATTCACTGTGACAGAATCTGAGGAAGATGTTAGACCGCCTACATTGTTAGATAGTTTTGACTTTGATCCGACTGAATATCTGATAGAGTCTGTCTGGATGTCCGACATATTTTGACAGTTTTATTTAGTTTTGTTCAATACATTGAATAAATCCAATTGGGAAACTGTTCAAGGGGTTCTTATAATGCATAGGAGAAGGGTCCATGGCCCCTAATTTTGGGAAAATATGTCAAATGAGATGTACCAGGGAGAAAATCTTGAATTGTGTTAATTGTTTGAATACTGAAAATGCTTGATAATATTTCAATAAACACAAAGAAAATTAATTTTAGAAGCAATTTATAAGCTGAAAATTATAGCTCTTTGATTGTTAACATAAATATTCTCATGGGAGAACCTTGTCAAGTTATAAATGGTCTGTTATGCACAAAATTTGTGAGTGACAAAATTCAATTTTGAGGATTGACTTATATGTACCCTCAACCAGACAAAAAAACAACAACAGAAAAATAAATAGAAAAAAAAACTTTTGTTATTTCTCTCCTGGATTTTTTTAGTGATCTCTAATGATATGCATCAAAGATGTCAACGGAGTGAAAATAGTAAATCTAATTTAATCTTTCTAAATGTGGATCAAAATTCTTACATTGCAGATACAAAATGGCAGAGGAAAGTGCAGAATTAAAGATGATAAAATCAATGCTGCGCTCTGTGCTGATAAGCTCAAAGGAAGGTGTTCCAGCCAATGTTTTATTGAGTAAGTAATTGGTGACACTAATTGTTTTTAAAAAAGGGTTCCATGGTTTTAGTGTCAGATCAACAATGTGGGGTCCCAAGGACTCAATAGGTAGGCTCATAGGGGTCCTTGCTTAAGTTTTTGGAGTCCCTTTTTAGCTCACCTAAGCACGAAGTGCTCAAGGTGATCTTTTGGGGTTACTTGATGTCCGTCGTCCGTTGTGAGTCATCCGTCGTCATTATTTACCTTGTGAACACTATAGAGGCCATAATTTTAGCCCAACCAACCTGAAATTTGGACAGAATGATTATCTTGATGAAATCTCGGACAAGTTTGAAATTGGGTCAAGTGGGTCAAAAACTAGGTCATGGGATCAAATCTAAGAAAAACCTTGTGGACACTCTAGAGGCCATGTTTTTAGCCCAATTAACCTGAAAATTAATCAGAATGATTATCTTAGTGAAATCTGAGACAAGTTTGAAATAGGGCCAAGTGGGGTCAAAAACTAGGTCACATGGTAAAATCTTAGAAAAACCTTGTGGACACTCTAGAGGCCATATTTGTAGCCCAATCAACCTGAAAATTTGTCAGAATGATTATCATGATGAAATCTCAGACAAGTTCAAAATTGGGTCTCGGGGGTCAAAATCTAGGTCACAGGGTCGAATCTTAGGAAAACCTTGTGAACACTCTAGAGGCCATATGTTAAGCCCTATCAACCTGAAAATTGGTCAGAATGATTTTCTTGAAGAAATCTCGGACAAGTTCGAAATTGGGTCAAGTGGGGTCAAAAACTAGGTCATAGGGTCAAACCTTAGAAAAACCTTGTGGACACTCTAAAGGCCATATTTTAAGCCCTATCAATCTGAAAATTGGTCAGAATGATTATCTTGATGAGATCTTGGACAAATTTGAAATTGGGTCAAGTTAGGTTGAAAACTAGGTCATAGGGTCAATTCTTAGAAAAACTTTTTTAGAATATAAATTCAGGTGAGCAATTAAGGGCCACCATGGCCCTCTTGTTTACATATGGACTATTTTCTTTTGAGCTATACTTATGTTTTTCTGAAAATGCTGAATTTTCTCTGGATTAAGCTACACAAGGTATTGTATGGATATGTTCTTTTTAGCTCCACTGGCCGAAGGCCACTGGGGCTATTGACATGGCATTGTGTCCATCAAGCGTCAATCTATCTGTGTGTCCATTCGTAAACTTTTTTAAAAAAATCTTCTCCTCACAAACTTCTAGATGAATTTCAACCAAACTTCACAAGAATGATCCTTTGGTGACCTTCTTTCAAAGTTGTTCAAGAAATTTTATTCCAATGAAAAACATAGATTAAATGGGTGTGGCTAATTTCGTATATGGTAAAAAGTGAATTTTCTCAGTTTCTAATTTATGGATACCAATTAATTTTACATGAATGATCCTTGGTTGATCATTTATCTGTCTACTAAGAATTATTGTGAATGGATGAAAAATATGTATTTTATGGGCGGAGGTCATTTCTCTGTATGTTATATGATGGAAACTTTCGAAATCATTTTCTCAGAATGTAATTTATGGATATCAACCAAAGGGCATGGTTCGACTTCCTATATAAAGCGGCCCAATTTTTTGTAAAAAAATAAGTATACCCTTGACAAAAAATGACATCTTAAATACTTAACTGCATTTTTCAACCGTCCAGAATGGCCAATTTTTCCCATAATTTCTACCCCTTTACATGTGTTTTCGTGACTCAAAGAGGGTGTGGAACAGGCTTTTTGGCCTTTTTCGCCCATTTTTGCGCTCTTCAGATCTAATTTTCTGGTAGAACGACACTCACGACCACAACAAGTTTTATATAATATCATTTAAAATAAAGTTTTAAAGACCTTTAAAGACTAAAAATTTGGGGCGAATCAGACGTTGTATGTTTCATTCGAAAAAACGTAATTTTTATTCTCATCGTTACCCTCAGCGATGGTTATGGACAGTTTCTGATTTAAAAAAAATGGAGGCAAAGAACCGGACATTTTCTCGTATAAAATACCCTGTTAAAGTAAACCAGTGAATAAATCGTGAACAAATCGGTAGTTCTGTCCTAGATTAAATAGATTTTGAATGAAATTTATTGAAAACCATTTACATATTGATGCTTGAACGCGAAACTTTTCACTAATCTCGTTGCCAAGTAAACAAATGCACTTTGACGTTACTTACGGTCGACACCACTATCCTAAAAGTGTGAGAAATTTGTGACAAATAAAAAAATAAACAAAATACCTAATTATTTAAATCTCCGTATATAATAATGGATCGAAAACGGTTCGTTAATGGGCGATAAGGGTATTAGCTATAAATAACACAAAAAAATATCCGCCCTATTATACATTAGACGCCGTGGTCTAGTGGATTTGTATAATGCCTTCCATCCCAGAGGCGCAGGTTCGAATCCCGGAATGGCTATTTTAATTTCCAACGTGAAAGTGCTTTTCTCTCTCTTTTTTTTTCGGAGTTGTAAGGCATAAAAGTTTTCATATTTGAAAACAGGGTTAAATGCATGGTCTTGAAATCTGAATGCAAATAGTAACCCTACATATTTTTTCATCAAAAATTAATTTTCATTTTCTCTTCATAGAAAATAGAATTGTTAGAAAAATCCAATATTTTTCCATGTTAAATGTTTGATTTGTTACATTGACAAACTTTCAAATATTTGCATACTGTATTTCATATGATACACGCCTCCGCTTCAATGCATTGAATGGAGTTTAACGCGGCTTTCAACGTTATTTCAGTTATATCGCGGGGGCTGGAGCACCTAACAATGGATTCCTGGTATTTCTCTCACTAGTACAACCACCACATTCTTTCCTAGCCCCCCAGCCGCTATCTCACATAGGTCTACGATTATCACCCATTGGTAAGAGACAAATAGTCGGAAAGAATGAGTGCCGCCGTCGGGGATCGAACCCGTGAACTCTAGATTGACAGTCCGACGCGCTACAAACTGCGCTTTGACGGCAGCGCCCTCCAATATGATTGAAAGCTTTTGGCTAACGACGCGCTTTTTTCTATTCATGTATTAGCGGCATGAATTTACGTCATCAAATTGAAATAATAACAAAATATTTTCATTGCAAGACACGTTCCAAATTTTGGAAACTTTGATTTTTTTAGCGGTCGATCAATATGCAAGTTATACTGGAAGAAGAAACTGAGAAAACAGCAATGCTCTCAGTTAGACAGAACAATACTAACTGATTGATCCCGCTTTGCACGCAATTGCACGAGCATAGCAGGGTATTATAAGCAAACAGTTATCGACGTCTTGTAAGCCTGTAAGCAGGGCAGTTTTATGAGATCGACATGCGTGTACAAAAAATCGATGTTCGAAGGAAAACGGACTGACCATAACCTTGTCAATGATGAAATATAAAATTCTGTTTTACCTTCTCAAATAATCCCAAATATTAATGCACCCATTACCCGTGACCTGCTGTGAAAACACAACACAGTTGATCTCGACACAGCCAGGTCATCAGGGGCCTGTTTCATCAATAAATGTCCTGGGACGTGTCTTAAAAGTGTCGTAGGACACATCCTAGGATGTTCGTAAGTCAGTTTCATCAAAACATCCTAGAAAGGTCCTAGGACGTACATTTGCGTTTCATCAAACTTTGTCCTAATTTAACCATGCTCGATTAAAAAGCCCCAAAACTCATGTGATAAAATCACGTGCATGCTAATTATAGCCGTAAAGATGTGCCTCAATATTGTGGTTGTTATAGAATTCCTTTTGTTATTAGTATAACTCATTATATTAAATTCCGGTACTAATGTAATTTGAATTTAATGATTTCTTTCGTCATAAATCAACACGCTAACGCTCTTCATTTCTTTCGAAGCCCTTTTTTTCGACAATGTTACATGTTACTGCATGTAATTTTCATCGATAAAAAATTTCTTTCATAAAACACGTTGTCTGCGCATGCCATATTCTCCGAAGACTGACCTGTCTTCGGGACCGTATCATTTATCCAGATTGGGATAAATATTACTACCTCGTACGCATAACTCCGTATTCTATCGCCGAAAAGTAGTAAATAAAGAATTTCAATTAAAACTTCATTTTTGTGGAAATCAAACTTAAGTTTGCCTTAAATCAATTGACAAATATATTGCTTTAAATTGCGAAAGTATTTCTTTTTTTTATTAAAAGTTGTTTGCTTGAGATCTATTTATACTGTACATAGTTTCCTAATATAGATTTTGGGGAAAACCGATAAAATTCAAGCATTTCATGACCGCTGACATTTTGAAAGAAGTTCGACGGAATCGACCGAGTTGTCACAAATAACACTACCCAGAATGCTCAAATCAGATAGGTCAGTATTTGAAAAATGCCACCTATCGGAAGATAACGTCATAAAACATTAATCATTCTTTATTTCTTCTACTTTATTTCTCTTGTAGTTTCTGATAATTTACATTCATGAATTGTACGTTTCAAATCACGTTATCCGTTCTACCCATCAAAATCATCAACGACCGCCCTCTTTAAAGTAAACGTTCATCCGATTTGCTTTAAACTATAACAAAATAATTGTATCTTCATCACCAAGATGATTTCTTTAGAAAATAGGTCAGGTCCGTCAAGTATAGCGCAACTATGGGCTAATGGAAATTCGATAAAGAAACATAATTATCATGATAGATTCCACATTTGTCATCCGATTTGCTTTAAATAGTTTACAGAATTAATCACTTATCATAATGACCGTTCCTTTTGAAACCTCATATCCGTGAAGTATCGCGGGCTTATAGAAGTTAAAATATCTTTTTCGCGATATATTAAACAGTTGCACCCGATTTGCCTTAAGCTCTCATAGAATGATTTCACTAGCTTTTGTTCCTATTGAAAATTAGTAAAGTCCTCCAAGGGCTACAGTAAAAGGGCCTTATGAAAATATGATACCATTTTCCCATCCCTTTACCTTTGACTGCATTTAGCGGGATGTGTTTTTTTTCCGGAAGTACTTTCAAATAACGTGATTGAATCCAACACAGACTTGTCATGCCATTTGATCATATACAACTTGTGGTGGTTAGAAGTATACTACCAAGTTTTTATGACACTGTCTTTATATTGATGGGTTCTCAAACACACACATGCAGACATGCAGACACACATATAGGACAACTTTATTGATTGTACTATAATATTGGTTTTGAACATTCATCACATTGAAAAAAAAAGAGGACCATGATGGCCCTAGATAGCTCACCTGGGCATTTCAAATCATAACTTGTAACCATGTTATAAATACTAGAGATAGTTGATGTACATTTAGGGTGGTTTTGAAGAAACAGACTCTAATTTCGTTCTATAGAATTCGATATTATAAGACTATTATATAAGACTTTTGGTCGGCATTTTTCGACATTTCAGTTACCATGGAAATCAGACTTTTTGATGAAACTAAAATCATTAAACAAGCTTGGTAGAGCTTTACTCAAGGAACATCCCTACCAAGTTTCAAATTGTTTGGCATGGTGGTTTAGGAGAAGAAGATTTTATTTGTAAGATTTTTGTCATTTTTGGCCTTTCCGTTACCATGGAAATCACAGTTTTTGATGAAATTAAATTCTTTTAACAGCCTTGGTGAAGCTTGACCAAAGAAACATCCCTACTAAGTTTCAGCTTTATTGGACCAGTAGTTTAGGAAAAGAAAATCTTTTTCGGCAATTTTTGGCCTTTCTGTTACCATGGCAACCTGAGTTTTTTCTAGAATTAAATTATCTTTTCAACTTAGGAAGAGCTTCATTAAAGGAACATCCCTGCCAAGTTTCGGCTTGATTGGTCTAATGGTTAAGGAGGAGAAGATGTTTCAAGAAATTGTTAACGGACAGACAGATGGACGAACAGATAGACGGACGATGGATGGTGAGTGATCACAAAAGCTCGGCTTGAGCACTTAGTGCTCAGGTGAGTGCTCAGGGAACTAATAACTCGTTCTCAAACTTCTATCTACTTGAAATGCTCATATAATAAAAGTTTTTTGTATTGAATGGAAAAAGTCCAAATTTTAGAATTATTAGATTATTGACTGGTTGCCATGGTAACCTTGGTCGTCTTAGAGGACTTCTTTTTCATTTTTGTAACAAATAATGGTTAGAGGGATCAAAAGCTCAAATTTCGTGGAAAATTGAGTTTGGGCCGTTTTTGGTGGTTAGTGAACCTTGTCCTTTCACTGGACTGATCCTTGACTGACCCTTTATCAGTCTACCAAAAATTATTGTCATTGGATAAAAAATATGTATTTTATGGGCGGTGGTCATTTCTGAATATGTTATATAGTGGAAACTTTGAAAATCATTTTCTCAGAATGTAATTGATGGATATCAATCAAACTTCATTTTTATGATCCTTGGGTGACCCATAATCATGCAGCCAAAAGTTGTTGTCATTGGATGAAAAATATGTCTTTTATGGGCAGAGGTCATTTCTCTATAATGTTATATAGTGGAAACTTTGAAAATCATTTTCAACATCAGTAGAACCCAAAATATCAAAAAATCTAGTCAGAACTTTGATTTGCTATTACAAGAATTTCAAGCCTGTGGAGTGACACAAGCCATTCACGGCTTTCTAGTTTAACATCAACTTCAGAGAAGACATGAAGACTGTTTTAAAACAGTCTTCAATTCATCTCTAGATTTGATTACCAGAGGGTCCTTAGGACTCTCATTAGAAAGTTTTGAGAGTTCGGCCACTTATTTAAGAGTCTAAGACATGCAAAACCTACATCCCTTAAAACCCTGGAGTTCAACAGGAATCAATTGTTATTGTGGGACTCCCTTCAGATAACCAGGAGCCGTGGCATGAGCGCAGTTGGTAGCGCGCTGGTGTCCCAGGGTAACCTGTCCCCTGGGTAACGTGTCCCCCGGGACATGTTACCCTAGAAATTAGCCGGGGTAACCTGTCCCCCCCCTGGGGTAACCTGTCCCCCCCTACAGATATTGTAAACCAATATTTAGTCACATTTCTTTTACATAGAAATTTTTATTCTATGTGTTACATGTCTCTTTCTTTGATCTGTATGTGATTTTAATTTGTTTTGCGAACTGTTTCAGTTCAGAAGGATCTTTGTATTTTTCATGATAAGTATTATAATGATTAAACCTGTTTTTTTTTAAGAAAAAAAACTGTTTAGTGCCAACATGACTATGGACATATCTAAGAATGATCTTGTCTTTGGAAAATTATTCAAAAGCATGATTTTTTTTCTTTGTTTGTAGGGAGGGGGGGGACACGTTACCCAAGCTGGGGTAACCTGTCCCCGGCGACACGTTACCCAGGCCTGGGTAACCTGTCCCACCCCCAAAAATGCTGTCAGCAATGTTATATGCAAAATACTCATATGTTTTTCAATTATTTCATAATATTTCAAATTGTTTGGGGGTAAGGTTTCCAAAGCTGTGGTCACTTGTCTCTGAAACATGTTACCCAGGCCTATTTATCCTATGAAAACACACCAAAAAAGGTTGTTAATGAGGATTTATTCAACAAAACTTGCAAATACATTTTTTCTATTTGAAAACTGTGTGATAGTCTCATTTTATATCAAAACTGTCTTAGAAATTAGTTATTCACTTATTAGAAAATTTATTGTGAGTGTTTGTGTATGTATGGGGGGGGGGGAACATGTTACCCTAAGCTGGGGTAACCTGTCCTCGGGGACATGTTACCCAGGCCTGGATAATCTGTCCCACCTCTTAAAAGGTCGTCAACAATGATCTGTGCACAAATTTACCAAAATATTTTCTATTTCTTATTTATTCTAATTGTTTTGGGTACATGTAAGATTTTCCAATCTGTGGTCACTTGTCTCTGAAAAATGTTACCCCAGCCATGGAAAACATTGCTTACATGTTAATTAGGAATTTTCACATAAGTTTACAATAACAATTTCTTTTCTTTGAAAAAAATAATATAGTCTAAATTGTCTCACAACTGTTTTTACTGCAAAAATTATTCACTTATGATAAAAGTTATTCTGACTGTGTGTGTGTATTTTTTTTTGGGGGGGGGGGGGGGCACATTACCCAAGCTGCGGTAACCTGTCCCCGGGAACACGTTACCCAGGCCTGGGTAACCTGTCCCACCCCCAAAATGCTGTCAGCAATGTTATATGCAAAAAACTCATATGATTTTTCAATTCTTTTCATAATATTTCAAATTTTGGGGGGGTAAGGTTTCCAAAGCTGTGGTCACTTGTCTCTGAAACATGTTACCCAGGCCTATTAATCCAGTGAAAACACACCAAAAAAAAGGTTGTTAATGAGGATTTATTCAATAAAACTTGCAAATACATTTTTTCTATTTGAAAACTGTGTGATAGTCTCATTTTATATCAAAACTGTTTTACAAATTAGTTATTCACTTATTAGAAAATTTATTGTGAGTGTTTGTGTATGTATGGGGGGGGGGAAACATGTTTCCCTAAGCTGGGGTAACCTGTCCTCGGGGACAGGTTACCCAGGCCTGGGTAACCTGTCCCACCTCTTAAAAGGTTGTCAACAATAATCTGTGTAGTTATTAACCCATATGTTTTCAATCATTTATTAATATTTCAAATTGTAAAGGCACAAATTTACAAAAATCTTTTCAATTTCTTATTTATTCAAATACTAAAAAAAATTGAAGGGCTAAGATCTTTCGTATAAAAGGAACAACAAAAGTAATATAAACATACATATCCATTGAAGAATCTTCTTGAAAAAGGAACACATTTTTAAATATATTTTGACATACATATTCTATGGGGGAATGTTCAAAGTATATCATACCTTACATTCTTAATGAAAAAAGAACAAATGGAAGGTGATATCTTTAATGAAAAAAGGCATTTGGAATAGGGGGACAGGTTACCCCGGGGTAACCTGTCCCCCTTTCCAAAATACGAGTTTTAAACAATTTGTCAACTGACATGTTGTTTTCTTATCAAAACTGCAATACTGACATGATAATTGTGTTTTAAAAAACAATTATTCAATCTTAAAACGGACTCTGCAAAAATTGAAATGATGCAAAAATAAAAAATATTCAAGTGCTATTAAGATCTTTCTTTAAAAAGGTACAAAAAAGGAAATATAAACATACATATCGGTTGAGGAAATTTTCTAAGAATATCTTTCTTAGTAAAAAAGAATGACTGGAAGGTGATATCTTTAATGAAAAAAGTATTTGGAATAGGGGGACAGGTTACCCCAGAGTAACCTGTGCCCAGGGGACATTTTACCCTGGCTTGGGTAACCTGTCCCCCTTTCAAAAGAAGAAGTATTGGATGAATTTGTCATGTTGCTTTCTTAGGAAAACTGCAATATTAACATGATTTGTTAACAAATGCTATTTTTCAATCTAACTATGGACTTGGAAAAATTTAGATATTGCAAAAAAATAAAAAAGTGCAAGCGCTAAGATTTTTCTTTAAAAAAGCATGAATTTTAAAAAAAAATGAATGAAATATTTTTCAATGAATATCATATGATTAATTTTTAAGAAAATGAATGACTGGAAGCTGAAATCAAATGAATAAAAGCATTTTGAAGGCATTCAGGTTACCCCAGGGTAAAATTGATTTAGAGTTATACAAACTAATATGAATGAAAAATTAAAATTTTTAATAAGAAATAATGTTTTCCATGGGGGGGACACGTTACCCCGGGGTAACCTGTCCCCGGGGACATGTTACCCAGGGGGACATGTTACACTGTTACACCGGACTTCTAATCCAGGGGTCTAAATTCACACGGGTTCGATCCCCGGCCGCGGCACTTATCCTTTCCGACATATGTCTTCCACCAATGGGTAGATAATCGTAAACCTATGTGGAATAGCAACTGGAGGCTAGGAAAGGGATGTGGTGGTAGTACTGGTGTGAGAAATACCAGGAATCCATCATTAGGAGCTCCAGTCGTCGCAATATAACTGAGAGATTGTTGAAAGCGACGTAAAACCCCAATTCAAATTTAATTCAGATAACCAGGGATCCCTTTCTCCATTGAACAGTTAGAAGTTAAAAGATAGAAAAAGAAAAAAAAAGGCAACTTATCGTTTCCAACTATTAATTTTGTCTACAACCAATGGGTTGATAATCATGGAACTATGTTGGATGGCAGCTGGTGGCTCTAAGGAAAGGATGTGATGGTAGTACTCGTGTGAGAAATTCTAAGTATCCATCGTTAGTTGCTCGAGCTGCTGCGATATGAAATAATGTAGACTGGCATTCAGTCCAAGAGTTTAGATTTGTTAGTTAACAAGGCACATAACTACTTTAAACCAAAAAACAACCACAAACCTGGCTTAAATCAGGCTTGGTATTTGTAGATGCAATCCAGGCAAGCAGTGAAATTATCAACTGAAAGCCAATAAGAAGTCTCCATGTCTTATAGAATGCATCAAACTTTTTATGCCATTCCAGACTCAATCCAGCCCACCTAATTCCAATGCTCATTCATGGAATTGAGTGGTCACAGATCACACAATTCTCGATTATGTTCATCTTGGTACCTAGTTGATTTACAAAAATCCTGGTGTTCCAATGTTTACGCTATCTGTCTGTCTTTCAGTCTTTCTGTTAGTCTGTCTGTCTACAAAATTTAACTAGAAAACTTAACATTGCCAATTACTTCAAGGCTATTCAGGATACAATGCTCATATTTGGTATGATGGTAGATCTTGATTGTGCGCATCTACAGATACCAAGGTCAAGGTCATCTATCAAGGTCATATCTTGAAAAAAATGCCATTTCGGGGGCTTTCATGTTTCACAAACATATCTTTTTAGCTCACCTGAGCACATCGTGCTCAAGGTGAGCTTTTGTGATCATTGAATGTCTGTCATGCAGTGTCCGTCGTCATGCGTCAACAATTTGAGTGTTTACACTCTAGAGGCCACAAATATGGCCCAATCTTCATGAAACTTGGAATGTTGGCCAGGTCACAAGGATGAATCCTATTGAAAATGGAAAGGATCCATGCCATATCATAGGAAAAGGGGCCTAAAAGACAATTTTCTTGTTTACACTCTAGAGGCCACAAATATGGCCCAATCTTCATGAAACTTGGTCAGAATGATGGCCAGGTCACAAGGATGAACCCTTTTGAAAATGGAAAGGATCCATGCCATATCACTCGAAAAGGGCCTTAATGACAATTTTCTTGTTAACACTCTAGAGGCCACAAATATGGCCCAATTTTCATGAAACTTGGTCAGAATGTTGGCCAGGTCACAAGGATGAACCCTATTGAAATTGGGAAGGAATCATGCCTTATCACAGAAAAAAGGGGCTTTAATGACAATTTTCTTGTTAACACTCTAGAGGCCACAAATATGGACCGATTTTCATGAAACTTGGTCAGAATGTTGGCTAGGTCACAAGGATGAACCCTATTGAAATTGGGAAGGAATCATGCCTTATCACAGAAAAAAATGGGCTTTAATGACAATTTTCTTGCTAACACTCTAGAGGCCAGAAATATGGCCCAATCTTCATGAAACTTGGTCAGAATGTTGGCCAGGTCACAAAGATGAACCCTATTGAAATTGGGAAGGATCCATGCAATATCACAGGAAAAGGGGCCTAAATGACAATTTTCTTGTTTATACTCTAGAGGGTACAAATGTGGTCCAATCTTCCTGAAACTTGGTCAGAATGTTTGCCAAGTCACACGGATGAAACCTTTAGAAAATGGGAAGGATTCATGCCATATCAAGGGAACAGGGGTCTTAATGACAATTTTCTTGTTTATGCTCTAGAAGCCACAAATATGGCCAAATCTTCATGAAACCTTGTCAGATTGTTGGCCAAGTCACAAGGGTGAACCCTATTGAAAATGGGAAGGATCCATGCCATATCACTCGAAAAGGGGACATTATGACAATTTTCTTGTTTACACTCTAGAGGCCATATAAAGCCCAATCTTTATGAAACTTGGTCTGAATGTTGGTCCGGTCTCAAGGATTAACCCTATCGAAAATGGGAAAGATCCATGCCAGATCACAGGAGAAGGGTCTTAATGATAATTTTCTTGTTATAACTCTAAAAGCCACAATTTTGGCCCAAACTTCATGAAACAAATGATTTTTGTGTAAAAATTATCTCCTTTATGACATCTGCCTATTTAATTGGTGTGATCTCCAAGGGGTCAAAGAGGTTCAGGTGAGCGATGTAGGACCATCTTGGTTCTCTTGTTTGAATATCAGTTAAATATCCTCTATCTTTTTTGCAGGAGATTATGATGAAGTTACAGGAGAACAGCTGCCTTTCAAGAGGCTTGG
The DNA here is from genome assembly GCA_948146395.1 of Fragum whitleyi. Lineage (NCBI taxonomy): Eukaryota > Metazoa > Mollusca > Bivalvia > Cardiida > Cardiidae > Fragum > Fragum whitleyi. The sequence continues at coordinate 39,259,133 of OX411559.1, forward strand.
CTTTAACTCACTGGAAGATTTTATTTTGTCGATTCCTGATGTTGTTCGAGTGGATAGGTAAACTTAGGCTTATATATCTTTGCCTTTAGAAGGACTGGATTTTAATTGTTTGAAGATTTCAATTTGTCATTTTCCAGGGTTTGACACTAAGGGGAGTCCAGGAGTCTGAGACTCCTTTTTAGCTCACCTGAGCACAAAGTGCTCAAGTGAGCAATTGTGATCACCTTTTGTCTGGCGGCCGTCCGTCGTCAGTCGTCCGTCTTCAGTCGTCTGCATCCGTCAACAATTTCTTTAAACGACATCTCCTCCTACACTACAGGTCCAATTTACACCAAATTTTACAGAAATGTTCCCTAGGTGGTCCCCTTCCAAATTTGCTAGAAAGAATTGAAATCGAAGAAAAACTCTGGTTGCTATGGCAACCAAATTTGAAAATTTAAGAAAATCTTAAAAATTCTTCTTCTTTAGAACAAGCAGTCCTACAGCCTTGAAATTTGGCATGGATGATCAGCTCATAGACCTGAATAAAAATAGCTAAATCATATCTGTTGGGTCACCAGGTGCGGAGCACTTCGGGGAGGGGGGAGTTCTTAGGGTTAATTTTGTAATCTTTAACCTTCTTCTTCTTCTGAATAAGAAGCCCTACAGCCTTCTAATTTGGCAAATTTGGAGGATCAGCTCATAGACCTTAAAAAAAATAGCTAATATCATATCTGTTGGGCTGCTAGGTGCGGAGCACCGGGGGGGAGGGGGTAGTACTTTTGTGAAAATTTTGTAATCTTTAACCTTCTTCTTCTTCTGAACCAGGAGCTAGGCGAATTTGAATATTGGCATGGATGATCAGCATATGGACCTTTATAAAAATAGCTAAAATCATGACTGTAGATTCACCAGGTGCGGAGAAGGTAGTACTTTTGTGAAAATTTTGTAATCTTTAACCTTCTTCTTCTTCTGAACCACAAGCCCTACAGACTTGAAAATTGGCATGGAGGATCAGCTCATAGACCTTAATAAAAAAAGCTAAAATCATGACTGTAATGCCACCATGTGTGGAGCACCAGGGGGGAGGGGGTAGTACATTTGTGAAAATTTTGTAACTTTAACCATCTTCTAATGAACCAGGAGCCCTACAGACTTCAATATTGGCATGGATGATAAGCATATGGATCTAAATTAAAATAGCTAAAATTATGAATGTAGGGCCACCAGATGCAGAGCATTAGGGGGGAGGGGGTAGTACTTTGGATCAATTTTGAAATCTTTAACCTTATTCTTCTCCTGGATCAGGAATCCAACAGACTTGAAAATTGTCATGGGTGATCAATATATTGACATTAATAAAAATAGCTAAAATCATGACTGTAGGGTCACCAGGTGCTGAGTATCTTGGGGAGGGGGTAGTACTTTGGATCATTTTTGAAATCTTTAAACTTCTTCTAATGAACCAGGAGTCCTACAGACTTGAAAATTGGTATGGATGATCAGCATATAGACATTAATTGAATTAGCTAAATCATGACTGTAGATTCACCAGGTGCAGAGCATCTTGGTGGGTGCTTTGTTGAGAATTTTGAATCCCTACAGCCTTTATATTTGACATGGATTGATCAACTCATTAAAGAAAACTTTAAAAGTCTCAGACTCAGCCTGTATATCTGGCATAGATCACAGACCTTTTATGTAAAAAGCTTAAATAAATAATGACCAGGGGAGGAGCAGAGGGGGGAAGGATTATTTCAAATGTTATCTGATTGAATAAGTGAAAATCTCTTTTTCTGTGGTTGCATGGACATACCTAGGTAATGAAGCTTTTTTCTCAGGTGAGCGACCCAGGGCCAATGGCCCTGTTGGGACTCTTTTATTTTGTAAGTAAGGAGTCCCATGTACTCCCTGTTTAATACAAGAATAATTCAACAAACATTATTATTAATCAATACTTCAGACAGTTTCTTTTTAAATCCTCATCAAAACTGTACATATTTTTTCACTGTTTAAAGTGTTTAAGGTAAAATTTGCTTGCATTTTAGTCATATTTTCAAAGGAAACAATCTGCTTTGAAGGAGAAACTTGTGGAATTTTCCACAAAGTTCTGCTTATTATGAAATTCAGACTCCTTACTCTGAGCTTGGACTTCTTAATTTCATAGCTTGGGAGTCCAATGGACTCCTTACCCATAGAAGTTAGCGTCAAACCCTGAATTTTCAGTTTCCATTCACTATGACACATAACATTTCCTATCAAAAAGACTGTGATTGATCAGGGGTGTGGAAATACCGATTTTCTCCACTTGTCCACAGACAAGTAATAATTGATTTCCTACTTGTGGAGGATCAAAATGAGCTTGTCCTAAAAAAATGATAAAGAAATATTAAGAAAACATTAATTTTAATGAAGAAAATGCTCTAAACTAGCATTTTCTTCATTAAAAAGAATGTTTTCTACCCTTTGATAGAATCATAAAGATTACTATTCTTTTAGATCTATTTTGTACCATTCCAATTCCCTTCTATTTACTTGTCCATGGACTAGTGGTTTAGATAAATGCACTTGCCCGTAAGTTTAAAATCCCATGTCCGACAAGTCGGGCATGGGAATTCCACACCCCTGGTTTGTTTTTGGTTGCTGGTACTGCACAAATCTGGAGTCCTTGCATAAAAATTGACATAGAATATCATACCAGAAAAAAAACATGAAAAGCTTTTAATTACAAGCATTTCTATACATTTCTATGGCTTTGGTGCAATTACGTTAATAATGAATAGATCTATCATTAATCAATCACTTTCTCTTTCTCAAATAAGGAAAGATCATCATTTTAGTCCTTACTGTATCATTCAACCAACCAATAGATTATACTATTAATCACAAAATAGCAGTAGATCAACCAATCAATACTGTCATTTCTGCTGAAAGTGTTCAAAATTAAATCAAACAGTTAAATGATCAATTACAATTAATCATTTGATTAATCAGTAGATAAACCTGTCATTTTCTCAAAGTTAGTCCAGATTTTAATCATTTAATCAAATTATTGATCATTCAATCACTTTGATTTAATCAATCATCTAATTAATCAATGTCCTATTTATTCCACAGAAGAGGTCCAGAATACATTTTCCATGCAGTGGCAGATGAGAGCACAGCCCATATTAAAGCGCTGGTCAGTAAACAGAGGGCAAAAAGAAAACTAAAGGTGGGTGCAATCAGGGTTTTCCCTCTATGTTCAAAACTGGGGGTCATTTTGCCACATTATGCCCCCCTTTAAACTAGAAAAAGACTGTTTCTATGACAATTTTGGGGGTCATTTTAAAAAAAGGTAGGTCCAAATTCAAAGAAAGAGGGGGTCAAGGAAAACCCTGTGTAATCTTTTTACTGACAAACATAATCTTGAGACTACAGCTTAAAAAGCTGTATACATGGCCTCCAGTATAAGTGTTTGACAAGGACAAGACTGGCAAAATATACTTAAGTGAATTTGATCTGAGTCTGATTTGTGGAAAAATGCTTAGATCTCAATAACCTACACATTTGATCACTTGAAAAATATGAATTACTTTCTCTACTGTTCACAAATTATTCATATGAAAGTACTTGCAAAGCCAACCAGGAATGATCAGATTTTAATCAATCAAAATGACAGGGTGGATAATTGTAATAGGATTGGAACATGGCTGGTGATTCAGTGGTATAGCTGGCAAGAGCAATATTAGGAATCCATAGTTAATTGCACCAGTTGCTGAAAATGACTGAAATATTTGTATTTCCCCCCAAATCAGAAAGATTGGAGGCATATTGTTTGACGGGTGTCTGTTTGTCTGTCTGTCTGACTGCAGAAATTTAATCTGCAACTTAACATAATAGGGATGAGTGTCTTTTTCACTGCGTTTATTGGGGTATAAAGTGCAATCGCCTTAGCACATGGCAAATAACGCCCGTAGGGCGTTATGATTAAGCCATGTGCTAAGGCAATTGCACTTTATACCCCAATAAACCAAGTGAAAAAGACACTCGTCCCTTATAATTGCAATCATCTAGATCAAAGATACTATTAAAATACTCAGCAAAACATTAAAGCTTCAAGTCTACTTTCTGTGCGTATAAATTACACATTCTATTTTTAGATTGTGTATTGTTTATCTCGCTATCAAAGTGAAATGTCGTATAGTTAAACAAATGATACACAAATAAAAGACAACATTAAAATTCGTAGAGGTACTTATGACAAAAAAGCCTGTTTCTGCCAAGCTAGTCTGTATTTTTAAACGAAAACGGCGTGGTCGGTCTTAGTTGAGGGGGTTGCTTGATGGTCTTCGTCGACTCGCTGTTTTCTAAGTTAAGGTCGGCTCAGAATCAGAACAGCATGCTTGTAATCGTAAATTCTTTCGAAAATATATTAATTTATAATAGATTGAATAGCAATGTTGCGTTGATGATCGGGAACTAGGTTAATTTGAGTTTCTACAACACATGACTTGCAGGTCGAATTTCGGGGGTTTTCTGAAAGACCTATTGCATTTTATACAGAAATAAAGTGCAATGGATTTCCCCACGTGATGTGATTTAAACCAATCAGAATTCTTTATTTTATTGGATTGCAATTATTTTCCTTTAACTTCAAAACTATTCTATTGACAATGCTTATATTTGGCATGAAGGTTCCCCTCAAGAAAACACATCATTTAATCTCAAGGTGAAGGTCATCAGTCAAGACCAATTATCAAGGTCATACTTATAAAAAAGAAAAGCTGTTACAGGTGCATTCATGTTTCACACACACACATCTTGTTGATATCAGCATTAAACCCCATTCAAACAAAAACTGTCTTGGACATGCTTATTTCCTACCATTACATCTCACAGAGACCTGTGAGAAGACCTGGAGGAGGCGGATCTTTTGGATTTAATTCCCGCCCACGAGGACCACCCACAGGACCACCCAAGCCACGTCCATCAGTGCCAAGGAGCAAGCCTGGCATGCCCAGTTTTATACCTCAGGAATACAGAAAGTAAGTGATTTAAAGGTTACGTTGATTGCTCATTGTAAAACAGTTATAACTGCCTATTTGTTTATAGGCAGTTACAACTGTTTCACACTGAGCCATCAAATTATGTGGTCAGTCAGGTGAAAGGAATGTTCTTAGTAGTGCATAAAGTGTCGACCCTAGTTAGATAGCGTGGTTAACGCAGACTAAAGAGGGTCATAACTTTTCTCTTTTGACCTATTTTTGGAATCTAGAATGATCAATCTACCTTCCTTTATAAGATTTTTAGCTTGGCTGTTATTGGAGACATCTCAAGGTATTGTCATCACCTTAGTATGGTTCGTTTTGTTGTTGGCATTGGTGAAACAAACTTTTACCTATTTCTGTGCTTGTTAAGACCTATCCAGACTATGAAGAGTGATTACTGAAAGCTTTCTTGGAAGAGTTATGCCCCTTTTTGCTTGATATGTTCCCAAACGGTGGCACTCATCCTGTCCCACTATTTGTGTCCCACCAATGGGTTGATATTCGTAGACCTATGTGGGATAGTAGCTGGAGGCTAGGAAAGGATAAAATGATAGTACTGGTGTGGGTGAGAAATACCAGAAATCCATTTATTGGTGTTCAAGCCACCACAATATAACTGAAAGATTGTTGAAAGAAGTGTAAAACCCGAATATTACAAATAAATACTCTTTCTACCAATGGAAATGGGAATGGGATCCCTAATTATCCAGAGGCATCCTCAGGGGTACATCTAGGGATTCTTGTGGGACCATATTTAACCCTTTGCTGTTTAATCCCTGATTTTTACTTGCCTGTGATTTTATGGTTGAGAAAACATTGTGAAAAAGAAGAAATTGCTTCTGACAAGCAATTTCTTCTTTTTCCACACTTTTTTCTACCCTACCGAATGGTTATTTTTCAAATCAAATCCACTTTAAATTTTCGTCTGCAAAACCTTTGAATTTGGACAGGTCCAAAATTTTGTAAAACAGGAAAGGGTTAAGTTGAAAATTAGTATGTGTTAACCACTAATGATTGTGAATCAGGCTAGTTTCAATTAATCAGTGAAATGCTATTGTTAGGGTTAAAACTATGAACAGAGATTGACACTAACACCAGTCCCTGGAGCTGTGGAATTTAGGGACGACTGGTAGATGTTTCTCTGCTGCAGATCCTTTAGGCCTGTAGTTAATGGCAGTACTTAGTATTTCAAATCTGTCCAGTTTTGATGAGTGATTGTCCTTCTGATACACAAATTTGCATTCCCAAATGGAACACATTGTAGAAAAAGAAGAAAGTGCTTGTGAAAACCAAACATGTACTGAGCGACCATTCTTTGTAACTATAACTTCGCCTTGTAAGTGGTGGACGATTAATACACGGTTTCTATAAGTCCACATATCTATCTTTAATTTTGTTCCAGCCGCCACCATAGCGCAGTTGGTTAGGCATAAGACTTCCAATCTGGAAGTCGTGGGTTCGATCCCCGGTGGCGGCAAATATCCTTTCCGACGTTTGTCTCTCACCAATGGGTAGATAATCGTAAACCTATGTTGAGATAGCAGTTGGAGGCTAGGAAAGGATGTAATGGTAGTACAGGTGAGAGAAATACCAGGAATCCATTATTAGGTGCTCCGGCCGCCGCGATATAACTGAAATAATGTTGAAAGCGGCATTAAACTCTGTCCAATCAATTCAATTTAATTTTGTTCCAGGCCGGTACCCCATATGACGGTTCAGATAGGGACCTCTAGTAAGGGAACCAGAACAGTGCATGTTGGGAGAACTGAGTTACTAAATAAAGCCATGTCTGATGTAACTCAACAGCAAGCAGAGGTGAGTTTTTAACATAGCTGGTTTTGAGAAAAAGAGTCAAGTAAATGACATCACCCTGTCATTGTCAGTGTAGTTATTAGAGCACAGAGGAGTAGAAATTTTGTACTGGAGATCTCATTACCCATGGGTACTAGGGTACCCATTGATAACTGTGCATATATCATTTGAGTCTGTGTGTTAGATTTCCAACAATTTCAAAAATGTACAAAGCAAAGACTATGACCAGTCTGTGCATCTGCACAGTCTGTCCAGAGTCTCCACTATGCGTTTGGTAGACAGATAAGGTTTCCGAGTGTCAGTAGACCATCAGATAACTTTATATTTACAGTATGTAGCTTTCTAATCCTCTCAATGTTTGCATCTCACAAAAATTTCAAATTGTTGGAAATGTAACACACAGACTCATTTTTCAATTAAATACAAAAGCTGATCCAGAAATTCTGTAAAAGAGGATTCCAAGATACAAATTCCGACATTGCTTTCTCTAATAAATAGCCAGGACTCTCTAAACTTTTTGATGTAAGTCTAGATCTGTAGGACCATCTGGAAATCAACTTCAGAAAAGAATTAAAGACCATTTTAACAGTCTTCTATTCTTTTCTGAGGTTGATCCCCAAAGGTGTATAGTGCTTATACAATATAGTAGGGTAATAGGTAACACTTTGTAAAGGCAGATGTCTGCTTTGAAAAGCATCAGATGGTTAAGAGGCTGTGACTATTACCCTTTTCATACTGAAATGCCCTTGTATTCACGAGGTCAAGGGTTTGATCCTCAAAGGCGGCACTTATCCTTTTCGACTTTTTGTCTCGCACCAATGGATCAATAATCAAAGACCTATGTGGGATAGCAGCTGGAGGCTAGGAAGGATGTAATGGTAGTACTACTGTAAGAAATACCAGGATCTATTGTTAGGTGCTCCAGCCACCCAGATATAACTGAAAGATTATTAAATGCGGCAAAAAAACCCCATTCAAACAAACAAATGTCCTTGTATTGCTCATTGTTAAAGTGGTTAGCATGCTCAACTAGTAATTTGATGGTTGTGTGTTTTAGCCAGACTAGATGCAGGAAATGTATTTTGGCAGGAAACTTCATAGACAAAGCCCAAGTCAAGTCAGCTATAAAAGTGGAAAGCAGTAATTAGAATCAATTGCCTCTGTCTCAGTTGACATGATTACTATGGGATGAGAGTCTTTAGACCCTTTATTGTGTTATCTTTGAAAACAATTTTGAATGCACAGCTATTTATTAAGCTTATGCAAAAAGTTTTCACTCAAGAAATATGCCTTATTATTGAGAAATTCTTCTTTTTTATGCCCCCGTATCGAAAGATCGGGGGCATATTGTTTTACCGTTGTCCATCTGTCCGTCTGTCTGTCTGTCTGTCTGTCTGTCTGTCTGTCTGTCTGTCTGCAAAAGTTAACCAAAAAACTTAACATTGCCAATATCTTCAAGCCTATTCAAGATACAAGGCTCATATTTGGCATGATAATAGGTCTCAATGATCCGCATCTGCTGATTCCAAAGTCAAGGTCATGTGACAAGGTCAAGGTCATCTGTCAAGGTCAAATAACTCAAAAAGTTAACCAAAAAACTTAACATTGCCAATATCTTCAAGCCTATTCAAGATACAAGGCTCATATTTGGCATGATGATAGGTCTCAATGATCCGCATCTGCTGATACCAAAGTCAAGGTCATGTGACAAGGTCAAGGTCATCTGTCAAGGTCAAATAACACAAAAAGTTAACCAAAAAACTTAACATTGCCAATATTTTCAAGCCCATTCAAGATACAAGGCTCATATTTGGCATGATGATAGATCTCAATGATCTGCATCTGCTGATTCCAAAGTCAAGGTCATGTGACAAGGTCAAGGTCATCTGTCAAGGTCAAATAACTCAAAAAGTTAACCAAAAAACTTAACATTGCCAATATCTTCAAGCCTATTCAAGATACAAGGCTCATATTTGGCATGATGATAGATCTCAATGATCCACATCTTCTGATACCAAAGTCAAGGTCATGTGACAAGGTCAAGGTCATCTGTCAAGGTCAAATAACTCCAAAAAACTTAACATTGCCAATATTTTCAACCCTTTTTAAGATACAAGGCTCATATTTTGGATGATGATAGATCTTTATGAGCCGCATCTGCTGATACCAAAGTCAAGGTCATGTGACACAGTCAAGGTCATTTCTCAAGGTCAAACTTCTTGAACACATAACCAAAAAACTTTCATTGTTCATTTTTTTCAAGCTTATTATATATACCCTGTCTCATGGTTGGCATGATGAAAGATCTCAGTCATGTTCATCTAAAGGTATCAAGTACAAGATCATGTGACAAGGTCAAGGTCATCTGTCAAGGTCAACATTTTGAAAAAAAGTGCTGTTATGGGGGCATTGTGTTTCACAAACACATCTTGTTACTCAATGATATTAAATCATAACATTAGGGGAGAGATCTTTTAAAAATTTCATGGAGGTATTAATCTTAAATCTAATCTCCCTCATGTATGAATTCGCTTTGCAAATTCATACAGTGTGATTAGGATTTTAGTTTCATTCCTCAATGAAATTTAAAAATAAAAAAACTACTTATCCTTTATTGCGTATCTTTGAGTATTAAGTCATAAGAAGAACAATCTTAGAAAACTGCAGATGATGTACTTATTTTGAGTCAGTATTTATTTAGATATATAATTTTCAAACTTTTCTGGTGAAAAAAGGAAAGATCAGGTGGTAGGACATTGTCAGGCTGCACCCCACCTCTTGTCAAAGTAGGAGCATTTAGGGTTCATCTTGACAAGGGTTAGCTTTGCTTCTATATGAATGTTAATATGTTTCCTTTAATTGATTTTAGCAGCAAATTAAGGTAAGCTATATGGACCACAGTTAATTTTTATTGCTGCATCTTTTTTAGTTCACCAATTTTAAGTTATTTATACCTGCAAATTTGAACCTGAGTATTTGCTTTAGTTTTTGACCTGTCTGTTTGTCTGCTTGTCTGTTTATCTATTTGTCTGGTTGCCCCCTCCAAAAAAAAAAAAAAAACATAGGCCATAACTTTCGATTTGGAAGGGAAAGAACCTGCAATTTTCACACCTGAATTGCTTGAGACAAGACTTTTCTATTAGTACTAAGGTTAAGGTAATCTATCAAGGTCATTTTCAGGGGCAAATATGTTGAAAAATATAAAAAATTCTGAAAATGACAGGCCAGGGGCATAAGAGTTAAACAAACACATGTTGTTCCTTTGATTTTTAGCTTGATTATTTTCTAAAATAAGTGTAACCCCCAAACCCATGTTTTTATACCCCTCCCTCCCAATTAGTTTGGCGGTATAAAGGTGTCAGCTTGTCTGTGGGTCCATCGGCCTAGCTTCTTTATGTGTGCTCCATTTCTCAGCAACTAAAGGGGGGGGGGTCATTCAAACTTTACAGATGTGATCAGTATCAAGCAGAGATGTGCAAGAGAAAATTTGGTTAAGATCCATTGACTTTTGTCCGAGTTATGTCCCTTTGATGGAAAATGGCTTCTTATTATTGACAAGCACTTGTAGAGGGGTATGTGTCTGCTCTGTGTCAGTCTAGTTTCAAAATTTCTGTAGGTACAATGATATATATTTTGTAAAGCACATTCATAAATATTACAAAAAATCTGTCATGCGATTTTGTTGAGATTAGTTGTTGTGAATTAATTCTTAATTAGAAAAATATTCATCAAGCCTGTCTAAGATCTGTTGACTGCCTCGGTGGCCTAGTGGTAAATGCACTCGACCCGTGACCTGGAGGTCCGTGGTTCGAGCCCTACTGTCGACGAGGTGTGTTTATGGGCAAAACACTTAATAGCCAGCCCTAGTTCACCCAGCTGTAAAAAATTGGGTAGCAGTGGGTTTAAACCACTGCCTCTCTCTCGGGGACGTGAAAACACCAGGATTGAGTGTTCGAGAGCGATTCTATAAGCTTAAGCTTTCGTCGCAATCGAACTTAAATAAATTAGTATAAACTATAAACTATAAACTAAGATCTGTTGTTGTTTTTTCAATTAAACCCTAGTATATTGTAAGTATTCATTGGAATCATCTTGACAAGAGGATTTCAATAGGTTACAACAAATGGTGGCTGGAACCCAGACAGGGCTTGAAAATCCTTGGAATTTCTACTTGTCCTGCTATACAAGAAAATATAGTGATACATTAATTTCATAAGTGAAATTTTGCAAAATGCACTCGTCCTGCTTTTATAGACAAAGAAGGAAAAACTCATGCAGGACAAGGGGACGAGTGGAATTTTCAAGCCCTGCTAGATTGTAGACTAGCTTTACCCCCTCTTATCAGTATGTCTGTAGATAACAATGAAAGTTTGTTTTTATCACAAGACTGTTTATCTAAAGGTCCCACATTTGTCCTTTCTGCATATTTGTCTTCCACCAAAGGGTAGACAATTATAGACTTTTGTGGGATAGCAGCTGAAGGCTAAGAAAGGATGTACTGGTAATGGGCTTTAGAAATACCAGGAATCCAATGTAAAGTGTTCCAGCCTCCACAATATAACTAAAAGACTGTTAAAAGCTGCTTAAAACCCTATTCAATCAATCAATTGTTTTTATCACAGTATGAACATACAGAAAGAAGTTTTAAAATTATGGTATGAAGATGGGATTATTTTTTGTTGTCTTTGTAAATTTCCTTTTGAAAAATTGTTCAAGTATTACATATTTTGTTATATTTTTGGAAATTGTGATTGTTTTGTTGTTTATTTTTTTATTATGCATAGTTTTAGTTAGATATATTTTAACCGTGTGCCAATTGTAAATGAGTCATGTGGGCATGGCTTTTTCAACAATTTCATATGGATTTCAGAATGTTTTTGCACATATTGATGGTTCAGCGCAGAACAGTTATAACTGCCTATATGTTTATTGGCCTTAATTGGGCTATGACAGGGAATTTTTCCCATTCTTTACTCTCTATACTACATTGAACATAAAGTTAGTTCACATGATAATTTTCAACCCTCATAATTGCCCAAGGTGCTGAGATAAACATTCTTTTAAAAGATGGTATTACAAAACTAGTTGGCCATTTAAGAAAAGGTCAGTAATTTCTTGAAATTCATTAAAATTAGTTCAAGTTGCTTATACATGAAAAGACAGCTTTATTCTAGTTTTTGTCCTCATTTTTCACGGAAAGTAAGATTTTTGCACAATTAGTTTTTTTAAAAAATCCTCATAACAATAAAGATGAGGCGTCCACAAATCCAATGAGATGGCATGAATTGAAGAGTAAAAGGGATAATTGTAAATTTGCAGAAACAAAAACATCTATTCATTGTGACGAGGGTTTGAACCTGTTCAAACTAACAAACTCTAATAATTTCAGGCTTCTTATACAGGTCTTGCGAGTCTTAGACTTCAAAATAAGCAGCCAGGACCCTAAAAACTATCTGATGTGAGTCTCTTGGACCCTGTTGGGTTCAACTTAAGAAAAGAATTGAAGACTGTTTTAAACAGTCTTCAATTCTTTCCGGAAGTTGAGCACCTTTTAATTATAAAAATCAAACACTGTCTTCACCTCTATATAGGGAATAGCTCTAAATGTACCAAATAACTAGATTATTACTTTCAAAGAAAAGGTAGGGACTCCAAAACCACATGAAAGGACCCCTAAGTTCCCAGTGATTGAGTCCCTTGGATCCCATTTTGTCAATGTCAGACTAAAACCAAGGGGCCCGTTTTACTTAACACCTTACGATCATTTTTTGCGTAAGTCAAAAATTTAAGTTGCTTCTACAGTAGTATCTAAATATGGAATTCTGCCTTGCATCATCACATTGGAATTCTCTTTAGAAGATTATTCCAATGAGAAATTGTAAGGCAGAATCTAACAATGAATAAAAACACCTGGTACAATTTGGGATTTTGACTTACAATCAATTTTTTCGTCTACATTACAGAGAGGTAGTCAGAGGTATGAAGTGCCGCCCCGATTTAAAAAGAAAATGAGCCCAAAATCATCTGCATTCAGCGCTTCATCAGTCACAGGTGTTGGACGTTCAACGAGGAGAAGAGAGGAACATGTTTATGGAGAAAGTGAGTTACTTTATTTATGATGCCCCCCTTTCAAAGCAGAGGGGGTATATTTCATTGCACTTGCTTGTCAGTCTGTTTGTCAATTGGTTGGTCAGTCCATTCATAGACCATTTTTGTCGCATATGAGCATATCTCAAAAAGTATGTAAGCTGGAACTTCACAAGTGGATAGATCTCAATGAGGAGAGTGCAGTGCACAAGAACCGTAACTTACTCATCATGTTTCTTTAGTTTTTGCCCTTTGTTAATTGACAAGGAATATGCCATTGACCTGCTCTTAATGGGGGGGGGGGTATAAACATTTTACAAACATCTCTTGTTAATTCTAGTTCACATTGCCGAGATGGAATAGGAAAAAAATATATCTTTTTTAATTCTAATTCTAATTGTAATTCTAAATCTCTTTTCATGATTATATATTTTGAGTGGATATTTAACTCAATCCTACTTTAAAGCTTCATATTCCTGAAGAATTTGTTAAAAAAAAATCCATAGAAGACCTATTGAATTAGGGAGTACCTTTTAGAATGGGAACAACAAATCTTGCAGGCTTGAGGAAAAAATTGGAAAGTGTTGAAACCTAGTTAAGGCAGGATTAATTTTGGATCAGAATATCATGTGGAAAGATATTTTATTTTTTCAAATCTAATGAGAAATTTAGGATTTGATGTGGGAAATTTAACCAAATCATTCACTAAATTGCATTTTACTACAAGTTTTTTTCTCTCATTAACCTTTTCCTGTTTTACAAAATTTTGGACCTGTCCAAATTCAAAGGTTTTGCAGACGAAAATTTAAAGCGGATTTAATTTGAAAAATAACCATTCAGTAGGGTAGAAAATAATGCGGAAAAAGAAGAAATTGCTTGTCAGAAGCAATTTCTTCTTTTTTCACAGTGTTTTCTCAATCATAAAATCACAGGCACGTAAAAAACAGGGATTAAAAAGCAAACGGTTAAGACAGTTTAAATGAGATTTCTGATAGAAAAATGAGAGAATCTCTCAATATATCAATCCCAAAAAGATCCCTGTTAAGGGGTTTAGAATTTCCATTGTAGACTTCCTGACATCGGTATTAGTTGGTCAAAGATCAAGGTCATATAGTTAAACAGAGAAGGACCTGCAGCTTGTTTCACAACCCAAGTGCCTGAATCTGAGGGTTTAAGTCTGACATCAACAAAATTAGGTCCTAAAGGCTGAATCAACCTTAAGGGTCCCTAGACTATTTCTTTTAGGCTTTATTATTGTATTTTGTAGATTCTGAGCTATTCCCTGGTTAAAGGTAAAGACATAGTCAGAAGTATATTAGTATAATGCCTAAATTTTTAAGAACTTGTTGAGACTTCTACTCTAATTTGATGTGATTTGTCTCTCACCAATGGGTTGATAATCGTAGATCTATGTGAGATAGTAGCTTGAGGCTAGGAAAGAATGTAATGGTTGTACTGGTGAGAGAAATACCAGGAATCCATTGTTAGGTGCTCCAGCCGCCGCGATATAACTGAAATAATGTTGAAAGTGGCGTTAAACTCCATTCAATCAATCAATCAATCTAATTTGATGTGAATTTCTTCTAAACAATCATTTATATGATTGTTAAGAAGAAATTTACCTAAAATTAAATGGAAAAGGACCTAAAAGGCACAAGTTTAATTGTTTTTATGCTCCCATATCGAGAGATCGGGGGCATATTGTTTTACTCATGTCCGTCTGTCTGTCCGTCTGTCTGTCTGTCCATCTGTCTGTCCGTCTGTCCGAAAACTTAACCTTGCCAATATCTTCAAGCCTATTCAAGATACAAAGCTAATGTTTGGCATGATGATAGATCTCAATGATCCATATCCGCTGGTACCAAAGTCAAGGTCATGTGACAAGGTCAAGGTCATCTGTCAAAGTCAAACTTTGAAAAAAAATGCTGTTACGGGGACATTCATGTTTCACAAACACATCTTGTTTTAAATTAGGAAATGCATACTAAATAAAAGCTCCCTTGTCATGCTAAGTATAACTCCCGGGAGCATTTATTAGGAGAAATACTGTACCAGTCTACATAGCTGTCAATCATGATTATATTTACAGATATAGATTAGATCGTTTTATTGTGATCAAAATATGAGACGTTTGACACATCATTGTCAGTTTAAAATTGGATTAATATTGCATATATTGATTCATTAACATTAAGAGAACTCTTCAAAAATGATAGATTTGTAAATATGGTTTTATTTTGCTTATCTTATTTTCGCCACCCATGGAAGTTAGCTTAAGACACACCAAATTTAATGTACTATCTTTTGAGTAAAAGTGACAAAAATCAAAGGACGTGAAAAAATCCCAAAGTACGGTATTTGAAATTTAATCACAGTTCTGTTTAGGAGCTGATTCACCTAAGTGGGATTTGCAGGTTTTGGTTTTGATAAAATTGTTGTTTTTGTATGACAAGCCTATGGAATGTGTTGTTGCACTTAAGGTTAAGGTAAAGCAGCTACTATTTATAATTGCTTACTTCTATAGATAGTTGATATAATTACGGAAGACCTTAAATCCTAGGTTGGTGACCAAACCCTCGTAACTTCAGCTTGTCCAAGCTGAAGTTGCAAGGCTTAGGTAACCCAGCAATGAAATGTGCTCACTTTCTCCGTGCACATAAATCTTTTTGATTGTAGGATACAGACATGTACAATTGTTTACCATTATTGCCGACTAACTTTTAAAAGAGCCTAAATTATAAAAAAAAGTTACCTCACAAAATTAGGTCATGACTAAGCCACGCCCCCCAGTTGAATATTAACACAGAATACTGGTGTGAGAGTTAAAAGAACTGAAAAGAGAGAACAATTGGTAATTGGACCAGCCTGGGCGATATATAAATGCAATACTGAGTAGACCAAAGTAACAAAGAAAACTATGCAAAGGTTCAGAATAATAAAGACTTTTTTCTTTAACAGTTTACCAAGGACAGATGTACATGGAAAAACTTCAACAGTATATACATGAGATGGGGGTTAACCAGAGTTTTCAAACAACACAATCATCCTATGGTTATGTTAGTAGTATAACCATAAACAAAGATACATTTGGGAGTGAAGGTGGGTCTATCAAACAACACAATCATCCTATGGTTATGTTAGCAGTATAACCATAAACAAAGATACATTTGGGAGTGAAGGTAGGTCTAGCAAACAAAACAATCATCCTATGGTTATGTTAGCAGTATAACCATAAACAAAGATACATTTGAAAGTGAAGGTGGGTCCATCAAACAACACAATCATCCTATGGTTATGCTAGTAGTATAACCATAAACAAAGATACATTTGGGAGTGAAGGTAGGTCTATCAAACAACACAATTATTGTAATTGTTATTGTATGGTTACATTAGTAGAATAACCATAAATAAAGATACATATGTGAAGCTACAATACCATAGGTCTATCAAACAACACAATCATTATAGGGTTATATAAGCAGTATAACAATAAACAATGATACATTTGGGAGTGAAGGTAGATCTATCAAACAACACAATCATCCTATGGTTATGTTAGCAGTATAACCATAAACAAAGATACATTTGGGAGTGAAGGTAGGTCTATCAAACAACACAATCATCCTATGGTTATGTTAGTAGTATAACCATAAACAAAGATACATTTGGGAGTGAAGGTGGGTCTATCACACAACACAATCATCCTATGGTTATGTTAGTAGTATAACCATAAACAAAGATACATTTGGAAGTAAAGGTAGGTCCATCAAACAACGCAATTATGGTGTGGTTATGTGAGGAGTAAAAAATAAACAAAGATACATTTGGAAGTGAAGATATGTCTATCAAACAACACAATTATTATATGATTATATAAGCAGTATAACAATAAACAATGATATGTTTGGGAGTAGAAGGTAGATCTATCAAACAATACAATTATTGTATGGTTATGTTAGTTTTATTACAATAAACAAAGATACATTTGGAAGTGAGGGTATGTCTATCAAACAACACAATTATGGAGTGGTCTTTTAAGTAAGAATACAATAAACAAAGATACGTTTGAAAGTGAAGATATGTCTATCAAACAACACAATTATGGAGTAGT
This sequence comes from Fragum whitleyi, assembly GCA_948146395.1. Taxonomy (NCBI): domain Eukaryota; kingdom Metazoa; phylum Mollusca; class Bivalvia; order Cardiida; family Cardiidae; genus Fragum; species Fragum whitleyi. Next base: position 39,276,152 of record OX411559.1, read on the forward strand.
TATGTTACTAGTATAACCGTAAAACAAAGACAAATACACATCTGCTAATACAAAGAGCAAGGTCATGTGACAAAGTCAAGGTCATTTGTCAAGGTCTACATTTTCAAAACAAAATGCTGTTTTGGGGGCATTTGGGAGTCATCAACTCATATTTATATAGATCAAAGCTTAACTCTTAATATGCCAATTTTTAGCTCAGCTGTTTTCTGAAAAAAACCCGAGGTATTGCTATAGCCTTGTTGTCATCGTCATCATCGTAGCTGTCGTTGTCATTGAAAACTTTGACATTTGGTATAACTTTTGAATGGTAAGTGATAGGGCTTTCATATTCCAAATGATGATTGCCTAGGACAAGACCTTTCTGTCGGTACCAAGTTCAAGGTCGTCAAGGTCAAGGTAATTTTTTAAGGTCAAATTTGTGAAAGAAATGCAAAAACTTTGACATTTTGTGATTACTTTTGAATGGTAAGTGATAGGGCCTTCATATTTCACATGCTGATTGCCTGGGACATGCAATTTCTGTTGGTAGAAAGGTCCAGGTCATCAGTCAAGGTCAAGGTCATTTTTCAAGGTCAAACTTGTGAAAAAAAATGCAAAAACTTTAAGAGTGGCTGTTTGTTTTGAATAGTAAGTGATAGAGCCTTCAAATTTCACAAGATGATTGCCAGGGACAAGCACTTGCTGTTGGAACCAAGTTCAAGGTCATCAGTGAAGTTCAAGGTTAATTTTCAAGGTCAAACTTGTGAAAAAAATGCAAAAACTTTGACATTTTTATGATATCTCTGGTTCTACTGAAGGCATTCACTTGAAACTTGGCACACATATTCACCAGCAAAAGAGCAACATTTTCTATCAAGGGGAATAATTTTAGAAGCATTTTATGCAAATTATGCCCCTTTTTCTACTTCTTTCTTTTCACCATCATTTAGTTTTTTTACCATCCAGCACTCACAGCTGAGCATAGGCACACGTAGCCGGTGCTCCTTTATTAGCTGAATAAGTTTGAAAGAATTTCTGTCATTGTAAACATTATCTTTTCCAGAGATATTCAAAACTCCATTGGAGGCAGAACAGGCAGCAGCAAGAAAGGCTGTGTTAGAGCTGAATAAACGGATTAAACAAGGTAAATAAAAGACTTTGAAGTTATCTGTATGGAATTCTGAATTATTAACCCTTTTCTTGATTATTTAAAAACCTTTTCCTGCTGCTTAAAGCCGTCATGTAGCTCAGTTGGTAAGGCATTGGACTTCATATCATGAGGTCACATGTTCAATACCATACTTTATAATTTGACCTACGTCGCGTGAGTGAAAAAAACCCATTGAATATTTTTTATATTACACAGGTGTTATTACACTAGGGGAATAACTATGCAAATGAGCTCAGAGCGAATAGAAACGCTATCTTGTTACGGCGAAAATGACGTCATAATCAACATATTGTGACGTCAGTTTTAAATGGTGTTATAAGTTACCCGGAAAATAGAAATGTTAAATTTCAAGAATTTTGACGATTTTTGTAAAAATCAGGTCAAATTATAAATAGAATATTGTCTCCCACTTATGGGTTGAATTTCGTTAAACTATGTGAAACAAGCATTTATAGGCTTTGTTTCTCAAGCTGCCACAATATGGCTGAAAAATTGTTTGCAAGCATTGTTAAACCCTAGACAAACAAATTCTCATGTTGTTTATGGCATATATCTGCTATTCACAGAAATAGTCTTAACTTAGATTTCAATGTCCATTTAACCCTTGTCATGCTGGACCAGAATATTCCTGCTTTTGTAGGAGGTATAGACTAAGATCAGCTTCCACATATGTGCAGCCTGATATTAGTCTATTACCCTGATTATCCTTTCAAGACCAGAAAAGTTTCAAAATCGTATTTTCAAAACGAATACTAGTGGCTTGCAATAACATTCCTGTGCTTTCAGTACTTTGATTATAAAGCAATTTTGCCAAAGGTTTTATTCAGTATGCTAGGTTAGAGTTTGTGGAAAATTTTTGAAATGAATGGATGACATGTCCGGTAAATGTGCCATTTATTTGAAACCAATTTACCCTCATCCTAGTGAATTAAAAAAAAATTCAAACAAATGTCAAATTTTGGGGGTATGTCGACATCCCAGTCTCAAGTTTTCTTATAATGATTAAGTAGAACATAGGTATTCTAAGGTATTTTTCACCTGGCAGGGCCGTGATGTAATTTGGCGAGTTAAGTTTTCAATATTTTATTTCAGGTTCTTTCAAAAGTAAGTTGGCAGTTATTGTAAATTTGTGTAAACAACAAACTGTGTTAAAACCAAAAGAATTAAGCTTTGTCAAAGTGAACACATTTCATTGTTGGGTGACAAAATCCCTGTAATTTCAGCTTGTCCAAGCTGAACTTATGAGGATTTGGTTATGCACATAGGCTTTAACATTTCCATTGATATATGTAGCCTTTCTATCAAAGTGAGTAAATTATAACTAATGCTGATTTACCTTTATCTGTAAATTAGGCGCCACCCTGCCAGGGCTAAAACCAAAGATTTTAGGGCAAACTATACTAGGCTGTAATGTCTACCAAAGCTTTATTTACGTAAAAAATTTGCCAATAAAAACATTGTATGCTTTTTAGCTTGAAATGTGTATTTAAAACCTTTTGCTTTGCCTTTCTTAATCACATGTTTTCCTTACCCATTACCAGAAAACGCAATCTTAGACTGGTCCAAATGCATTACAGACAACTTTTCATGTTGATTAATGCGCACCTAGACGGATATGTTTGGTGTACAATTATGTTCAGAGCTATAATACAGGCTGACGATGACGGTACTCATTCTTTCCAACTATTTGTCTCTCACCAATGGGTTAATAATTGTAGACTAATGTGAGATAGCAGCTGGAGGCTAGGAAAGGATGTGATGGTTGTACTGGTGAGAGAATTACCAGGAATCCATTGTTAGGTGCTCCAGCCGCCGCGATATAACTGAAATAATGTTGAAAGCGGCGTTAAATTCCATTCAATCAATCAATCAATCAGGTTGATTAATGCATACCCAGAAGGATATGTTTGGTGCACATTGATGTTCAAAGCTATAATACAGGCTGATTTAATTGACCTTATCTTGAACTTCCTGATGAATACATAAAAAGGCTCATGAATTTCATTCCAATGATACTTTGGCATGTATCTTTGATGACATCTTTGTTTTGCTTTATGAATTTCAGTTTGATAATTCAGTTGATTTTGAAAATAGATCCAAATTTTGTCTATCGGCGATTTACAGGCTGCCTATTAGTGACAACTTGTGACAAATTCAATTTTGATGACCAAGAGTTAAACACTTGTAACTTCACTAATAATTTGTAGGACTTACCTGATTTGCTCCAAATTTTTAAGCACATGACTTATTCTTTAGCCAAGGAAAATGCTTCATTTTAGATTTATGTAAATCAGGAGTCAGGATCAGGCCAATTTGTTTCCACCATAATCACCTGCTGCCTGTTTTAATAAACTTCTTATGAAAAAAATCGTAAGTCAAAATCACAAATCGTAACTGGTGTTTTCATTCATTGTTAGATTTTGCCTAACAATATCTCATTGGAATCGTCTTTAGACAAGGAGGTGATGCATGGCAGAATTCCATATTTAGTTACTACTGTTGAAGGTACTTAAAATTTTGAATTGTGCAAAAAAATGATCATAAGATGTTTATTAAAACAGGCCCCTGTTATCTCAACTAACCTTTTTGCTTCTTGTTGCATTTTAGAGAGAACCCTACAAGAAATTGACTGGAATAACTCTAGTAAGTTTTATTGAATTGTCATATCAAGGATCAATCTTGTAGTTGTAATAGATGATGAATTCGAACTGTCCTACAGAAAGAGGCCGTTTTGGAACCTTATTAGATGAATATTTGTGATCCCTCACATGAAAAGTGACCATGTAGGAACTCAATGAAATAAATAATTGAAACCAAGTTAAACCAAAGGTCACATTAATTTTTATACAGAAACCTGGGTTCGATCCCTGATGGCGGCAATCATTCTTTCCAACTATTTGTCTCTCACCAATGGGTTTATAATCATAGACCTATGTGAGATAACAGCTGGAGGCTATGAAGGGATGTAATGGTAAAACTAGTGTCAGAATTACCAGGAATCTATTTTTAGGTGCTCCAGCCATCACGATATAACTGAAAAATTGTTGAAAGCATCATAAAACCCCATTTAAACAAATCTTATACCTTATACAGAAAGAAAGAATTATCTTTCCAGTTTCCGAAATAGACCAATTTTGAAAAGTTTCCACCAAAGTCAGCCTGCAGAGTCTGACTTAGGTCGACACTATTTACACTTCCCAGCTGGTCCCTTTTAATGTGACGGGTTGCATATCAAGAATGGATACAGTTGTAGTTCTCAAAATATCCCTTTTTAGTCCCCTACCGGTGTTCACACCGGAGGGGACTATAGGTTTGCCCTCTGTCTGTCCGTCCGTCCGTCTGTCCGTCCGTCCGTCCGTCTGTCCGTCTGTCCGCTCAAATCTTGATCCCGCGATAACTTAATAATTAAGCAAGCGTTTTTGATGAAAGTTGGTATATGACTAGATGGCAATGTGTAGATTATGCACATCATTTTATTTTTGTTTTTCGACTTAAATTGAGGTTGCTATGGTTACAGAAATAGTGAAAATATGGCCAAAAATGGGATCCTGCGATAAGATAATAACTAAGCAAGCTAGTTTGATGAGACTTGGTATATGACTATATGGCAATGTGTAGATTATGCACATCATTTTATTTTTGTTTTTAGACTAAAATTGTTGTTGCTATGGTTACGGAAATAGTGAAAATAAGGCAAAAATATTGGATCCTGCGATAAGTTAATAAGTAAGCAAGCTAATTTGATGAGACTTGGTATATGACTAGATGGCAATGTGTAGATTATGCACATCATTTTATCTTTGTTCTTTGACAAAAAGTGCGGTTGCTATGGTAACAGAAATAGTGAAAATATGGCAAAAAATGGATCCTGCAATAATTTAATAACTAAGCAAGCTAACTTGATGAAACCTGTTTTAAAATGTAAAAAAAATTATAAGCCATGTTAGTCAGGGTGGTGATGCAGCAGTATTAATCACCTCCAGTGAAAGTTCTCATTTCTTACCAACAAGACTGAAGAAAAACATCTTGGATCAGACAAGGTAACTGTTATTGATACTATTTCTTGCATCTGTCTATTGCTTCCATGAATTGTAGAGTGGGCACAGCAGAGACAACAACTCATGTAAGTCTTGTTTAACCCTTTAACAAGACCTGGTTTTGACGTCCCTGATAGAATTGGCGTGGGAAAACATTGAGACAAACAAAGCCGGTAGGGGACTTATGCCCATGTCCAACATGGCTCTTGTCTAAAATTGTTTTACAGGAAGGTAGAATGACTATTCGAGAATCAGAAAATCATTTAATTATGAAAAGTTTTGACCTTAGCCAGCCTACGCAGTGTAGGTAGGATTGATACTTAACCCTTTGCTGTTTAATCCCTGCTTTTTACGTACCTGTTATTTTATAATTGAGAAAACATTGTGAAAAAAGAAGAAATTGCTCTTGACAAGCAATTTCTTTTTTTTCCACACTATTTTCTACCCTACTGAATGGTTATTTTTGAAATTAAATCCACTTTAAATTTTCGTCTGCAAAACCTTTGAATTTGGACAGGTCCAAAATTTTGTAAAACAGGAAAGGGTTAACACACTACCCTGATGTTCCTTTTTTTGTGGACAGGTCATACAAATATGTCCATTGTTCAGTAAAACCTGCCTAAATGACTTCACTTTATAATTTCAGTTGTTTGACCCAGATATTACAAAACAAACAATTTTAAACAATTCTAATTTGAAAGAATTTGTAAACAATACTTCAATACTAGTTCAAATTGAAAATAGGCTGCAAAATATTGAAGAAAACATTGAGAAAAAGGGAGAAATTTCTTAATAATGAGCAATTTCTCCTTTTTTGTCAATGTTTTCTCTTTTAATCACTTTTGTTGTACAAAAAATGCAGTTTGTGGAAAAGCAGTAACAAAGAGATGTCAAAGTGTTTATTTCTTTGGGGAATCAACATTCTTGTATGACAAACAATAAGTATTGTTCATCTTTTAGAATTGGAAATACAGTTTATTGCCATTTAGGCAGGTTTTTCCTTGAGAGTAGATCATATGTAGTTGCTTAATGTAATTTGCACTGGCCAATGAATATGTAAGGCCACTAATTTCTACAAGCCTTCTTCTATGAAAAACAGGCTTTAAATTTGACATTGATGATTTTTATACGCCCGAAGGGTAGTATTGTGTTACGGCCTCGGTCGACGGTCCGTCTGTCCATCCTTTAGCAATTTTTTGTGTGCACAACTCCTCCTAAACTATCAATGGTAATGAGCTGAAACTTGGCACAAATACTCCCTATGATGTGTAGTTGGGCATAAGACCTTTGAAATTCAAATCGCTCAAGTCATTCCTGGAAAATCTTGAATTATCTGCCCATGAAAATAACCAAAATCACTGTTTTTTGTGTACGCAACTGTTCCTTAACTATCAATGGTAATGAGCTGAAACTACACACAATCACTCTCTATGATGTCTAGTTGTACATAAAACCATTCAATTCTAAATCGCTCCAGTCATTCCTGAGAAATCTTGAATTATCTGCCCTTGAATTTAACAAAAATCACTAATTTTTGTGTGCACATATTCCTCCTAAACTATGGATGGGAATGGGCTGAAACTAGACACAATCACTCCCTATGATGTCTTAATGTGCATAAGACCTTTGAAATTCAAATCGCTCTAGTCATTCCTGAGAAATCTTGAATTATCTGCCCTTACATATAATAAAAATCACTGTATTTTGTGTGCAACTCCTCCTTAACTATCAATTGAAATGAGCTGATACTAGACACAATAACTCTCTTTGATGTCTAGTTTTGCATAAAACCTTTCAATTCTAAATGCTCAAGTCATTCTTGAGTTATCTTGGATTATCTGCCCTTGAATTGATGAAAAACAAAATTTCTTGTCAGCTCTATTTCTCCGACATTTTGGATGGGAATGAAAGGAAACTTGTCATACTCTGTCGGTTGTCTATTTGGGCTTAGGACTAAATATATTTTTATATTTTAGTAGTTCCTGATTTATCTGCCCTTTACTTCACAAAATAGTTTAGATTTACAGATTTTTTTTGTGTGTGTGAGTGCACAACTCCTACAAATTTAATTGGATTAAAATGAATCTTGTCATAATGTAACCCTGGTATTTGGTTAGGAATAAGACTTCAGAAATTCAAAAAGCTTGGGTCTTTCTTGTATTATCTGCCCTTGAATTGATTGAAATTCACTATATTTCTTTTGTGAGCAACTCGTTTCACACTTTCAATTGGAATGAACTGAAACTTGCAAAATAACTGTTTGGCATATAGTTGTGCATAATATCATTTTTCAATTTACACTAAAAAGGTCATACTATGTTATGGCACCTTTTGTTTGTCTGTCTGTTTGAAATATTTTTAGCTATCATTCAAGCTCACTTTACTGACAAGCCAAGGTTACTGACAAGCTCCATCAGGCAGATATGCGCCGCTCTGCGAAGCTCTTGTTTGTCAAAGGAATTCATCCTTTCCCACTTTTTTGTCACTATGGGTTGATAATTGTTGACATATGTGGGATAGCAGACGCAGGCTGGAAAGGATGTAATTCTGGTGAGAGAAATACGTAAGCTCCATTGTTAGGTGCTGCAGCTGCTGCAATACTAGAATAAATGAAAGATTATTAAAAGTGGCATTAAACCCAAGGGATGTGGAAATACAGAATTCCCCCACATGTTCCTGAACAAGTAAAAGATGATTTTCTTCTCATCCCAGATAAAAAATAACATGACATCAATAAAGAAAATACAGTAAAATCTCAGTCGTTCGCACGCCGGTGGTTCGTAGGTATGTGTTGGTTCGTATAGATTCTTTGGTCCCGATTTTCTTCCTTCTTTATCTTTGTAAGAAGGCTCCGAGTAATTCGCACGTCGGTGGTTCGTAGTTCGTAGCCCATGTCAAGTCCCGATAGTTTCAAAATAACACAAATTCATATGTTTAATCCGTAGGTGTGAATTGTGCAATCAATAGTTGTCCCAGGTGTAACAATTGACATTTACCTTGATTTTCACACCCGTTGATTGGTATTACTCAAAGTTATTGTTTTGCATAAATATTTACAGGCTTTGTTTGATTTGTAATTTTTGGCGGATTAAATCGAATAAAGAATTTATCAGTGACCTTAATTGTATTTCATATGGTTTTCTCTTACTGGTCATGCATAAATGAATGTGTAAATCTTCGTAATCTTAATTGTCTGCAACACAGATTCATTGTAATGCTGCGATTTCATCGTCCACTGAATGAGTACTCAAAGTGATTTGATCCAAAGAGAAACTACTCTGTTGAAGTTGAAAATTGGCATGTAAATAATTGCCGAAATTATTTAATTTAGGATTTCAATATGGACTAAAAGAAAGATGATCATTGTTCAAGTGAGATTTGTTGCATCTTAACTCTCTACAAAAGGGTCTCGTTAGAACTTGATTTAAAATATATTCCATAGGACCTTAGAATAAAGCAACAAATATAGGATACCTTAAGACCATGTCCGATCTGAGCCCTCAAAAAACTACCAACCGCTTGAAATTGGTTGGTTCGTACTATGTTTAGTTCGTATAAATTGTCCCGGTCCCTTGAGATACGAACTACCAAGATTTTACTGTAAATCAATTTTGAGAAAACATTGTTTTTGAAGAAGAAAATGCTGGAATTTTCTTCATTAAAAACAATGTTTCCTACCCTTTGATATTATCATTTAACTCGTAGATTTTTTTTATACCATTATGATGTTTGTCCTGGTAATCACTTGCCCAAGGACAAGTGGCATAGAAAAAAGTACTTGTCCCCAGTCTGTTCTCAGGTTTTACCACTTAATTTTCCTTTCAAACTAGAAAAGTTTAAAGATTGTATTTTCAAAATAGATACTGAATGATAACTAGAACATCAGTTTTTTCAGTACTTTGATTTTACTGCAATTTTTGAAAGGTTATCATTAAGCATGACAAAGGTTAACCCTTTGCTGTTTAATCCCTGCTTTTAACGTGCTTGTATTTTTATGATTGAGAAAACATTGTGAAAAAAGAAGAAATTGCTTCTGACGAGCAATTTCTTCTTTTTCCTCACTATTTTCTACCCTACTAAATGGTTGTTTTTCAAATGAAATCCACTTTAAACTTTGTCTGCAAAACCTTTGAATTTGGACAGGTCCAAAATTTTGTAAAACAGGAAAGGGTTAATGTCAATACTGTACTTTATCTTATAACTATAGAAATATCCCTGTGATAACATCCCGTATGATATTTTTCATGATATCACATAGTTATTTTTAGAACAATGACATAATGCGGTTGTTTTTAGAAACTTGCATTTCAGTTAGAAACACCGACAAAAATAAGACAAATATATGTTATAAGATAAATATGATACGTACTTAGTGTATTGTATGAAAAAAATTTCAAACTTGGTTGTGAGAATTGATAATCGTCTCGGCAGAGCCTCGACAATGATCAATTCTCCCAACCTCATTAGATTTTTTTTTTTCATATAATACACTAAGTATGTATTATATATGTATAAATTCCCATAGCTGCCTATGAAAGTGTGAAGGATTGGGCAGAAGAAGTTTGTAAGTTTGTATTACTGTTTGTGTGTGATTAATTTTCTATCTGTGTTTGTGATAAATATCTATATCTGTCATGATATTATCTGTGATACCTTGATCTGTGATATCTTCATTTAAATTTGTCATGCAATCATCTTTAAAATGACATTCTCTCTTTTATGAATTATTCTAAACCAGTATTATTCTAAATCTGTGAAGACTTGCTGTAAATCAGTAATGACCTACTCTAAATCTATGATGAGTAACTCATTATCAGTTATATTGTACTCTAAATCTATGAAGACTTACTCTTAAACCTGTAATGACCTACTCTAAATCTGTGATGATTTAGATAAAAAATTTTAGTTTGGCTGTTTTTTGGAGAAAACCCGAGGTATTGCTATAGCCTCAGTGTCGTTGTTGTTGTTGTCGTCGTTGTTGTCGTAGTGCAAAAACTTTGACATTTTGTTATATCTCTGGTTCTACTGAAGGCATTCACTTGAAACTTGGCACATATGTTCACCATCAAAAGAGCAACCTATACTATCAAGGGGGATAACTCTAGATGCATTTTGTGCAAATTATGCCCCTGAGATGATTTACTCTTAGTCGGTGATATCTTACTTTCAATCTGTGATGACTTACTTCTGCAATTAATTACACTAAAACTTGTTTTAAGCAACCACTATAGGGACCACAAAAAAGTGGTCAGTACAGAAAATAGCCGCTAAAAAAATGTTTTGTTTACAAATAAGAAACATACTTTTTTTATTGAATAAGCATATTATTGTGAAATTCTCAAGAATCCTATGTTGTTAAAACTCGATAGAATCGTCTCAATAGAATCGTCTCATTGAGACGATTCTGGTGAGTTCAAACAAAAAAGGATTCATTTTCAATAATTTTTAAACCAACAATACCTACTTTTCAAGATTTTTTGCTTTAAAGAATGGGATTTTGAAAACAGTTGCTTAATAAAAATGGTCGCTTAATAGACATGGTCGCTCCAGCAAGATTGACTGTACTTTTAAACTTGATGATTTAGTCACATAAGAACATTTTAACATGTGGAATGATGTGTAAATTTTAACTCTGAAACTGTGATGCATAGCTCTGTTATGTTCTTGATATTAATAAGAATGGTCAACAATGTTGATCAATGGTTCAATATCAATTTTGTGAATACCTTAAATCAATGTAGCAGTAGGGGACATGACTGGTATATAAACAGGTAAGAAGAAATCAAGTTGTATCATAGCCTGAGATCAGACTGCACTTCTCTGCAGACTGATCTTAGTCTACACTTTTTGATAAAGCTGTGTGTACAGAAGGAATATGCTTTGAACAGCATTAGAATGATGTTGGTCAAATGTTCAGTATCAACTTTGGAATTTTCTGGATAGTGTGGCAGTATTGGGATTAATCTCTCTCCTGCTTTTATTCAATTTTTAACAACACTTTGAGTGTCATTGCCATGGTCACATAATCTTTACACACCACCACACTTTTATTTGATTTTCTGTATGACACAAGGTTATGTTAAAATTCTAATTTTTCTGTCTCCTAAATGAAATTTTTGTCCTACCAAAATAACCAGCCTTTATGCCATTCTGTTTCCAAAAATAATACAGTGGTCTCGCGTTACCTCGCCCGATTAAACAAATCATTTAAATCAAAGTTATATATTTCGAAAAACTCTTCATCGAGGAGTATTTTACATAGGTACTGCATATTTAGAAGGCAAACTATTCAAAGGTAGGTTGAAAAAGAAGTCAAACATCTTCATATAGGACATTTTTGCTTACTTGCATTATCTCGAATCATGCGAAGACTCGAGCAAATTGGTCGGTCCCGTGTGTGTTCGAGATATCGCGAGACCACTGTAATAGAAAAAACTGAAAATATTTTTTTCTTAAAATTGTTTGTATAGACGAGGAATGTGTTTATATTCATGTTTAAAATAAAAATCTGCTGCTTTAAATGACAAAATATAGAATGACATACATAATGTACTTTAATTGCTAATTCTAATTCTTTCAATTATTTGTCATGATCTGAATTTTCCCTTACAAAGGTATTGTAATATTTTGTTTTGTATTGTTTTCTTATTCCATGTCTTTGAAGAAAGTTTTTGGCACACTTTGGTAAGCATAAACATCAGTCTGCCTCTCATAAAAATTTTAGATTTGCTTTCAGTACAAAGTATTATGAAGCTAAATAGAAGGTTGTTGGCCTTAATTAGTAATTTGAGATAATTTTGATCAGAAATGCAACAACTGTGTCCCTTAATTACAGACTGTACAGGGGTGTGGAAATTGATAATTTCTACACTTGTGCCTGGACAAGTAAAACATGATAATCTACTTATCCAATATCAACATGAACTTGTCCGTAAATTGTTTTTAAAAGAAGAAAATGCTGGAACCCAGCATTTTCTTCATTCAAAACAATATTTTCTACCTTTTGACACAAACATTTGGCTAGTTAATCTCTTAGCTCTATTAAGTACCTCCATTTACTTGTCTGCAGACAAGTGGCAAGCAAAAATGAACTTGCCTGCAGGTAGAAAAACTTGTGTCGGACAAGTTGGGCATGGGCATTCCACACCCCTGCTGTATCTTATATCATAGCATGTTGACACAATAAATAAACATTATTGCAGATCAGATACTGGGAAAAAATACTAACAGGGGTCCCCATGGCCACCTTTGATCCCTTAATGTTTGGCTGAGCCCCATGAATTTTTGGAGAAAATGTCTATATCTCTAATGTTGAATATTGAATAATGTCCATCTAGGCCAAGTAGTTAAAGTTGTCAGTTTTCAAGCTAGGAATTTTTTAGCCCATCAATAATTTCTCCTTTAAATTTAGATGTAGTGACTATCGACTTTGAATGAAAAAATTTCAGGATAAATCAAAAGTAGCTGCTTTTGCTCAACTCTTAAAATGAAGGCCCTAAGTTCAGCCCAGTTAGCGCCGTCAAAGCCGAGTTTGTAGCGTGTCAGACTGTTAATCTAGAGGTCCAAGATTTATACCCGACCGCAGCAATCATTCTTTCTATTTATCTCCCACCAATGGGTTGTTAATCGTAAACCTATGTAGGATAGCACCTGATAGAGGCTAGGAAAGGATGTAATGGTAGTACTGGTGTGAGAAATTCCAGGAATCCATTGTAAGGTGCTCCAGCCGTAACTGAATATAACTGAATAACTGATATAACAGAAATAATGTTGAAAGCAGCATAAATCACCATTCAATCAATCAATCAGCTCAGTCAGGTCATTATGTATTAAATTATAAGAATTATTACAATATTTTATTACACAGGTAGCAATGAGAGTGGTCCATCTTTACCATTCAATCAGATTGCTCAGATAAGGTCAAGGTTACAGGAAGTAAGTAGAATTTGAACTTTTTATTAAATGTAGATCTACCCTTTACATGGGTCATTTCAGCTAGACTGGTCCTACTGTCGACTCATGGATGAAGCCGACAGGTATACACAAATTTTCCTTTATAGTCTACAGACCTGTCCATGAATGAAAACTTCCAGATTAATATTTAAAACAAGGCTCTGCTACGTAACAAAGTTAGAGTGACAATGGCATTTATTCATTAATATATTTGTGAAAAGATTACATACTGACGAAAGAAGTCAGGGGTAATATACATTATCTATGAATGTATGTTTATTTGAAGGGCATAACCCTTAAAAGACAAACTTTTACGAAAGGCAAAATGGCACCCCCTCCTGACTTGTTTGTTTACAAACAATTAATTAGCCAATCAGAAGAGCTACTGAAAAGCCAATACCATGTGACTGTATTTTGGTGTCTACCTGTCGGCTTTTATGATAGTTGACAGCGGAACCAGTTAGTGATTTACTATTTCAACCCTTGTCATCCTGAATAAAAATCCTTGCTAAAATTATATTAAAATCAAAGTGCTGAAAGCTTTGAATTCCTATTTATAAGACAGCATTTGATTTTGAAATTACAGTTTTGAAACTTCTCTGGTTTAAATAGGAAAATCAGGTGGTTTAGACTTAGATCAGCCTGCACATTTGTGCAGGCTGATCTATGTCTATACCTTCTGCCAAAGCAGGAATATTCTTGGATCAGCATGACAAGGGTTGAATGATGAAGAGAATACTTTGGTTTTCATTGAGGTATAAAATTATTTAATCCTAATCCATGAATGTGCTTCATGAACAATGAAAACAAAGCATTTTATTATTCCTCATTAATATTGATGCTTCTTAAACTACTTAATGAAAATGAAAAGAATGTTGTTTTTATTTTCATTTGGTTATGAAGCTTTAAAGTTACGGTTTTAGTGGGGTTGGAAGCAGAAAAAAAAAATAAAGAGATAGATAAATAATATAAAAATGAAATAACCTATTTGTTTCTTTGAACTTTGCCAAACAAATTATCATTACAGATCTTTTATATCTTCTTGTCACTTCTTTTAGATAATAAAGAATAAGAAGAATGGTCTATGGAGCACAAGAATACCTTTTGAATACAAAGAAAGATTTAAGGAGGAACCTCCTGATAACTTGATAGAATTACTCCGAGGATGGACTGATATAGCTAGGTTTGAAGTGTAGGTAGATTATTTTTTGTGATACTTTTTATGAATAAAAGAAATTTTAATTTGTTGAAGTATTGTGAAAAAGGCAGAAATTTTAAAAAAAAACAATTTTAATTTTTTCCACAAGAGTTTCTCAAGTGTTAAACTCACAGGAAATGTCAAGTTCTTCGACTGCAAAGGAAACGCCTGAAAACTTGATAGAATCGCTTCGGAGATGGAATGACATTATAGCTTGGTTTGAAGTTTGGGTTTTTTGTCATATGTAATATAATGAAAAAAATGCACATAATTTGTTGAAGATATTGTTGGAAAAGAAGAAATTGCTTGATACAATATTTGTTTCAGGTATAAAATCACAGAAAATTTAAATTTGGAAATGGTATAGGGAGTCCAAGGGATGTAAAAAGGAAATATTTGGTTATTTTCTGTTAAAGCAATAAAAAAAACACTCCATGGCCCGAGGTTATAAAACTTTTCTCATTCTCAATTCCAAATTTTATCAAGTTTTAATTTGAGATTAAAGCCGTAATTCAGTTTTAATACTCATTTTAATGTATTAACATAAAAGATAAAATTATTAAGTCGTTATAAATAAGAACTAATTAATATTATATTTTATTTTCATACATTTATTTGAATATAAAATTTGAGAAAATTCTCTGTTGAGTCTGAGAAAACTTTTATAACCTGGGGCCCAGAAAGCTTAAAATTTATCCATCTCTAAATATTTGTTTAGGTGATTAGTTATCTATGAACACTTTCTTATATTTTTCAATTATAGAGTGGCCAACACTGATAGAGATATAGTATTTCCAGTAGAAGAACAAACAAACGAAAATATGGTAGGTATTAGAGGGTTAATTCACATTTTTTTGGGCGTAAACATTTGCAGCGACCCAAAAAATTGTTTAACACGTTAAAACATTTTTAGTTTCTCTACATATGTTTAGATCTCAAAAATGGCATAAATGGTATAATTACATAAAAGGGAAACATTATAAAACTAGCTACATTCCAACAAATTTGTTGGAGAAATTGTGTTATGCATGTCACTGTAACTTTTGTATATGCAGATGTTGCTTAGTAAACTTGTGATGTCAAAAATTTAATGTGGAAATAAGTGAACTCCAGTAGTATTTCAACAAATTTTGTTGATTTTATTTTGAGGACCAACATATATTATAGGAAACATCAGCAACCTTTAAAATTTATTAAAGTGTATCAACCAGCGCTAAGAATATTTAATTTAAAAAAAAGCTGGCTGTTATCAGCACATGAATTCACTGATTAATCCATGTTTTCTCCCCATTAACTCCCAGGTTTTGTCTGTGAAAACATATGCCTGTAACACCCTGAAAACCCGGATATCTAAACTCTGTAAACATTGAATAAAAAAGGCAATAGAGAAAACCTCCCTGTTAACAGCCAGGTTTTGTCTGTTAACACACATTCCTATAACCCCCTGAAAATACACATTTTATGCATTAAAATCCATTATTGTGTTGTTAATGGTATTTTCCTGATGAACACAAAGATTTGCCAAACAGTATTGACATTCACTCCTTTTTCACCTTGGCCTTTTTTCAGACAAAACCTTAGGTATAGATCCACAAGTTTAAGTGAGTGATCAAAGGTCAATTTTGTCTATACCTGTATAGACAAAATTGACCTTTGACCACTCACTCTAAATTGCCGGTCTATATTGCTATAACCTTGGTGTCATTGTTGTCATAATTGTCTTGCAAAGACTTTGACACTTCATTAAAACTCCGGTATTGCTAAAGGTATTCTTGGAATTTGCCAACCGGTACCATCAAGGGGGATAATTCTAGAAAGAATTTGTGTAAATTGTCTTCATCAAAAAGCAATATTTTTTCTCAAATTATCTGTTAACCCTTTTGGGGACAAATTAATTATGATCCTGGATGAGTAGAACATCCTCTTTTACTTGTCCAGGGACAAGTGGTGAAAACTCGTTTTTCCACACCCTTGCACGATCCAGCACCCTCTCAGGAAACAAATGTACTTGAAACTTGTCCATGAATTTTAGAACAAGTGTGATTATTAGGAGCTATTTCATCAATTAAAACACCTACTCTTATATAACAAATAGAGATATTGTCCATCATAGACAATAACAATCGGGAACCTTTGCCTATTTTACGGAATAACCCAAGGAAAAATGAGGACAATGACATGAAAGCCCATTTATATTGCATGTGGGTTTATGTGATGTCACAAACATTAATTAAGATGACGTTGGGAAAAATAATGTAAACAAAACAACCTGAATATTTGCAAAAAAACGAGAAATGCATGGATTAAAGGTATTCTGTGAAACATATAATGCACTTTGCGAAATAACTTCATCAAATGCATAATATGACGTCATTTTCATAACAAAATTATAACATTGCCATTCATTCTTAGCTCATTTGCATTATTATTCCACTATTGTAAAAATACACAAATAATATCAAAATTATTCAACAGGATTATTTCACTCCTGTGACGTAGATCATATTATAATCTGTTGTAACCAATGATTGTTTAAAGTTGAATAAGCATTGAAGAAATACATAGAAAACATAGGGAATATAGTATAATTTTTAAGTTTCAGTGTAAGATTGATTTTTGTTTTAACAAAACAACAACAAAACCTTTAATATAAAACAACAAGCTATATTTTCTTGAGAATAGGTTATTATTGAGTTTACAGAGAAATAGTTATTATTCTTTCTCTTTATACCAAAATGAAGAAAAGTTTAGATAAACTTATTTCAGCTTGTCAAATGTCTTGATGATCCACTGTAAATATCTTTTTCTTATATTGCAGAACTTGGTCATTCCAAAGGACTTTTTAGTTGAAAGGTATGTAATTAATAAACTACTTCATAAAATGAGCTAAATTGAAGTGGAAATATCATTTGAACATTCTAAATGTTTCTGGACAAGAAGATAAGTTGCTGGCAATCTGTCGGTGAAGGTGCAGGAATTGGCTGCTATACCTAAACTTTTATTAAAGATGTTTACTTGAAACTTGGCTTGTGTATTGTCTGCATTACAACATGTGCCATGGTCACAACTTTACTATTTTTTCAATTATACAACATCAAGGGAAGAAGAGCCTTTAAGGAAATTTTCTTTTTATCCAACTCCTCCTTCATTTATGGATATATTCTTATGAAAATTTTTATGCACCTGCATCAAAAGATTAGGGGCATATTGTTTGACTGTTGCCTGTCCGTCTGTCTGCAAAATTAAACCTTGTCCGTCTGTCTGCAAAATTTAACCAAAAAACTTGATATTGACAATTACTTCAAGGCTATTCAAGATACGATGCTCATATTCTGTATGATGATAGATCTTGATGCTGGGCCTCTACAGATACCAAGGTTAAGGTCATGTGACAAGGTCAAGGTCATCTGTCAAGGTCAAAGTTTTGAAAAATGCTTCTCGGAGGCATCCTTGTTTCACAAACAAATCTTGTTTCTTGTTATATGTTGAACAGCAGTATCAAGATAGATTTTTCATAGAGTCAGAAGAGCAGTCTCAGGCCCTCATGGGCCTCTTGTATTATATATTTCTATGTAGATAAAAAAAAGGTGCACTACTGATTGACTATGGGTCACTGACTGAATGTATTTCTTTGCTTTTGCAGAAATGAAGAAGTAGTAGTTTACATATCATATATATTCAACCCTGGTTATTTTTGTGTACAAAAGGAGGATTCCCCTATTGATGATGTAACAGATAAGCTTCAAGCACATTGCAAGGTGAGAAATCTATTTATAACTCGTTTTTGTACATAAAGGGGATTCCCCATTGATGATAATCTTCACATTCATTTTAAGTAAATAAAAATATTTTTATAACTTGGTTTGGCACAAAATGTTATTTTCTGCTTGATTATATAAGATGCAATGTAAGGGTAAAAATCTTTTTTACTCACAAAATAAGAAAGACAAAATTTATTGAAATTGAAAATATGCCAGTAACCATAAGTATGACAGTGCTCTTTGCATTTTGATTTTATCATTTGCAGCTGTAGTTTGGTCAGCACTTTGATGTAAATAGTTACACAGTCTGCAACGTGTGTAAATCCAAAATTATTAGCTCAACTGTTATGGAAAAAGATCAAGGAATTGTGATCAGCTTGGAGTTGGCTTTGGCGTTGCTGTTGGTGAAGGCAAACCTAAACCTTGGTTATATCTCTGTTGTTATTGAAGATATCTTCATCAAACTTAGCATGTATTTTCACCACCAGAAGAGTTATCTAGACAGATAACTCTAACAGCATTTTTGTGAGAATAGTGCACCTTTTGAAAAAAATTTTTGCATTATCCAGCATAGGTGTTACACTTATAACATTAATGTATCCTTAATTGAGGAAATATTTTATTTTGCTACTTATTCTATTCCAGCATGCTAGTGCCTTCAGTACTTTGATTTGGATATTTCAGAATCAAAGCCCAGTAAACCCCAAGTTATTACAACAAGGTATGTTCTGTGCAGGGCTATTCAGTGGTGATGGGAATTGGACGAGAGCTGAAGTGCTACATATAAAGGATAAGGTATTG
Source organism: Fragum whitleyi (assembly GCA_948146395.1). Classification (NCBI taxonomy): domain Eukaryota; kingdom Metazoa; phylum Mollusca; class Bivalvia; order Cardiida; family Cardiidae; genus Fragum; species Fragum whitleyi. Next base: position 39,295,052 of record OX411559.1, read on the forward strand.
TCCATCTTGCTTGAGTGGCCACTCTTATTAAAGGACAATTTTTTACATCCCCTTCTTAATATTGAGACTGTGGGTGACATTCTCAACAATTTCAAATGTGCACAAAGCAAAGCTTCTGGCCAGCCTGTGCAGCTGCACAGACTGACCAAATCTTTACTATGTGCTTTATTGATATAAAAGGTCTTAATCCATCTTCATGCAGTCAGCATATATTATTATTTCATTGTGTCAATGCTACCAAACATTCCTACCTCGTGCAGGTGTGAAATTGTTGGAAATGTCATGCACAGGCTCAAATTATATATTTAAATGTAAAATTATTTGGCCAAAAGAATAGACTCAAATCTATGTGACGAGTCTCATTTAATTTTAATGGTACATGATGAATGTGGATGTCTAAAGAGTGTACTATAGCAATGATGGAAGAAACTATTAAGAACAAAACTAAAATAAGATTACCATGAGAAAAAATCCCCAAGGGAAAGTACAAGTCCACATCCCACTAAGAAATTGCCAAAAAGGAAAATAATTGTATTTAAATGCACAGTGATTGATTCTAGAGACTAGCAAGAAATTACTTACTTGCACGGATGTCACAGCATAGTAGGTATTGCCTTGAACTATCATTCAAAATGTCCCAGGTTAGATGTGCAATGGTGGCAATTTATCTCTCACCAATAGTTGATAATTCTATGGTAGTCCTGGTGTGGGAAATAACAGGAATCCATTAGGTGCTCCAGCAACTGAATAATGATTTAAGATTATTAAAAGCTACATAAATCAAACCGAATTCAAACAAATATTTATATAACATACAGATGTTTGAATTTTATGCAAATGGGATAATGCTGAAAATGGCTTACATTATGACTATAGGCACTCAAGACGGTGTTGTGTTAAGCCTTTGATATATAAAAATCTTAATCTTGGAGCATCCACAAGTCATAAATATAGCTTTATTCAAGCTGTATTTGTAACACTTGTTTGTCATGTGACCATTTGTAGTGCAGCGCTGATATTCTCTTTTCTAGGACACAGTTGAGCTCCTGTTTGTTGATTATGGCAACATGGAGTCAGTGAAAGTGACAGATGTTCGATGGCTATCTCCGGAACTAGCCAAGATTCCTGTACAATCCATCACATGTAGCTTGTTTGGGATGGAACCTTTAGAAGTATGTAACATATGAGCCTGAGCATGAGGTTTCAAACAAATTCAAATTATGTGCAAAGTAAAGACTCTGACCAGCCTGTGCATCGGCACAGTCTGACCAGAGTATTCACTATGCGATTGGTGGATAGATAAGGTCTCAATGTATCTGTAGGCCATCAGGGAACTTTATATATACAGTATGTGGGTGTCAACGGTACTCAATATTTGCTCCTCACAAATATTTCAAATTGTTGGAATTGTCACACACGGGCTCATATGAACCTGCGGTAGATATTGACAACAATCTTACATGAGTGTTAAGTAAAGCCTCTGACCTTTGATCTACTTTCTTAAATCAAGAACCAGGGGTGTGGAATTACCATGCCCCCGCTGTCCGACTCAGGCTTTTGTACTTGCAGACAAGTATATTTTTCTAAGCCACTTGTCCAAGAACAAGTACATACCAGTATATAAATCTTAGTCTGTTTCTTAAAAGAATTAAGAGAATAATCATCCTAATATTTTTAGCTCGCCCGGGACGAAAGTTTCGGAATAGCTATTGTCATACCCTCGGATGTCGGCGTTGGCGTCAGCGTCGGCATCTGCATTAGGTTAAAGTTTTTTATTTCTATCAATATTTATCCTAGAGGCTTTATTTTTTACAGAAACACTCATTAGGGCATAGGCTTTCAATTGAGACCAACATCCATGTCGAAATGACCTTTAGACTGTGACCTTGACCCTTTCAAAAAAACTTTAACCAAAAACTTTAACCAAAAACTTTAACCAAAAAAACTTTAACCTTGCTTATATTTTCTGTAAGCTTTAAAGTAGAGACATCATTACTTCATATGCACACTCATTAGGTGATAGGCTTTCACAATAGACAAAGGTCCTTGACAATTTGACCTTGACCCTTTTTGGACTTAGAAAAACTTTAACCAAAAAACTTTAACCAAAAACTTTAACCTTGCATATATTTTTTAATGCCCTAACCTAAGGACATCATAGCTTCATATATATACTCACCAGGTGATAGACTTTCACCAGAGACCAAGGTCCTTCACAATTTGACCTTGACCTTTACCAGTTGTGGACTTAAAAAAACTTTAACTGAAAACTTTAACCAAAAACTTTAACCTTGCTTATATTTTCTGAATGCTTTAACCTGGGGACATCATTACTTCATATACATACTCATTAGGTGATAGGCTTTTGTGAGAGATCAAGGTCCTTGATAATTTGACCTTGACCTTTTATGAACTTCGAAATACTTTAACCAAAATTCTTTTACCAAAACCTTTAACCTTGCTTATATTTTCTGAATGCTTTAACCTAGGGACATCATTACTTCATATACATAGTCACCAGATGAAAGGCTTTCACCAGAAACCAAGGGCCTTGACAATTTTTGACCTTGACCTTTTATGGACTTGGAAAAACTTAAACTGAAAAACTTTAACCAAAAATTTAACCTTGCTTATATTTTCTAAATGCTTTACTCAGGGACATTATTACTTCATACACATACTCACTAGGTGATATGCTTCTACAGAGACCAAGGTCCTTCACAATTTGACCTTGATCTTGACCTTTTGTGGACTTAGAAAGATTTTAAAGAAAAACTTCATGTTTGATACAAAGAAATTCCATTGGTAACCTCATCTGCTTGTAGGCTTTCACTTTACCCTTACCTTATACATGTAATTAAAACAAAAAAGTTTTTATATTTCTTAATTACTACTCAAACAGATATATATTAGATCATGGACTTAAACATTGAAAGAAACCACTTTGAACTTTGTTCTTCGGTCAAGCGCTGTTTGTGACAAGCAGCTGTTTGGGCGAGCTACGTTGTCCGCGGACAACTCTTGTTTATATCATAGGATAGAAAACATTGTTTTTAATGAAGATAATGCTGAATACCAGCATTTACTTCATCAAAAAGCAATGTTTTTTTCTTTAATTTTGTCTGTTCACTCTTTTGCAGACAAGTTCTTTTTGATCCTGGACAAGTAGTAAATCCATTTTTACTTGTCCAGAGACAAGTGGAGAAAACTCTTATTTCTACACCCCTGCAAGAACTATAGAATCTAGGACTGTGTTAAGTCCAATATGAAAGGTTGGAAGATGATTTTCTTTGATTTTTGGCATCCTGTTGAGCCCTTGACCATGTCTGACCTTTGACCTACTTTCTTAAATCAAGAACTATAGGATCTAGGACTGTGTTGATCCCAATTTATGTAGTGTTGGAAGATGATTTTCTTTGATTTTTGGCATCCTGTTGAACCCTTGATCATGACTGTGACCTTTGACCTACTTTTTAAATCAAGAATTTTAGGATCTAGGACTGTGTTAAGTCCAATTTATGTAAGGTTGGAAGATGATTTTCTTTGATTTTTGGCATCCTGTTGAACCCTTGATCATGACTGTGACCTTTGACCTACTTTCTTAAATTTATAATTATAGGGTGTACAACTGTGTTATTAATCAATTATCGAAGCTAGTAGATGATTTTGTCTTTGATTCTTGCATCATGTTAAACATTTGACCCTGATCTTAACCTTTGACCTACTTCCTGAAATATTGAATTATTAGGTCTAAAACTATATTGTACTACTTATTATTGTTGGTAGATGATTGTTACCTCTGATTTTAAAGTCCTGTTTAACTCTTGACTCTAACCATGACCTTTTACCTACTTTCTTTAATTTAAATTAAGGGTTTAAGACTGTACTAAATCAATTAGTAAGGTTGGTGGATGATTGTAACATATGAGTCTGTGGTTGATATGTTGATATTTTTTAAACAATTTTTAAAGAGCCCAATGTAAGGCCTCTGGTCAGCCTCTACATTTGCACAGGCTGACCAGAGTCTTCACTATACGGTCTGTAGAAAGATAAGGTATTAAGCCCTAATCTGGTGGCCAGCAATTTTTTTATTGCATTATCTAAGCTGCTATATGTGTGTGCCTCCCACTCATATGAAATTGTTGGAAATGTCACATACATGCCTATATTGTTGGCTCAGCGCAAAACAGTTATTACTGCCAACATATCAACATATAGGCAGTTAAAATTGTATCAAAATAAACAATGAGTATGTCAGATGGCTATCTTCAGAACTAGCAAAGATTTCTGTTCATTGTCTAACCTGCTAAATGTGTGTATCTCCCACACAGAACTAGCCAAGATTCCTAACATGTAGTTGATTTGGAATAGAACCATTAGAGGTTGTATGTTGTTTCACAATGTATTTATCATACAAACTATTTTTATTATGTCAATGTCCAGCTATGTTATCTGTCAGTAAGATGTTAGGCCCTCAGTCTTTGGGCCATGAGTTTGATGACAATATCAAGGTCATCTTTCAGGTCTATATTCTGAAAAAGATTTGCTCTTTGGGGGGGGGGGGGGGGGGCATTCCTGATTCCAAATACATTTTTTAAAACAGAAAAGTTAAAAAAATAGATCAATTTTCTAAATAAATACTGACATACAAATGCCTCAATCAGTGCTTTCAGCACTTTCATTCTCTGTAATCTTACTTGAGATTTTTTTTCAATAGAAAGAAAGCAAAGTAGACTTTGATCAAGCTGACCTAATGTGCAGCCTATTCCAAGTCTTAACAGTCTGTCAAAGCTTAGCTTATAACAGAAATTCCAAATATGATGTGGGCAGCTTTAGAAGGGTTTATGTTATATTGTAGGATGAGATAGAATGGAGTAATAAATCAACCAAGTTGTTTGCAAAGCATGTGGAAGACACTGCGTTGATAGCAGTGCCACGGGAGTTTTATGGTGAGTACTGAATTTCCCCTTATAATAGCACCCTCCTTCATAGTAGCACCGCTATATTTCATACTAAGAGACTCCACTGAAAATGCCTAAATTTTAGGAACTTTTTAAGACTTCTTTTCAACTTTGGGATTAATTAAATGGTGAAAGGACTTATAGGTCATCAATTTATATGATTTTTTAAATCAGAAAATATATGCTAAAAATAGGCTCCCTGACCTTGTTATATATAGCTCCTGGGAGCATGTATTTGGAGAAATACGGTACTTGTTTTATTGTCTGGCTAACTTGTGGTGAGTGAGACAAATCCACTAAAGCTTCAACTCATTGTACATTCATTAAAGTGAATGTCTACCTGTTGTGTCACAGTGTTCCCACCACTGCTTCAATCTGTGGGTAAAACTGGGTATTTCACAGCATGCATGTACCCCCTGTATATGAAACAAAGAAGGCTGCTTGCAAAAATTTTGGATACAAGCTTCAATTCAGGGGTAAATCACCCCCATTTGAGGGTTTTTGGGAACTCTGTACAGTGATATGGACCTGGCTTTAACTCCCATCATTTAAGAAAGGATTTTTTTTTTAAAAAAAATAAATCTCGGTTGTTTCCCTTATTGAAGCTGCAGTCAAGACACAGTTGGTAGCCAGTCTTGAGGTGCCTGGTTTGATTCCCGATAAGAGTCCTCATCCTGTCTGACTATTGGTCTCCTACCTATGGGTTGATAAATGTAGACCTATGTGGGATAGCAGCTGCAAGCTAGGAATTCATGTAATGGTAGAACTGGTGTGAGAAAGGTGGTATAGACTAAGATTTGGATGTGCATAATTACCGGGTTATGTTTGTCCATAGCTCCTACCAAAGCAGAATATTCTAGGATCAACATGACAAGGGTTTAACATCAAGGTCACACTAAAGGTCAAATATATGTCATCTGTATTACTTTTTCATTCAAAGTTGGATTTCAAAAAAAAAAAATGCATGGATGTTCCTCTCAAGATACAGCAATTCTGTATAAATTAGCTATAGCTGTAGTTCAAAGATCAAGGTCATATTTCAAGGTCAAACATTTGCATGCTTGACATGTTTTTCTGTGGTCAACTGTTCTAGAATAACTGTATCTGTATTAATCTATGATTATTCACTCACTGAGGGTTATATATTTTAGATTTTCTTCAAAATCTTGTAACGCCAGCTTAACTAAAGCTGTAGTTAAAAGATTTATGCAGAAAACAAAGAAAATCCAGGAATTGCAAACAATTATCCTGTCAATATTTCAGCTGGTTTGGTGGACATTGACCTGTATCTGCAGTCTGATAGATCTGTAAATATTGCAAAATTACTCTGTGATGCTGGTGTGATACGAGATGTATCTAACGAAGGTGTCAGCACACCTGATGAAGTTTTAGAGCCAGGTGAGGTTTATGTTATCATAGAAAATACAGACCTGTAAATATTTGCAAAGATTTATGTTGTCATGGAAGCAGTCTCGTAGGTATGTAAATATAGCTAAATTACTCTGTGATGCTGGTGTGATAATGGATGTATTAAATGAATGTGTGAGCACACCAGATGAGATACAATAACCAGTTGAGAGTTGTGTAACCATCTTAACAGTCTTATAGATTTGTAAATACAGTCAAAACTGTCAATTGTGGCCACCCAAGGAACAAGGCAAAATCAGCTACATAGGGGAGTTGCCTCTTAACTGAAAATCCCCATCCCCTCCTGGCCCACTGCAAAAATGAATTACAATTCGTATATATCATAACTCAATCGGATGTGTGGTATCAAAAGTATTCCACTCAAAATCAGCGATAAAAGACCTATTACAATGATAATACAGCTTTAATAAGCTGTATTTACAATGTTATGGTCATTCAGTGTCAATGTAATCTCCTTGAATATTTTTATGTCCAGGTATCAAAAGAATTGGGGGCATATTGGTTTACCGTTGTCCGTCTGTCCATCTGTCTGTCTGTATGCAAAACTTTACCAAAAAAACTTGCCATTATCTTCAAGCCTAAGCAAGATACAAGGCTCATATTTTGCTTAATGATAGATCTCAATGATATGCATCTGCTGGCACCAAGTCAAGAATTTTGTTATCATGGAAACAAGAAAGATCTGTAGATATTGAAATACTATACTGTGATGATGGGGTGATAAGAGATATATCATACAAAGTTGTAAACACCCATAAAGAGAATTTAGAGCCAGGTTAGATTTAAGTTGATGTGATAGCTCTGTTAATATTGCTTTCTGTTAATATTGTTCTTTCTAAAACTCATTCAAACATAGAAAGTAACCCTTGTCATGCTGCATAAAAAAATCTTTGCAAAATTGCAACAAAATCAAAGAGCTCAAAGCACTGGATGCATTAATTGTGAGTAGGTAATCATCATACAATACAAAATCGTTTATTCACTCTTGGTACATTATTGTACAACATGAGAAAGTATGCCTACATAAGCTTTAGCAATATTCAAAAATCAATAATACATGTTTGAGGACACATGATTAGTCAAAATTTTAAAAGGATCATTTCATTAAATATGAAAGTATAGTCATAGGCAGTCATTAGTTGTATATGACAGACTTCTTTTCAGGAAAATCCATATTCGAGTGTTTTTTAATCCAGTTGGGGATTCAGGGCAATACTTTGTCCCAAATCCCCTCCTGTATTATGCCACCATTGAACAGTCCAAGCCATGCGAAGTCACTGAATTGATTTCACGTGCTTTAAGGACCATATGATCCATTTTTTAGTCATAGTTCATATGAGTTACAGAGAGTGTTGGCACAGATTACATCGTGCAAACTTGAATTTGCACAGCCCAATCTGCGCCCTCACCATCTGCATTTAATTACAATTATTCGAGACAAATGAAAATAAAAAAAAATCAGCTTTTATCGATTTTATCGATTTTTATCGATTTTAAAAAGGAAAAACAGGTGGTAAAGACAAAGATCAGACTGCATTTATGTGCAGATTGATGTTTGTCTATAGCTCCTGCCACGGCAGGAATATTCTGGGTTCAGTATGACAAGGGTTAAGTGAGAATTGGACACTTTATAACACAATCATTGTCTTAAGCCACTACTCTTTGAAGGTCTGTTGTGTAGTACCTTTTTACAATGTTTTTCATAATGTAAATATTGTCAAAAATATTTTCAGATGCAATTGTTTTACCGGAAGAAAAGGAATGGGATGTCCATATAACATATATAAGTTCGTCAACAAACTCAGTCATGTTACGTTTAGTTGGAGACGAATATAGCGATAAACTTGACGCCTTTCAGTCGCAGTTGGAGAAGGCGTTTCGCAGTACTGATAGTCAAAGTGATATAGTTGAAGCAGGAATATATGTGGCTTACGATGATGAATTGTATCATAGAGTAAGGGCAATGAAAGTCGAGAATAGAAAGGTATACCCTGATAAATAGCTTTGCCTTCCACAGTTAATTTTAATCCATCCTGGATAAAATTGTTTCAAAATAATTGTTGAAAAGTGATAAGGGGTGATATCTCTGTTTACATTGTGAGGAGGGTGTCTGCCGGACTGGTTCTGGTAAAAAAAATATCTTGAACCCTGTATGACCATTCCACCACAACAGCGGCACTCATTTTTCTAACAATTTGTCTTCAACCAAAGGGTTGATAATCGCAGACTTATGTGGGATAGCAGGTGGAGGCTAGGAAAGGGTATAATGGTAGTACTGGTGTGCTAAATACCAGAAATCCATTGTTAGGTTATCCAGCTGCTGCGATATGACTAAAAGAATATTAAAAGTAGCATTTAACCCCATCCAAGCAAACAAATAAACTATGCTTCCAAGCATCCAGACACTTGGTCAATTTATGAAGTAACTTATAAAGGGTGAGCTCTCTTAACTCTGTCCCACACAACCCTCTTTTTAATACCCCTGTAGATGAAAGCTTTGAAAAGCATGATGGACAATAAAGAAATTGCTTGCTAAAGCAATTTTTTTGATCTGACCTATGTCATTGGAGGGAAATAAAGCCGTTGAATATTTTTGAAATGACAAAGGTGTTATTACACTAGTGGAATAACTATACAAATGACCACAGAACAACATTATATTTTCTTTGTGAAAATGATGTTATAATGAACTTGATGATGTCAATTCACAAACGGCGTGATATGTTTCGCAGAATAACTTGAGATCATAAATAACTAGAATTTCCCCAATTTATTGCATAAATTCAGGTCATATTATATAATGAAATATTGTTATCATGAAATGCCGAATTTATGAAACTCGTCATCTCAAACAGATAAAACTCGGCGCAGCCTCGTATTATCTGTATATAGATGACTCGTTTAATAAATTCTGTATTTCATTACCTCTCATTCAATTTTCCATATTTATTCAATGTTCACAATGTTTTCCTCGGTAATAGACAAAGATTTTTTATATTTCATCAATTTATAAATTGTCATTTTCAATTTCTTCAAATTTGGACTAGTTTTGAATTTGAGAAAGCTAGAAAGGGTTAACCCTCTTGTTTGTATTTCAGGTTTTATGTTATTTTCTGGATCATGGTGACCCAGATTATTTACTTTCACAACAGTTGGAACCCCTGGACCCTAAAGTCAACAAACTGTTACCCTTTCAGTAAAAAGAGTTGGGGTTTCTAGTCTAAAGGAATTGTTTCCATTTCAGGTTTTGTGTTATTTTCTAGATCATGGGGACACAGATTATTTACTTTCACAACAGTTAGAACCCCTGGACCCTAAAGTCAACAAACTGTTACCCTATCAGGTAAAATATACACGTTTACACTTTATAGGCAGTATTTTTATATCCCCCAAAACTTTGTTTAGGGTATATATAGGAGTCAGCTTGTCAGTCCGTCTCTAGCTTTTTTGTGTCTGCTCAATCTCTCAGCAACTAATGGGCAGATTTCATTCAAGTTTTACAGATGTGATCAGAATCAAGCAGAGATGTGCAAGTGGTATTTGGGTTTCAATCCATTGACTTTTGACTGAGTCATGGCCGTTTGATGGAAAATGTTATTTCATCATGGACAAACACTTGTATTGGGGAATTAGTCCTCTTTGCAACAGTCTTCAAAATTGAACAAACTTTGAACTTTGGCAGCACTTTTGTCAACTTGCAATCCCTGCCAAGTTCATATTAAGGGCAGCTTGGGTCAAAAGCCAGGTCACTGGGTCAAACCTGATACCACAACTACATTTCAATGGCTCAGCACAAAACAGTTGTAACTGCCTATATATAGGCAGGTACAACTGTATTGCACCAAGCCATGGATTAAAGATTGGATTTGAAACTGACTTGTAGATGAGAAGTTGGAACAAATTTTCAGATAACCCACATGACAGTGGTAAGCTGTTGAAATTTGAGTACGGTAAATTTCCTAAAATTTCGCATGGAAAAAAATAATTTCATTTTTCACGGTACGAACTATTGGAAAAAGGCCCCGCCAAAAATGTGTATTATACGAAAATTTGGAAAATTACGTCGTTGGCGGTTATAATTTTGTGCGAAATTAAAGGGACCAATTTAAAATATTTTCTTTCAGCTGCATTTTAAACGCTACTTTAATCTGTTGCATCATACACTCTACCAAACCATGTTCGACGATTCACCTATCAATGATGATAGTTGTAGGTTTAAAATAGTCCGGTCTTTATTTTCATGTTACTCGAGAACTGTTGACACTGTATCTTGAAAGATTCGAGATACGCGTAGAAATTGTCTTCGGCGTACGATTGCGATTTGACATTAGATTAAATTTGAATACAGTCGACGAGTGAAAATAGCGAATTCTACTTAAATCAATGTCTTATTTAAAGCCTAATTCCATTATAGCCACCAAATGACGACATGCAACATCACCAGACGAAGAACGGTAAACATCGAAATAACATACACTACTTCAATATTTTACCCAAGGTTTTTTTCATCTAAAGAGCTATGCCCTTTACTTATTTATTAATTATTCTTTTTTTGCGAAAAAAAAATAACCTTACTTCAGGTAGTCGATTCCAAATAGCAAATATGCCTTTCTTTACACAAACACGCTTGTGTCGGAACTATTTGAATAGTTCACATATTATACCCATAGAAATGTCAAGAGGCGCTCAACTATGGAAATGACGTAATTAATGTTGACCCGTCAAGCAATAAATAACCACCCATTCGTTCAAAACGAAAACGTTTGCCGAAGGAATGAGAAATTGTACTCTGCAATGCACGTGATTTCTTGCAAAAAGCAGGTTACAATTTATTAAAACTTTCGGAAATGTTAAAGCAAACTGAACACAGGTAAATGTTCGGCAAAAATACGTGGCTCATATGAGTGTTAATTAATAAAATTTTCCACAATTTAAAACGGTATGCAGGCTGTCTACCGATTCCTATATTCCTATCAAACTCCTATATTTTGGGTCCAAATCCTATATTTTTAAGCACCTCCTATATTCCTATAAAACTCCTATATTTTGAAAATATTTCCTATATTTTTAGCTCACCTGAGCACGAAGTGCTCATGCGAGCTATTGTGATCACCTTTCGTCCGGCGTTCGGTCGTCGGTCGTTGTCCGGCGTCCGTCAACAATTACTTTAAACGACATCTCCTCCTAAGCTTCTTGGCCAATTAACACCAAATTTTACAGAAATGTTGCTTAGGTAGTCCCCTTCAAAAATAGCTAAAAAGAATTGAAATCCATGAAATACCCTGGTTGCTATGGCAACCAAAGGTGAAATTTTAAGAAAATCTTAAAAATTCTTCTTCTCCTCAACCAGGAGTCCTAGAGACTTAAAATTTGATCAGTTCATAGACCTGAATTAGAATAGCTAAAATCAAATCTGTTGGGCCACCAGGTGCGGAACACCAGGGGGGAGGGGGTAGAACTTTGGGTAAATTTTGTAATCTTCAACCTTCTTCTTCCTTGGAACCTGGATCCCTACAGACTTGAAAATTGGCATGGATGATCAGTTCATATACCTGAATTAAAATAGCTAAAATCATATCTGTTAGGCCACCAGGTGCGGAGCATCAGGGGGAAGGGGGTAGTACTTTTGGTAAATTTTGTAATCTTAAACCTTCTCCTTCTTCGAAACCAGGAGCCCTACAGACTTGAAAATTGACATGGATCATCAGTTCATTGACCTGAATTAAAATAGCTAAAATCATATCTGTTGGGCCACCAGGTGCGGAGCACCAGGGGGGAGGCAGTGGTACTTAGGGGTAAATTTTATAATCTTAAACCTACTTCTCTTTCAGAACCAGGAGCCTAACAGACTTGAAAATTGGCATGGATGATCAGTTCATAGACCTGAATGAAAATAGCTAAAATCATATCTGTTTGGCCATCAGGTGCGGAGCACCATGGGGAGGGGGGTAGTACTTGGGTTAAATTTTGAAATCTTTAACCTTCTTCTCCTCCGGAACCAGGAGTTCTACAGGCTTGAAAATTGGCATGGATGATCAGCTTGTAAAACTCATATAAAATAGCTAAAATCATGACTGTTTGATCACCAGGTGCAGATCATCTCATGATCTGGGGGGAGGGGGTAGTGCTTTGTTGAAAATTTTGAAATCTTTGACTGTCTTCTTCTGATGTACCAGAATCCCTAAAGCCTATATTTTTGACATGAATGATCAGCTCATAGACCTTATCTGAAATAGCTAAAATCATGAATGTTTGGCCACCGGCTTAAGCAATTCTTAAATATTTAACCTTCTTCTTCTGATAAACCATGTGCCCTACAGACTTGAAAAATGGCAAGGAAGATCAGCATATGGACCATAGTTAGAATAGCTTAAATCATAACTGTTGGGCCACCAGGTGTGGAGCCATCGGGGAGGGGGGGATAGTACTTTGTAAAAACCTTCTCCATAACCTTCTTCTTCTTCTGAACCAGAATCCCTACAACCTTTATATTTGACACAGATGATCAGCTCATAGACCCTATTTTACATAGCTATAACCATGAATGTTTGGCTACCATGGGGGAGAGGGTAGTATTTCGGGTCAATTTTGAAATTTTAAACCTTCTCATGATGAAGTAGGAATCTTACAGGCTCTAAATTTGGCATGAGTCATCAGCTCATATATTTTAATCAAAAAAGATATAGACATGATTGTTTTGTCACCAGGGGCAGAGACCCAAGAGGAGGGCTAGTGCTTTGTGGTAAATTTAACAATTTAACAATTGTTAGAAATTCTACTGAACCAGAATTCCTACAGCTTTTTCATTTGATATAGAATTATCAGCTCATAGATCTTAATTTAAAAAGCTATTATGATTGTTGGGCCACAAGGTGCGGAGCAACAGGGGGGAGAGGATAGTACTTCAGGTCAATTTAACATTTGAACTTTTTTTTTGCTCACCTGAGCACAAAGTCCAGCTTCCGTCCTTTGGTTGTCGTCTCCGTCCATCAACAATTTCTTTAAATGACATCTTGTCCTAAACTACTGGGCCAATTTACTCCGAATTTTACATAAATGTTTCATAGGTGGTCCCCTCCAAGATACCCTAAAGAATTGAAATCTATGAAAAACTTTGGTTGCTATGGCAACCAAAGTTGAAATTTAAGAGAATCTTATAAATTCTTCTTCTGATGAACGAGAAGCCCTACAGCTTTGGAATTTGCCTTGGATGATCAATTCATAGACCTTAATTATGAGAGCTGAAATTATAACTGTTGGGCCACCAGGTGCGCATTACTAAAGTTATCCCAGATACTCTCTTGTAAAAATGATCATGCAAAAAAAACCAGACTAATAACAATTCCATTTTGGATCTTGTATTTTCAAACAGCAATAGTAAAACTGAGACTGTGGAATCTTACTGGTCTGACCATAAGATTATTTTCCTTTACACATAAATTTGTTACAGTTCAATTTTTCAAAAGAAATGCAAGTTACCCTTAGGTGCTTTGACTCAGGTGAGCGGACCAGGGCCAAAGGCCCTCTTGTAAGGAAAATGTATTGCCGATATACATGTATGATCAGATAGCAAATATTGCTTTGATACTGCTCTTTGCTTCTTTATTCTTCAGGTAAGAGAAGCTCTATGTCTTCCATAGCATTACCATCCTGTATAATGCTTTGGTGCACTTCATCTGTTCCTCGTCACCTGTTTGGTCACCTACAAGGCAGTTGAATAGGACACCAGCCTTTAAGGTGCCAATTCAGGTGATGATGATCATGATGATGCTCTACAGCAGCCTCCTGTCTGGACTGTGATGCTATGGAACTGAAAGGTTACTTTATCTAGACATTAATTAACATAGAAAAAGCAAGAGTGGTGGTAAGGATTGTTAGTATAAGAGCGTAGGATAAACAATTTTCACTGGAAAAACTCCTATATTTTTACTCTAAATGAGCTAAAAACTCCTATTTTTCTAAAAAAATATTCCTATTAAAACTCCTATATTTTTTAGAAGACCTGGTAGACAGCCTGCGGTATGTCATGTCAGCGTTTGGGAAAAGTCTTTTTGAAGAAGGGTTACTTTAGCTTGCATGTGCAAATTCGGTCGAAAGGGTATCGTGTGATTAGAACTGTCAATCATGAGGGGTTGTGGCTTGAAACACGATCTACTGTATATGTTTGGTTACTAGTCGTCAACGCAAGCTGTCATTCAAATCATCTAAACCAGGGACTCTCGATTTACATATCGATGTTTATTTAGGGTCCGTGACTAAACATTTGTCTTCTTAAAATTTGAAATGCACCTGTGAACTTTCATTTTCTGAATTTATATCGGGGTGATCAAACATTTGCGCTGCTATCATGGGGAACGATTACCGAATTACAGTAAGTGTATTTGCACAGATTAAACATAGATCTGTACCTTCATCTTGAATCGCTTTTACTACTGATCATTAAAACTTCAATTATGATAATTTGATATCTAATTCATCACTCGGTTCGTGGTGTCCACTAAACTATTTGCTAAATGGTAATGATTACGTATGATTGCAGATTGTTGGCGGGCGACCAAAACATCATAGCATCAGATAACATAAACAGTTATCACCAAGTTTTGATCGTACTCCAACGATATGATACAGATTCTTTCACAACTTTCTTCATCGAATAGTACCACGGTGTTATGTTAATGGCGTAAATTACAGACCAGAAATTTGAGATTCCAATTCAAAAAATAGAGAAGTCAAGTTATTTACTTTTAAAATTCCATCGTATATTACGCGCAAGTCTTTCTTTGACTTTCGCATCGAGTAGTATTAACGTATGTTACCGGTCTTTTTGTACGTTTTTTTTCTTCGAAATTTTGGAAAATTATACTTGTTGAAATATCTTATGTTTACGAAATTTTGGAAAAGTCATTATTTCTTTTCTCAAAAAAATTCGAAATTTTGGAGATATTTTAAATTATTTTTTTTACTGGAAAGGGGGTATACGAACTATTAGGGTCTACTAAATTTTCGGAAATTTACTGTATATCCTGAACTTAGGCTGCCGTCATAGCCCAGTTGGTAGCGTGTCAGACTGTCAATCAGAGGTCCCAGGTTCAATCCCCAACTGTTGTTCTCTTCCTGTCTCCCTTTCCAACTATTTGTCTCCCACCAATGGATTTATAATTGTAGACCTGGTGTGAGAAATACCAGGGATCTATTGTTAGGTGCTCTAGCTTCTGTGTAAAACCCCATTCAACAAAAACAAATTATCATGAACTTAGCACATATATCAATGGCTTAGCGAAAAACAGTTTTAACTGCCTATATGTTTATAGGCAGGTACAATTGTTTCGTGCTGAGCCATTGCTATGGATTTTGAAATAGCTTGGCATAAGTTTTCTTCATGTGAAGTTAATACATTGAAAAAAAAATACAAGAATTAGCACCTTTTTCAAGGTCATTATGTGAAAGGCCTGCCACTTTTGACTTGGCACTTGTCAATTCTGATTATGTTGAGTGAGACATGCACATCACTTTCACAAGTTGGTTTTATGCGTTTGTCTGTTTGTCTCTGACTTAAATCAGCCCTATAAGCTCTGTCGGTAGAGCACCTGACTTTAAAGTTGGATATGTTGGGTTAGATTCCTGGGCTGGTACACTTACAAACTAAATATCTTTTGGATGAGATGTTAAACTGAGGTCTTGTGTGACAATGCTGTACATTGAGCACGTTAAAGAACCATGACAGATCTCAGCAGTAGTTTTGTCATGTATCCTTGCACTATCCCCCGTAATCACTTTAACTGTCTTCTTTTGGATGAGATGTTAAACCGAAGACTTGTTTGACAATGCTTTACATTGAGCATGTTAAAGAACCATGATGAATCTCAGCTGTAGATTCTTCATGTATCCTTGCACTATCCCCCGTAAACACTAACTGTCTTTTAGGGGCGTCGCTCATATGGGTACGTGCTACAGTAGGGACGATAAATAAAAGGAAATACACACACTCTCTCTGACTCTGTTAATCTGTCTGAATTTGATGTGAGCATTATACCTACATTTATTGATGGATTTCAGCGATAGCTTGGCCAATTTGACTTAAATCAATAATTGATGAGCCAATGGAAGCAAATTCCAATGTCAATTGTCAAATTTGAGCTATTTGTGGATTGACTCAAACTGATAAAAAGATCAGAATATATTACAAAAGGCAAGATGAAAATTAAACATCAGAAATATAAGGTATTTGTAAGTTAATATCTTAAATTTTTTAAAGAAGATATGTTTCGGGAACTGGTTAGAATCTTTTTGACAAAACTCTTCCAATGAGTACCCACAACATAGAGTTTTTGTAAGTATTTTGAAATACAGAAAAATCTTCTATCAGTTGCTCTTAACAAATGACTGGCGCAAAACAGTTGAATTGGTCTATAAATATATAGGCAGTTACAAATGTTTCATGCTAAGCCATCAAAATGTGGTTACGGTAAATGATCCCGGTCAGTGGCTGTGCCTTATTTCATATTAAACTTGGTTATTTTATAGGCAATAGAAGTGAGCTTAAATGGTCTAGAAGAAGTATCCACTAATATTACAGCATTAGAGAAGTTATGTGATATGACCCTGGGTAAAACATGTGTGGCTGAGGTTGTAGAAAGGTAAAAACGTATCAAGACATAAATAATTTCGTTGCAATGAGACAATGTTTATTTAATTTAAATGGTTTTGACGAAGTTTCCACCATTAATTACAACATAAGAGAAGCTATTTCATGTGATGTTGGATAAAACGTATATGGTTTAAGCAATAAAAAGAAAATACTGTTTGAGAAAACGATGATTTCAGAATAATCAAATCAGTTGATAATAAACTGTGGTGTGTTTAGCTTAAATCGGGATGTTTTAAGAATTTCTGCATTCTATTGACGTAATTTACTTTTGTTGAAAGCAAGTCTAAAATTTTTGTTGTAACATTGAATTGAACTTAATAATTGAAGGAAATAAATGAAATATAATTTTCTTATTTATTTTAGAGATGAAATTCCCTCCCTTGTCTTATTTGACACATCATCTGACGCTGAAATAAACATCAACGAGACAATACTAAAAACTATCGAAAAAGAAGGTGGAGGAATTGATAGTCCTAGAGTGCCATCCCCTGCTCCTGGACGTGTTATCTCCCCTGTCCCAGGATCATCATCCATAACCCCTGATAGAATTGTCTCCCCTGCTCCTGGTTCAGCATCAGTGACCCCTAATAGAGTGCTCTCCCCTGCAGCAAGTGCTAATACCCTACCAACAAATCAAGAAAACTGTGATAAAGATGTTTCTAAAACAAGAACATCGCCAGTCCCCATAACTCAACAAAACGGTGCTTTAGATAAAACCAGCCAATCAGATTTAAGGACTAGTGCAAGTGTTAATACATCACCAATCAATAAGACTGATGTGAATTCAAATTTAGAAAATGTCCAGAAAAACGTGATACATTCTTTAGAAGGACTCAGTTTGCATGGTGGAGGGAATAAAAATCAAAGTGCGACAAGTTTAGACTCGAAGTCTGTCGGCGTTATTTTACCGAGTTATCCGCTACCACCTGTTGGAGGGTATATCGATGTAAATGTGCCATTTGTTTATGATCCCCATAATTTTGTGGTAAGTTGGTGAAAATTATTTACTGTGAGTAGATTTAGAAAAAGTTTTCATATTTCAATCATAGGGAGTTAATAGGATATTGCGTGATTTCTAAGTGTAAATAAACTGAGAAATCTAAATAATGCACAAATAGGGCATCAGAGATGACAAAAATCTAAAATCTATTTGTTCAATCAACAAATATTGCATGGCCTTGCAGGCAATGTACAATTTTATAATATGACCTACGTCGCAGGAGTGAAATAACCCCATTGAATATTTTTTGATATTACACCGGTGTTATTACACTTGTGGAATAACTATGCAAATGAGCTAAGAACAAAAAGCAACGCTATTTGGTAACTGCGAAAATGACGTCATACTTTATATATTGTGACATCAGTTTTAAATGGAGTTATAAGTTTTGCAGAAAATTGAAATGTTGAATTTCAAGAATTTTGATGATTTATCACAAAAAATCGGGTCATATTATAAATAGTATAAAAAATTTGTGCTCATGAAATACCGAATTTATTAAACACGTCATATAAAACAAATAAAAACTTGGCGCAGCCTGGTTTTTATCTGTTTATAGATGACTCGTTTAGTAAATTCAGTATTTCATGATCACTCATTCAATATCCTCTATTTATGGACTGGTTTGTCAGAGCCAAAATGCTGTATGGACTGAAGCAAAGCTGAGGTCCATATTGCATCTGAGGCCCAACAGACCAGCCTCTAAAATTCTATATTTCCCAAAGGCTGTGCAATATTATTGTTATATGATACAAAATCTATACTATGTAATCCGCTTTGCATCATTGGCAAAGGTGTTGGGGTTGGTGTGACAAACTTCAACTGTGCTCATATCTGTGTACACTGTCAAAAAAGCTATCCATACTATCAAGGGGGATAACTTTTGAATCTGTTTCGTAAGAATTCTGCCCCTTTTCTGACTTGACATCTTAGCAATATCCAGCATTTGAAGCTAAGTCCTTGCACCTGTATTGTGTATGCTTGTCAATTAACAAGCTTGCTTAATACAGGTTTTAACGCATTAAAAAAAAAGCTTCTTTAGAGATAGTTAGGAAAACAAATCAGAATTGCAGAAATCGCATGTAACAAGCAGCTACTGTATTTTCCACCATGTTATCTGCCCAAACATGCAAACAAAGGTAGGATTTCTCCAACTTTAACTTTCCATCTTGGTTATTTGTCGCTAATAATTTAGGTATATTGGTAACATGTTCTTTGTCCTTCTGTCTTTGAGACTGTGTGTACACAATATTTTGTCAACACAACTCCTACATTTTTAGTAGGATTTGAATGAAATTTTGAATAAAATGAAATGTTCCTTGTCACCTGGCTGTGCATAATGTTAGGGTGTTTATTCTAATGGCGAAATATTGTGATTCTGGAACTCTTCTCTTTGAATTTTAACCAATCTAAAATTTGGTCATCAGATAATTGGAAAGTGTTTTTTCAGTGCATTCCATATGAAGAGATGACCTTGGTAGATAAGCTTATGAGAGATATGCAGAAGTATTATAGGCAAGAACAGAAACAGGTAAGTGTATAGTCAAAGTCATATAACTGGTCTTTTAAGCTATGCTGATTTCGAAGCTATTGCTTTATTATAATATGACCTACTTGGTAGGAGTGATATAACCCAGTTGAACATTTTTTAGCTCACCTAAGCACGAAGTGCTCAAGGTGAGCTATTGGGATTGTAGAATGTCCGTCGTCTGTCGTGTGTCGTGCGTCGTCCACAATTTCTTTAAACATCTTCTCCTCCTAAACAAGTGGGCCAATCTTGATGAAAATTGTCAGGGATGTTCCTTGGGTCAAGCTCTACCAAAGTTGTTCAAATAAATGAAATCCACCTTTAACTTTCCCTTTACCCTTAACAAAAAGGGTGAAAATATGAAAATCTTTAAAAATCTTCTTCTCTGAAACCAGAAGGCCGACAGCTTTCATATTTGTTTTTAGCTCACCTGAGCATGAAGTGCTAAAGGGAGCTATTTTGATCGATCGTTGTCCGGCGTCCGTCTGTCCATCTATCCATCTGTCCGTCTGTCCGTCACGGCGTCAACTTTTTCTTTAAACGACATCTCCTCCTAAACTTATGGGTCAAAATCAACAAAACTTGGCAGAAATATTCCTTGGGTGGTCCCTTATTAAAATTGCTCAAATGGAAAGGATCCGTGCCATATCACGGGAAAAGGGGCCTTAATGACAAATTTCTTGTTTTCACTCTAGAAGCCACAAATATGGTCCAATCTTCATGAAACGTGGTCAGAATGTTTGTTAGGTCATGAGGATGAAGTCTATAGAAAATGGGAAGGATCCGTGCCATTTCACAGAAAAAGCTGCCTTAATGACAATTTTGTCAACAATATCTTTAAACGACATCTCCTCCTAAACCTATGGGTCAAAATCAACCAAACTTGGCAGAAATATTCCTTGGGTGGTCCCTTATTAAAATTGCTCAAATGGAAAGGATCCGTGCCATATCACGGGAAAAGGGGCCTTAATGACAAATTTCTTGTTTCCACTCTAGAAGCCACAAATATGGTCCAATCTTCATGAAACTTGGTCAGAATGTTTGTTAGGTCATGAGGATGAAGTCTATTGAAAATGGGAAGGATCCGTGCCATTTCACAGAAAAAGCCGCCTTAATGACAATTTTGTCAACAATATCTTTAAACGACATCTCCTAAACTTATGGGTCAAAATCAACCAAACTTGGCAGAAATATTCCTTGGGTGGTCCCTTATTAAAATTGCTCAAATGGAAAGGATCCGTGCCATATCACAGGAAAAGGGGCCTTAATGACAAATTTCTTGTTTTCACTCTAGAAGCCACAAATATGGTCCAATCTTCATGAAACTTGGTCAGAATGTTTGTTAGGTCATGAGGATGAAGTATATTGAAAATGGGAAGGATCCGTGCCATTTCACAGAAAAAGCCGCCTTAATGACAATTTTGTCAACAATATCTTTAAACGACATCTCCTCCTAAACTTATGGGTCAAAATCAACCAAACTTGGCAGAAATATTCCTTGGGTGGTCCCTTATTAAAATTGCTCAAATGGAAAGGATCCGTGCCATATCACGGGAAAAGGGGCCTTAATGACAAATTTCTTGTTTTCACTCTAGAAGCCACAAATATGGTCCAATCTTCATGAAACTTGGTCAGAATGTTTGTTAGGTCATGAGGATGAAGTCTATTGAAAATGGGTAGGATCCATGCCATTTCACAGAAAAAGCCGACTTAATGACAATTTTGTCAACAATATCTTTAAACGACATCTCCTCCTAAACTTATGGGTCAAAATCAACAAAACTTGGCAGAAATATTCCTTGGGTGGTCCCTTATTAAAATTGCTCAAATGGAAAGGATCTGTGTCATATCATGGGAAAAGGGGCCTTAATGACAAATTTCTTGTTTTCACTCTAGAAGCCACAAATATGGTCCAATCTTCATGAAACTTGGTCAGAATGTTTGTTAGGTCATGAGGATGAAGTCAATAGAAAATGGGAAGGATCCGTGCCATTTCACAGAAAAAGGCACCTTAATGACAATTTTGTCAACAATATCTTTAAACGATATCTCCTCCTAAACTTATGGGTCAAAATCAACCAAACTTGGCAGAAATATTCCTTGGGTGGTCCCTTATTAAAATTGCTCAAATGGAAAGGATCCGTGCCATATCACGGGAAAAGGGGCCTTAATGACAAATTTCTTGTTTTCACTCTAGAAGCCACAAATGTGGTCCAATCTTCATGAAACTTGGTCAGAATGTTTGTTAGGTCATGAGGATGAAGTCTATTGAAAATGGGAAGGATCCGTGCCATTTCACAGAAAAAGCCGCCTTAATGACAATTTTGTCAACAATATCTTTAAACGACATCTCCTCCTAAACTTATGGGTCAAAATCAACAAAACTTGGCAGAAATATTCCTTGGGTGGTCCCTTATGAAAATTGCTCAAATGGAAAGGATCTGTGCCATATCACGGGAAAAGGGGCCTTATTGACAAATTTCTTGTTTTCACTCTAGAAGCCACGAATATGGTCCAATCTTCATGAAACTTGGTCAGAATGTTTGTTAGGTCATGAGGATGAAGTCTATTGAAAATGGGAAGGATTCATGCTATTTCAAAGAAAAAGGCGCCTTAATGACAATTTTGTCAACAATATCTTTAAACGACATCTCCTCCTAAACTTATGGGTCAAAATCAACAAAACTTGGCAGAAATATTCCTTGGGTGGTCCCTCATTAAAATTGCTCAAATGGAAAGGATCCGTGCCATATCATGGGAAAAGGGGCCTTAATGACAAATTTCTTGTTTTCACTCTAGAAGCCACAAATATGGTCCAATCTTCATGAAACTTGGTCAGAATGTTTGTTAGGTCATGAGGATGAAGTCTTTTGAAAATGGGAAGGATCGGTGCAATATCACGGGAAAAGGCGTCTTAAATGACAATTTTTTTGTTTACTCTCTAGAAGCCACAAATATGGTCCAATCATCATGAAACTTTGTCAGAATGTTTGTTAGGTCATGACGATGAACTCATTTGAAAATGGGAAGTATACATGCCATATCACGGGAGAAGGGGCCTTAATGACAATTTTCTCGTAAGAGCTCCAAACGCCACAAATGTAGTCCAATCTTCAAGAAACTTGATCAAAATGTTTGCCAGGTCACAAGAATGAACTCTGTTGAAAATGGGAAGATTCATGCCATATCATAGGAAATGAAGTCTTTATGATAATTTACTTGAAATATCAGGTGAGCGATTTAGGGCCCTCAGGGTCCTCTTGTTTGGTATGTAGCATCATCTAGTGAACCTCTACCAAGTTGGTTCATAACAAGACCCTGGGGTCATATTTGGGATTTGCCCGGGCCCTACCCTTTTTACATAGAATCAAAGAGCAAAATCTTTAAAAATCTCTTCTCTGTAAACAGATGGCAGACAGCTTTAATATTTGGTTTGTAGCATCACCTAGTGGGCCTCTACCAAGTTTGTTCATATCAAGACCCTTGGGTCATATTTCGGTTCCTCCCGGGCGCATCCCTTTCAGCTCATCAGAGCATGATGGGTGAAAATAGGAAAACCTTCAAAAATCTTCTTCTCTGAAACCAGAAGGCAGACAGCTTTCATGTTTAGTATGTCGCATCATCTTATGGACCTCTTCCAAGTTTGTTCATATGAAGACCCTGGGGTCACATTTGGGGTACACCAGGGTGCAGCCCTCTTTACATAGAATCAAAATGCAAAAAGGCATATCTGTCTTGCTCTTCACTGAAAACGTTCCATGGTATTGATCTTAGGCAATTATCTTCTTTTTGACATCTGCCTATCTAATTATTGTGATGTCCTAGGGGTCAAAGAGACTCAGGTGAGCAATCTAGGACCATCTAGGTCCTCTTGTTTATATTACACAGGTGTTATAACACTAGTGGAATAACTATGCAAATGAGCTAAGAAGGTATAGCAAAGTAATATTTTGGTGAGAAAATAATGTGATAATGCATTTGCTTTGATGTCAATTAGCAAACAACATTTTATATTCCAAGGAATAACTTGAATCAATAAATATCCAGAATTTCCTCAATTTATCACAAAAATTCAGGTCATATTATCAATAGAATATCAGATTTGTGCTCATAAAATACATAGCCTCGTTATTATCTGTTTGTAGATGACTCTTTTAACCCTTTGCTGTTTAATCCCTGCTTTTTATGTGCCTGTGATATAATGATTGAGAAAACATTTTGAAAAAAGAAGAAATTGCTTCTGACAAGCAATTTCTTCTTTTTCCACACTATTTTCTTCCCTACAGAATGGTTATTTTTCAAATTAAATCCACTTTGAATATTCGTCTGCAAAACCTTTGAATTTGAACAGGTCCAAAATTTTGTAAAACAGGAAAGGGTTAATGAATTCAGTATTCAATGATTTCTCATTCAATATTCTTTAAGTCTTGATGTCATTATCATTTTCAGTCAAAACTGACATACACATGATCTACATGTTATTACTGAATGCATTCACTTTAAAAGTGGCACACAATTTACTTTAAAAAGAATTATAATCTACCAAAGGGTATTGCTCTAGATGCATTTTGTACCAGTTATACCTCTTTTTTATGCCCCCACAATGATAGATTAGGGGTATATATATAACACGTACTTAGTCTTTTGTATGACAAAAAATATCTAACGAGTTTGGGAGAATTGATCATTGTCGAGGCTCTGCCGAGACAATTATCAATTCCCACAACCTCGTTAGATATTTTTTCATACAATATACTAAGTATGTATTATATTTATCTTATAACCTCTATTTGCCTTGTTTTCATCGATGTTTCTAACTGAAATGAAAGTTTCTAAAAATAACTGCAATATATTATTGTTCTAAAAATAACTATGTGATTACATAAAAAATATCATACAGGATGTTATCATACGGATATTTGTATAGTTATAAGATAAATTACTTTTTATCTTATAACTATACACATATCCGTGTGATAACATACCGTATGATATTTTTTATGATATCACATAGTTATTTTTAGAACAATTATATAATGTGGTTATTTTTAGAAATCTGCATTTCAGTAAGAAACACCAATGAAAACAAGACAAATAGAGGTTATAAGATAAATATAATACATACTTAGTGTAGTGTATGAAAAAAGATCGAACTCGGTTGTGAGAATTGATAATTATCTCGGCAGAGCCTCGACAATGATCAATTCTCCCAACCTCGTTAGATATTTTTTCTTATACAAAACACTAAGTATGTATTATATATATAGGTATCTGTTTGGCCATCTGTTCATCCATCTGCCTCTTTATGGAAGATTACTCTGCAAATTAACTGTCAACTTAACATGTTCCCATAGCTTCATCACTTTTGAAGTGGCAATACTCTTATTTGGTTCCTTTTAATAATCTTTGAAGGTCAAGGTCATCTGATAAGGTCAAACTTCTTTAAAAAAAAAAACACCTGCTATTCCGAGGCATTAGTGTTTTACAAACACATCTTGGTTGACTTAGACTTTCTTCAGTATTCAGCTTCAAACAGTCAAGCATAGGTATGTGCAGGTTTTACTTTATAATGCTCTGCATTGTAAAGGTCATTGGTAATCTTCACTAGGTGTATTCTGTCAGCCAAAAGACTTTATATTGCCAATGTCTTAAGTCATTTCTAGATACAATGCTTTTTTTGGCAAGATGATGGATCCTATTGAGTGAGTCATCTGACTTGATCAAGTTTATTTTTAAGGGCAAAACTTAATAAATCCTAATTTCAGATGAATCCATCGGACATAAAGAAGGGATGTGTCTATGCAGGATTGAGGGATAACTATTGGATGAGAGTCAAAGTCCAAGAATTTGTTGGAACAGATCTTGTGAGTATCTTTCTTGAGAAACAGAGGTCCAGGGGGAAACATCAGTCTAAAATAGTTACTACTTTTCAACGAAACCATATATTGCTCAAACTCATTTGAATCGTCAGTGTAGTGTCCTTGGTGTAGAGGTAGAGTGTTGGCCTCTTGACCCAAAGGTTCTGGGTAAGTTTTCTGGGAGCGGCTATCAATCTTGTTTCTTTCATTGTCCCACACTTTTGAAGCGAGTACTGGCGAACTTTCCAGTAAGCATGAGATGGATTCCAATGAGTACCAACAACACCTAACTATGAAAACTAAAAATTGCTTAAGGTTGATAATGTCATATTGTGAAAGAGTCCTCGGCTCTTTTCTCGGACAAGACCAATATCATGTCAAATTTCTGTATTCTACAGATTGTGGAGGTTCTGGGTTTAATTCCCAATGGCGGCATCCATCCTTTCTGACTATTTGTCTTCCACCTATGGGTTTATAATTGTAGACCTATGCAGAATACCTTGAGGCTAGGAAAGGATGTGAGCGAATAACAAGTAGACAAATTATAAATCGAGATTGAAATTGAGATATGAGACTGAAGCACTGATGAAAGGATGTCACCAATATCTGGAGTGATACAAGTCACTTTTAATACTGTCTTTTTAGCTCAACTGAGCACAAAGTGCTCAAGGGAGCTATTGTGATCGATCAATGTCCGGCGTCCGTCTGTCCGTCACGGCGTCAACTTTTTCTTTAAACAACATCTCCTCCTACGGGAAAAGGGGCCTTAATGACAAAATTCTTGTTTACACTCTAGAAGCCACAAATATGGTCCATCTTTCATGAAACTTTGTCAGAATCTTTGTTAGGTCATGAGGATGAACTCTTTTGAAAATGGGAAGGCTCCTTACCATATCACAGGAAAAGGGGCCTTATTGACAATTTTGTCAACAATTTCTTTATACAACATCTCCTCCTAAACTTATGAGTCAAAATTAATCAAATTTGGTAGAAATATTCCTTGGGTGGTCCCTTGTAAAAATTGCTAAAATGGAAAGGATCCGTGCTATATCACAGGAAAAGGGGCCTTAATGACAATTTTCTTGTTTACACTCTAGAAGACACAAATATGGTCCAATCTTCATGAAACTTGGTCAGAATGTTTGTTAAGTCATGATGATAAAGTCTGTAGAAAATGGTAAGGATTCATGCCATATCACGGGAAAAGGGGCCTTAATGACAATTTTTAGCTCGACTGTTTTCGGAGAAAACCCGAGGTATTGCTATAGCCTCCGTGTCGTCGTCGTCGTCGTTGTCATCGTCGTTGTTGTCGTCGTCGTCGTTGTCGTCGTCGTGCGAAAACTTTGACATTTTGTTATATCTCTGGTTCTACTGAAGGCATTCACTTGAAACTTGGCACACATGTTCACCATCAAAAGAGCAACCTATACTATCAAGGGGGATAACTCTAGATGCACTTTATGCCCCTTTTTCGACTTAGAATTTTTACCCACCATCCAGCTTTCGACAGCCGAGCGTAGGCACCCGTAGGCGGTGCTCTTGTTTTGTTTACACTCGAGAAGCCACAAATATGGTCCAATCTTCATGAAACTTTGTCAGATTGTTTGTTAGGTTATGAGGATAACTCTTTTGAAAATGGTAAGGATTCATGCCATATCACGGGAAAAGGGGCCTTAATGACAATTTTTTTGTTTACACTCGAGAAGCCACAAATATGGTCCAATCTTCATGAAACTTTGTCAGATTGTTTGTTAGGTTATGAGGATAACTCTTTTGAAAATGGGAAGTATTCGTGCCATATCACGGGAAAAGGGGCCTCAATGACAATTTTCTTGTAAGAGCTCTGGACACCAAAAATATGGTCCAATCTTCATGAAACTTGATCAAAATGTTTGCCAGGTCACAAGAATGAACTCTGTTGAAAATAGGAAGGTTCATGCCCTATCATAGGAAGAGGAGTCTTAATGATAATTTACTTGAAATATCAGGTGAGCGATTTAGGGCCCTCAGGGTCCTCTTGTTTAAATATAAACTGTATTGATCAATTTTGCATAATATGATTTCTTAACTGAATATTTTAAGTCGATGTTAAATTTATCCATCCAATTACCCTTATAAATAGCTATTTCATTTTTAGAGTTATTTGGCAACAATAAATGCAAAATGGTGTTAATTTTGCAAAACAATGTCACAAACTGTTGAAATTTATAAATATTATGAGTCAACTTTAACAATAGCTTTATTGAAATCGATTGATTACACAAACTTGTTGATTGGTGAGGATAAGATTGAAATTCATCTTTCATTAGCTGGTTAATTTGTTTGTTTTGTTGACAAAACATTTTCACCCATGATAAACACATTACCTAGTAGGCCTAAACATGCAAATTTTCCGTAGTGTGTTAGCTTTCGCGGTATTCCCAGGTAGTAACAATCCGCGAACTTAAATCGCCATGAAAACCTTTTATTACGAAAAACACCAACATTTCTAGCCGAGAACTTTTTTTAGGTTTACAGTAACTGAAAGGTTGTTGAAAGCAGCTTAAACCCCATTCAAACAAACAAATCCACAGATTGTAGAAGATTGTGTAGAGAGAAGCTTGTGTCTCAGAAATTATGCAGCTTTTGGCTAGTGTAAGTAATATATGGATTCTATTGTTAGGTGCTTCAGTCACTGAAATATGACTGAAATTTTATTAAAGTATTATGTATAAAACAGGATTCAATTAATCAAGCAATCAATCAATTTGTAGAAAAAAATAGAAAAATCAGAAGAAAAGGTTGTCTCTCTTTATCTCTTTCCAGGTATCTGTCCATTCAGTAGATATAGGAGAGTATAGTGTTATGATGTTGTCAGAGTTACTTCCCTTGGCAAAACAGTTTACAGAGTTACCCATGATGGCCATTCATGGTAAATTAGGAAGTAAGTGTTATATTTGATAAGCCCTTGTGTGATATTTCCAACAATTTGACTGCCTTGGTTGCCTAGAGCTAAAGGCATTTGACCTGTGACCTTTGGCTCTGGGGTTTTAGCCCCACCATCACTGAGGTTTGTTTATGATCAAAAACAATTATAGCCAGCCCCAGTTCACCCAACCGTAAGACCCAGACCTCTGCCTCTCTATCAGGGATGTGAAGACATCAGGATTGAGGGTTACTGTCACTACTGCAAAAGGGTCCCATTAAAATTACATTAAAAGACCATTAATGGCCCATGAAAACAAGGAAAACCATGAAAATGAGCAATTAGTCCTTGTAAAAAAATAATAATGGGTAACACTTTTAGCCATTAAAATGCTAACTAATGGCCATTAATTCATGATTTGACCATTAAAAAACAATGAAATGCAGATTAATATAATGGGCCGGCATAAAAGTATTGGCATTAAAAAAGTAATGGGTCATTACTTCTTGTTTTAGCTTTATTCATGCCCATCAACTACTATGAATATTTTTTTCATGCCCATCAATCACCCATGAATGATGGCCATTAAATAAAAAAAGGTCAAATAATGGCCATGATAAAGATTGCTAAAAGTCACTGGCATTAAAATAAATTATGACAATAAATCATGGCCATTAATATATCATTGAATCTGAATCAGACCATTCATGGGCATTAACTTTGAATGTAATAAGATCAAAGAAATGCTGAAATTTTTTAAAGTTCTTTTATTTTGATTCATGACCATTAACTACCATGAACATTTATTCATGCCCATCATTATCCACTGAAGATGGCCATTAAATACCAAATAGTAACAAATAATGGCCATTATAAAAATTCCTAAAAACCATTTGCTCTTTTAATTTTGTTCATGCCCATTAACAACCATGAATATTTATTCCTGACCATCAATCAACCATTGAAGATGACAATTAAATACAAAACAGTAACAAATAATGGCCATTATAAAAAAACTCATTGGCATGACAAAAATCTTGACTATTACTTATGGCCATTAATATATCATACAATTATGAATCAGATAATCCATGATCATTAACTTTATTTAATGGGGATGAAAGGAATACAGAAAAGTTTTAACTTTTTTTTCCTTATATTCATGCCCAGTTACTATCATGAACATTTATTAAAGGTTATCACCCATATAAATGACGATAATTAAATACCAAATATGATAAATAATAGCCATAATAAAAAAAATCAAGTCATTAATTGGCATTGAAAAAAAATTCTGACAATTAATTCTGGCCATTGGTTGAATTCTAAATCAGTTTATTCATGGCCCTTTACATTATTTGAAATGGGTATTAATTAATGAGAAATTAAATACAGAATTAAAGTTTTAACTACTTTCATTTTGATTCATGCCCATGACACAAACCATGAATAAGTTGTTATACAAAGTCATGGCCAAGAGTACCAGTCTAAAAGTGACCGTGAATCCAGTCTATGGAAATCCAACATGGCTGCTGTTTTCAAACAAAATTTCCAGTTAAAATGTTTTTTGCCTTATTCTCTTGTACATTGGGAAGAATAGCAAGCAGAAGGTATGTAAAAAGCTGAAATTTGATTATTCTAAATAGAATCTTGTACTGTTGGACTTAAAACGATTGATTAACAAAATATAAGACAAATTTTAAATGAAGCCTTCGAATTTGCAAAATTTGAAGAAAATAAGATTTTATTTTTTTTAAGATTTTAGCAATAAATCATTTGTGCAAATATTCTCAAACCCCAATTAAACATTATTGCATCAATTTTACAGAAGAATTGAATGAATAAGATCTGTCAAGTTGTTTAATGTTTGTAGATTCGTACTTATGAATTTTCAACCCTAGGAAACTAAAGATTACCAACATTGAAGGGGAAACAATAATGGGCATGATTTGTATTGATGGCCATTAAAATAATAGGCATAAAAATTTTCCATGGCCATCATTTTTGGTCCATGACTGGTATTTTCTCCCCATTGTTTGGCCATTAGAAAATTAATGCCCATTTACAACATTTAATGGGTAAACTTTAATGGTCATAATTTGTCTATTAAAAAAAGTTAAGTACTTTTTCATGGCCATTACTTGGCAGATATTTTGACCATTAATTTGTCATTTTATTTTTAATGCCCATTACATTTATTTCAGGGTTTATGGATAATGGGCATGGTATAGCAGTGAAAATAAAATTCTTGCCCATTAATTTAAATTCATGCCCAGCACAATGTCGCTTTTAATGGCCACTGCCCATTGAAATGTGCCATGAAAAATATTAATGGATCATGAATTTAGCAATTATACAAATTCATGGCTACCATTAATATTAATAATGGCTACCATTAAAAAATCAATGCTCATCAATAATTCATTTTTGTAATGGTCATTATTTCCCCAGTAATTACTCCTGAAAATCTAATGGTGTTGTTTATCCATTTATGGCCATGAATGACTTCTTTAATGGCCATAACTCTCCCATTAGAATAATTTAATGTTAAATTCATGGCATCTTGATGGTTTATTAATGCCCAGCACAATGTCGCTTTTAATGGGTGAGGTTAATGGCTCAAGTCATGAATTTTTCATGGCTGATTCATGGTTGATCTTGCAGTAGTGTGTATAAGCTTAAGCTTTTGTCGTATTTGAACTAAAATCAATTAGTATAAACGAATTTCACATATAGTTGAAATGCAGATACCGTATTTTGTCTAATAACAGCACCCTCCCTATCAACGCCCCTACATTTTTATGCCCCCGTATCGATAGATCGGGGGCATATTGTTTTACTCGTGTCCGTCTGTCTGTCTGTCTGTCTGTCCGTCCATCTGTCCGAAAACTTAACCTTGCCAATATCTTCAAGCCTATTCAAGATACAAAGCTTATATTTGGCATGATGATAGATCTCAATGATCCGCATCCGCTGGTACCAAAGTCAAGGTCATGTGACAAGGTCAAGGTCATCTGTCAAGGTCAAACGTCCGAAAACTTAACCCGAAAACTTAACCTTGCCAATATCTTCAAGCCTATTCAAGATACAAAGCTAATATTTGGCATGATGATAGATCTCAATGATCTGCATCCGCTTGTACCAAAGTCAAGGTCATGTGACAAGGTCAAGGTCATTTGTCAAGGTCAAACGTCCGAAAACTTAACACGAAAACTTAACCTTGCCAATATCTTCAAGCCTATTCAAGATACAAAGCTAATATTTGGCATGATGATAGATCTCAATGATCTGCATCCGCTGGTACCAAAGTCAAGGTCATGTGACAAGGTCAAGGTCATCCGTCAAGGTCAAACTTTAACCCAAAAACTTGACCTTGCCAATATCTTCAAGCCTATTCAAGATACAAAGCTAATATTTGGCATGATGATAGATCTCAATGATCCGCATCCGCTGGTACCAAAGTCAAGGTCATGTGACAAGGTCAAGGTCATATGTCAAGGTCAAACTTTAAAAAAAAATGCCGTTACGGGGGCATTCGTGTTTCACAAACACATCTTGTTTACTAAGGAAACCCACTTTAAGTGTCCAAATTTTAGGAACTTTTTGAGACATTGTCTCTAATTTGAGATAAATTTCCTCTAAAGAATCATTTATAAGATCTTTAGAAAAAAATCACCTAAAATTAAAGGAAAATGGGCCTAAAAGACATCAATTTAGATATTTTTTTTAAATCAAAAAATGCATACTAGATAAAAGCTCCAAGACCATTCTATGTATAGCTCCTTGGAGCATTTATTAGGAGAAATAAGGTACCGTTTTCCTACTGAATGTAAAAAATTTTCAATCAAATTGCCAATTTCCATGACCTTTCAAGCAGTCTGGCTTTAGTTTTTTCCACAATGATTAGATAAAAAGCAGACATGTAGACAAAGATCAGACTGCACAACTGTGCAGGCTGATCTTTGTCTATACTGTCTTCCATGGTAGAGGACAAGTGAATGGACCAGTGATTCATCAATTTGATAGGTACAGATTCAAGGGGGATCAGTCAGGGTGCATATATGCTGTGTTTAAAGATAGTGGACCCATCATAGTAACGCAACATTTCAGAAGTTTTAAGCTTTACAGTGTTAACTGAGATTTCCTAATGAAACCTTGTTTAACATTGTGGAAGATGATGAGTTCTGAAATGTTGTGGAACTATTACCGGGGCCACTCTCTTTATGTCCAGGCTTCCTATTGTCTGTGCTGATAATTTGACCTATGTTACGGGAGTGAAATAGCCCCATTGAATATTTGTGATATTACATGTTTTACACTTGTTATTACACTAGTGAAAAAGTTATGCAAATGAGCTAAGATAATATAATAATGTTACATTTTCATAGTAAAAATGACTTCAAAATAAATTTGATGACGTAAATTTGCAAAAGGTGTTATATTTACCGAGGAATACTTTGAACCGATAATTTTCTGGAATTTCCTCAATTAACCACAAAAACTCATATCATATTATGAATAGAATGTCAAATTTGTGCTCATTAAATACAGAATTTATAAAACATGTCATCTAAAACACTTTGTTTTTATCTGTTTATAGATGACTTGTTTAATAAATTTGGTATTCAATGGCCACTCATTCAATATCATGCACTGGCTCAATTTTATTTTAACAGAAATAAAACCAAAGGATTCCAACTGGTTTGAGGCAGCCAAGTTTAAGTTTATCCAATTAGCAAGAGGGAGAGATCTCGTTGCCATGGTCCAAGGGATCGAGGACGATTTTGTTGACTTGCGGCTCATTGACACTTCAGACGAACATGTTGACTTGTGTATTGATGATGTGCTAGTCAAATATGGATTTGCTGATATTGTATGATCAGAATTTTGATTGGTTTAGGCTAAATTATATGAAGGCAACAGAAGTTAAATACAAATGCCTAGATCTAGAACTTTTTTTCCGACTGAGGCAACAGGATAATGTTGTCATCTTGAAAGACATCCTTGCATATTAGATAAACAGTCAAACTTGTCCTAGCAGCAACCTGTATCTAGCAAGCAAGCTGTTTTAAGCAAGTGACCCCCAAATTCCAAAATATAGCAATGCAATGAAAATTAAGCTCTATTAAGCAAGTACCTGCCTTAATCAAGCACATTCTTAATGTTTGTTGGTTTCTTGCTTAATACAGTTTTGACTGTAGTCCCTCCTTTGTTTTATAATGAAAAATTTGGCTTTGACCTGCTTGTAAGGTGTTAAAAATTTATTTCCTTGCAAGCTATTGGGACAAGTGCCATTTTTGAACAATATTCTAGGGTATAATTCACAGGTATATAGATCTCATTAAGGAGAAGTGCTGTACACAAGAACTATAACTCTACTCATAATATTTTGTGAGTTATTGCCCTTAGTTAATTGACAAATGATGTGCCATTGACCTGCTCTTATTGGGGGCATAAATGTTTACAAACATCTCTTGTTACAATTAAATGTGCTACTTAAGACAAAATATGTGCTTTATTTTTCAGGTATATCACTTAACTCTTTCTCTTTTTAAGTTTACTTGTCATTTTCTGCTTGGCTGTTTTCAGAGAAAACCCCGAGCTATTGATATAGCCCGGGAGTCATTGTGGGAAACTGTGAAATTTTGTGATATCTCTGGTTCTACTGAAGGCATTCACTTGAAACTTAGCACACATGTTCAACATCAAAATAGCAACCTATACTATCAAGGGGGGTAACTCTTTATGCATTTTGTGCAAATTATGCACCTATTTTTACTTAGATTTTTATCCATAATCCAGCTGAGCGTAGGTACCCATAGGCAGTGCTCTTGTATAGTTGTAATAATGTCCATAAGTTCTGTTATCCCATTATCAAAAAACAAATATAGAAAGTGTTCTTAATTAACCCTTGTCATGCTGAACCCAGAATATTCCTGCTTGGCAGGAGCTGTAGACAAACATCAGCCTGCACGTATGTGCAGTCTGATATTAGTCTACACCACCTGCTTTTCACTTTCAAACCAGAATTGTCAATAGATATAGTTTTTCAAATTAAAATTGGCCTACAGTTGGTACTTTCAGTGCTGTTTGCCCTTTGATTTTGAAGAAAGTTTTTAGCCTAAATTTATTCAACATGACAAGGGTTAAAATATGTTGCAGACAGCAAACAATGTAAATGAATTTTTACAAAAATATTTCTCTGTAGGGGAAGCATTGGAGACAATTTCTTCATTTTCCACAATGTTTTCACTGCTTTTATCATCAGGGTGATCAAAAAGTTGGAAATGGATAAAGTAATCCCTCCAAAAATGTAGAAACTTATAAGTCCCCCACTAGTTACAGATTTGGGGACTCTAGGTTTGCTCGATTCTATCCATCTCTCTGTTCGTCTGTTGCGTTTTGTGCGGAATGTATCTCCTAAATCAATAGTGCTAGGAACCTGAAACTTCATAACACAAATCACAAATTATTGAGAAGTGTCATGAATGAGAACCATAATGCCTATTTTTATAACCCCCCCGTAATCACCTTTGGAAAGGTATGTTGGAGTCTGCTTTATGGTCAGACGTCCATTGTTTGGTCTATCCATCTGTAGCTTTTTCATGTCTTCTTGATTTCTCAGCATCTAATGGGCGGATTTCATTCAAACTTTACAGATGTGATAAGTATCAAGCAGAGATGTGCAAGTGGTATCTTTGTTAAGATCCAATATATTTTGACAGAGTTACGGCCCTTTGATGGAAAATGGTATTTCATTATTGACAAACCCATGTAGGGGGGTTTTAGTCGGCTTTGAGAAAGTCCAGTTTTAATTTAGTGGGGGACTCATGTATTGCATCACTATATAACATGGACTCCTTCATTTCTATTTTGTCATCTTTTAGTCTGTCATTCTGTCAAAAATTCAAGACACATTTTAAATGAAATTTAGATTTAAAACTATGTGTGACCTGTCACGCAAAAAGTGAACATCTTGAACTCTGTGAAATAACGTTTTTGAAAAAAATGATTGATTCCAGTGCATGCCAAATGGAGGTAGCATTTCAAAAATTCTGATACAGAAAGCTAGGATCATTTTAGATTCAGAAAAAATTAGAGTGCGAAAAGTTTCAACCCTAGTCAGTCTACGCTGTCCCCGCAGTCTAATTTAGGTTGACACCTAACGCATTACCCAGATGGCCCCTATTCGCTTCACCGATACATATAGTTTATTTTGTTTGGTGACTACTGGCTTGAATAAAGCTATTGTTTTTGGTTTTGTTTTCTCTATGACAATATCATTTGGAGAGAAAAAATACTGTGGGAAAAATTGGTTTTAGAGTCAACTTACTTCTTTGAATTTCCTCTAATGTTTTCTTCCAATATCATTTCGCAAGGGAATATCAAATAGGGTAAACAGAAACATGAATAACAATAATAAAAATAAAAAAAAAATCTTTTTGAAAAAATACTTTTGATTGCATATATACATATATATGGGACATAATTTGATGTTGACATACAAATACTTAACATTGCCATGTAATAGAGAAAAATGCCCAAATTTAAGGTAGTAGACCCATAATAGTTTTGGAAAAATTTTGGAACTAATGAACTTTAACAGTTTTAACCAAGGTTTCCTATTGATATTTATTAGGAACCTTCGGTCAACATTGTAAAGATCTTTCGGAAATGTTGCAGAACTGTAAAGGTTCCACTACCTTAAGTGGCCTTCATGAATTTGACAAAAATATATCAAATCAAGATATTTATAATTCTTTAATCTGACCTGCACCCAAGCAATAATGATAAAAATTATGTGGGTGAACTATACTATAGTATTGATCTTATAAAGCAAATTGATCAAAATATTAATTTCTGATGGCGGATCTAGGAAAAGAATGTAATGGTAGTACTGGTGTGAGAAACACCAGGAATAAACTGTCAGGTTCTCCAGCGGCCGGGCTATAACCAAAAGATTGTTGTAAGTGGCATCACCCCATTCAAACAAACAAATGTAAGTACAAATTTAACTATTCTTGTCTATTTTGTTTATTCCACTTAAACTATTCTCTTTACTAGCTAGCTGACCAATTTCTTAGATGGATATGTTTCTTTGGATATAAACTTTGGAAAAGAATTGAAGAAGAATTTAAAATAGTCCTCAATTCTTTTCTGAAGTTAATTTCCACAGGATCCTGCCAACTTACATCAAGTCCTAAGGTTCCAAAACCTTTCTCATTGTCAAATCATTCTCATTCGCAAATGAGAATTTACTTAGTCTAAATTTGTATGTCTAAATCTGTAATAATACTGTCTTAAGTGTATGACTGTAAAAGATAGTATTAATAAGTTGTTATTAATAACAACTTATTAGTATTATCTTTTATACTCATACAGTAATTTCAATTTTTCATTTTTTTTCAATTCATTTCAGTTTGGAAAATTCTCAGTTGAGAACGAGAAAAGTTTTATAACCTCAGGCCATGGTAACTTTGAGATTCACAGCTACTTATTTATGGGTTTAGCAAAAATTGTTTCCTTTAAAACCCTGTTGGTATTTTTGTGTTAAAACCCCTCCTTTCAGAAATCCTGGATCCACCATCAATTTGATATGATTATCAAAATTACTGTCAATATTATTATGTTTAACAGTGATAAGCCAAGGCTGTGTTTTTTCACAATTGTCTAAAAAAGATTACTGATGGTCCCACTTAACCTGTTCCTGTAATTGTTGATCATACAAAAATAAAATCTCATTTTAACAAAAATAATTTTTTGTTACCTTTTCTCTGTGCTGAGATGATCGAGTCATTTATTTAGTTTTGACCAAAGAAAACTTAAAGAAATATTAGATAATCATTTGTTTCAATATAAGATCGATTTAAATTTCATTGAGTGAACAACAAAAGTATATTTTAATGATATAGCTTTTATAATTCATTGAATGAAATATCAATCAATCTTTCTCTAAAAACAAATGATTATTTTTTGTTTAACACATTAATGAGACAAAATGTGAAAAATTTTGAACAATTTTTAATGAGGCGCATCATTTTGCACGCCATTATTATGCAACGTTTATGATGACGTCACCATAAACGTCACGTTTGAGGCTCCATTTAGATCTTGGGTGAAATGTACAAAAACGGTCATTATTTTTTGTATTTTCACTGGTAAGACTGTAAGATGATGATTATAACCTGACACTTGAATAGGGCTCATCCGAGAAATCGGTGGAATTGATATTTGAACAGACATTTGTTCCTGTAGAGGCCAATCGCCGGTCCTTATGCATGGTTTCACATAATTACTTTGTCGTCAAATTATTGATTTTGTAGAACCTTCGCA
Organism: Fragum whitleyi; assembly: GCA_948146395.1. Lineage (NCBI taxonomy): Eukaryota > Metazoa > Mollusca > Bivalvia > Cardiida > Cardiidae > Fragum > Fragum whitleyi. The sequence goes on from OX411559.1 coordinate 39,332,713, forward strand.
CGTGCTGTCCGTCATGGCACATTCGGCGTACTTCTCTTTGTAGCTTCTCATTACATTCTCTGCACGTGTAATTAAAGCGTTCTTCCGTCATATGTTTGTAACACCGTTTATTCGGCATTTCCCATAATTTACTGATATTTTTAAACATTGCAATCATTCCCTCTTTCTCGTCTTCCAACGTATTCTTTTGGTGCGTAAGCTTAGTTTCAGTTTGTTTTAAATCATTCGCATAATTCCGCATCACATTTATTTTCTCCTTATATATTCTAATGAGCGTCTCTTGACGAAGATTATGATGTTCGGTACTCCTCTCAATGTCTTCCATTGTAAGCGTCTTTGCGTATTCGATGCACCGTTTGTATAAAGTTTTCATGTCATATTTTTCCGCCAAAATAAGGATTTCTAAAGATCGTTCATTGGATAAAAAGTAGTCCTCACAACGCATTTTCATACTTGGCATGTCATATTCCTCCGCGAATTGCAACAGGTACCTCACATTGTTATCTGAAATGCAAAAAAAGGACAATCAACAATTTGAAACGGACTACAAGGGCGAAGCTCCCATTACGCACATTTCACAATTGCGTAATACAAATAAATCCTCTTTCGAAAAAATCTCGTTGATGAATGATCATAACATGGAAACTACAGCTTATTCAAGCTGTAGTTACGATGTTTGATTATTCACCAACGCCCAAACGCTTGGATGGAAGGCATTGGTCTTTAGTCAAAGTCCACATATCGCCTTTACCCTGTATATTCTTTGGTGGTCGCCTTCGAAATGCGTAAAAAAATCAGAATCCTAGCTACGCCTATGGACTAATCCTACAAAGTGCAACGGTGAGGGCTTTTTAAAGATGTTTTAAATTCAATTTCTAACTTGATATTTCAGAAGGAATGCAAAATAAAATCACTGCAAAGATATTTTTTCATTCGGATTATTTTCGTTATATGTCTACTTTCAAAAACTGACACGAGAAAAAATGTTTCAAGATGCTTAGACGTTATAGTTCTTATGGGGTAAAAAGAAATTTTGACCATAGCTTGTTACAAGATAAGCGTCTTGACAAATGTTTGTTTTGTTTGAATGGGGTTTAATACCGCTTTTAACAATCTTTTAGTCACATTGCGGGGGCTTGAGTACACAACAAGGTATTCATATTTTTTCTCGCACCAGTACTAATGCTACATCCTTTACTTCTCCCAAACTGCTAAATCATTTCTGTTTACGTTTGTCCAGTGACAAATATCGTACATCTTTGTTACTACGGCGACTTGCTAGTACAATACATTGACGATTTTATTCGCTATTTATTATTAAATAGGTCTAGATATTTATTGCACCGCATCTTATAGTGTGCATGAAACATTTTGCTTCAAAAAGAAAATTGGACAAAAGTTAGTCCATTAGAGTTAAAATATTATTCCTTCCAGATATCTTTGTTTTGAGACGGAAAGGTGGAAAGAAAATAGGCTACTTTAAAACACAATGGCGTAAACGCATATATGAAATAATAAAAAAAAAAAATACATGGACCTGGGAACAAAGTTTTTAATACAATTGATAAGATTATTAATATCTCACTTCCATGGTATATTCGCTTTTTTAATTATGATGGGTCTAAACATATGTTCAAGCTGATTTTTGTCGAAGCCTACTACCTACTACAGACATGAATATTTGAAGTTTAATTTAGAACCCACCTGTAATGGGTCTTTGAGAAGAATATATACACTGTAACAATTCCGTTATTTCGTCAATCTTTTTATCCTCCAGTATGATTTCTATGGAAGCGGTCGGGTCCATTCCACTTTCCACGAGCAGCAATCTCCGCCAAACTCCGGACCATTCCGCTAAATATTGTCTGTGTACATAGAGGCGCGTGTCCTCCACAATCATAGTGACGTCACTTAGTTCGTCATGCACTGTGAAATCTCGTGTCATCTGATTGGCCATGCTGATTATTGAAAGCTGAGCTTAATGTGATTTCCTGTCATGCCATGTTCTAGCTGCTTGTATTTGAAAACAGCTTTCACTTAGTAATAATTTTTCTTTAGTTCCTGAAATAAAACGAGGAAATTCAATAAATTTGCGTGAAATACCAAATAAATTGAAGGAGTCATCTGTAAAAGAATAAAAACGAGGCTGTGCCAGATTTATATCTGATTTAGAAGGCAAGTCTGGTTAATACAAACACATTAAACATGTATATAAATTATTATCTCGGCTGTTTCGGGAAAAACCCGAGGTATTGCTATTAGCATTGGTGTCGTCGTTGTTGTCGTCGTCGTGTGTGAATATACTGACATTTTGTAATATATATGTATCTGGTTCTACTGAAGACATTGACTTGAAACTTGGCACACATGCTCACTATCAAAATGCAAACAAATACTATCATGGGGGATACTAAGTAACTGGGACAAATTATGCCCCTTTTTCTTTGATTTTATCCACAATCCAGCACTCAATCGCCGAGCGCAGGCATCCGTAGGCAGTGCACTTGTTTTATCATAAGAACTATTTGATGATCGCAAGTTTGATACAAAAGTTCACAACATCTTTGAAATTGGTCACTTATTCCATGGTTTAATTCGCTGGCGTTGATTTAAAAAGCGTCTGATTGGTTAGGAGCGACACGCAAATGTCATATGTACTTAGTGTTTTGTATCTAAAAAGTATCTTACTCGGTTGTGGGAATTGATAATTGTCGAGGCTCTGCCGAGACGATTATCAATTCCCTCGACCGAGTACGATTTTTAACAATACACTTAGAACGTTTTATTTTTATCTTATAACCTCTATTTGCCTTGTTTTCGTCGATGTTATTGGTTTAACGTTATCCGTCAATAATAGTCGTAAGTCGAAAAATGCCGTCTCGGGCGGGTGGGATATTTCTGTGGACAAAGGAAATACTGAAAAGCTTGAAATTTGACTAAATTTAAAAACGATGAGTTTTATCCGATATGGAAGATTTCTTTGGACAAAGGAATTTTTAGATAATTTCTTTATTCATGAACACCGATTGAAGACACGAATATTATCGAAACAAAGAAGAAAAACTATTTTTCTCATAAGATTTCTGGCAAATTCGTTTATGAATGAAAAAGATAACGGCATATATTTTCAATAATTTATTTTTTGAGTGAAATTTTCGAATCTTAAAATAATTTCAAATTTGCTAATTCTGAAAAATATCTCTCGGAGAATCATGCAAAACGGTTCATATTTCATATTATAAAGCATGATACTATTGTATGAAAAAGAAGAAATTTGCAAAAGAGCAATAACCAAATAGGCATTTCTCTTCTTTTACCAACGATGTATAATGTTTACTATTTGGTTAAAAATAAAGGAATTACTGTTTGCTTTAAACAGCAGTCGGGCTTAAAACAAATCATCTCAAACTTTTTACGTTACATCTCGATGTCCCGCACAAATGAGCCAACCCTCAAAAGCGTTTTTAACCCATAGTTCTTAATATGCGCTTATCGGTCATGGTATGTACATTCCGCAGTGGCGGATCCAGGGTTTCTATATAGGGGGTTCGATTTATCGCTGTAGAATTCGAGTAATTAGTCCCGAAGTATCCCTATCTATGTAGATAGGGATACTATGGGAATAATCGCTCAAACATTGTACATTAGATATAATTCATTTGTGGAATTTTACATTCCTGTCATTAAAACATTACAAAATGGGATCGTTTTTTCTTGTGTTGAATAGTTTTGATCGAATTTCTCCACTACAATAAAGCAATTTGGGTAAAGAGGGGCTTTGTCCGAACCCACCCTGGGTCCGCTACTGTTCCGGTATGATATTCCGTGTAAGTAGATTATTTATCAAAAGACGGCGTTGTCAAAAATGCTAAAACGATTTTTTTTACGCGATAAAAATAAGACGGGATTCCACTCGACCCTTATTCAAGCTCTTAAGCCATAACAACCTTTCTATAAATAAACGGAAAATGCGTAAAGAAATTATACAGAGACAAAACTGATATGAATTTCACTGTTATTGAAATTTGTTATCGATATATCGGCCAAGTATGCCGAACATTTTTGAAGAGGCAGTAAACTCAAACCGAATAAAGTTTCGGTGTTTACTTTGAAGTAGCGATTCAAATCCTTTCTTTGTTGACAAAACGTTTACAAATGGTAATTCGCTATGCACGTACAATTAGCAACATTGTGAAATTGACAATGTGAATAATTTTGGAATAATTTTTGAATGAAATTGAATGAGTGTGATGAGTTAGTTTTGAGTGAAATTAAATGGAGGTAATCCAATATCGCCAAATTTGTTCAGGGTGAAAAAATGGCTTTATTTATTACCTCCCTTTAACGAAACATGCATACGTGTTGTATAAAAAGTTTCCTATTGCTTCAAGAACCAATCAGACGCTTTTAATTTCAATAATGTCAGTGAAATTGCGTTCTGTTTTGCGTTTTTTTGTTTGTTTGTTTGTTTGTTTTTTTCTCTTTCTTTCTTTGTGCTGTATTTATTTTGAATGTAGTTGTTTATCTATCAATTTAGTGATTTTGGAGCATTTATGAATGGTTTGAGCGAGTGTTTGGAATGAATAAAGGGGAACGATGAGTGAGTCGGTTAGAATGGTTTTGATTGAAATGAGTGTCAATTTCACGATGTTACTAACTGTACACTTACGCGATTAGAAATGCACCATTTTTAGCTCACCTGAGCACAAAGTGCTCAAGGTGAGCTATTGGGATCGTAGAATGTCCGTCGTCCGTCGTCAGTCGTGCGTCGTGCGTCGTCCGTCGTGCGTCGTCCGTCGTCCGTCGTCCACAATTTCTTTAAACATCTTCTCCTCCTAAACCAGTGAGCCAATCTTGATGAAACTTGGCAGGGATGTTCCTTGGGTCAAGCTCTACCAAAGTTGTTCAAAGAAATGTAATCCACCCTTAACTTTCCCTTTACCCTAAACAAAAAGGGTGAAAATATGAAAATCTTTAAAAATCTTCTTCTCTGAAACCAGAAGGCAGACAGCTTTCATATTTGGTATGTAGCATCATCTAGTGGACCTCTAACAAGTTTGTTCATATCAAGACCCTGGGTTCATATTTGGGCTTTCCCCGGGCGCAACCCTTTTTACATAGAATCAAAGAGCGAAAATCTTTAAAAATCTTCTTCTCTGAAACCAGATGCCAGACAGCTTTAATGTTTGGTGTGTAGCATCACCTAGTGGGCCTCTACCAAGTTTGTTCATATCAAGACCCTTGGGTCATATTTGGGCTTTGCAAGGGTGCATCCCTTTATCTCTTATGAGCACGAAGGGTAAAAAAACGAAAAATCTTCAAAAATCTTCTTCTATGAAACGGATGGCAGACAGCTTTCATATTTAGTATGTAGCATCATCTAGTGGACCTCTACCAAGTTTGTAAATATCAAGACCCTAGGATCATATTTGGGCTCCACCCGGGCGCAACCCTTTTTACATAGAATCAAAGAGCGAAAATCTTTTGAAATCTTCTTTAATCGAAACCAGAGGACAAACTGCCTTCATTTTTGGTATGTAGCATCATCTAGTGGGCTCTACCAAGTTTGTTCATATCAAGACCCTTGGGTCATATTTTGGGCTCCAACCGGGCGCATCCCTTTCAGCACATCTGAGCACGATTGGTGAAAATAGGAAAACCTTCAAAAATCTTCTTCTCTGAAACCAGAAGGCAGACAGCTTTCATATTTAGTATGTAGCATCATCTTATGGACCTCTTTCAAGTTTGTTCATATCAAGACCCTGGGGTCACATTTGGGGTCCACCCGGGTGCATCCCTTTTTACATAGAATCAAAGAGCAAAAAGGCATCTCTGTCTTGCTCTTAGCTGAAAACGTTCCATGGTATTGATCTTAGGCAATTATCTTCTTTTTGACATCTGCCTATCTAATTAATGTGATGTCCCAGGGGTCAAAGAGACTCAGGTGAGCGATCTAGGACCATCTTGGTCCTCTTGTTTTAAACGCCAACAGACATTTTTTTAGCTTTCACGTCAGACTGCATTGAATGGTTTGACAGTCAGATTACCAATTTACCTCCTATCGTTATTTCTCAAGAATCAACCGAAAAGCAATAAAGAAAGGGTTAACAAATCTTCGATATAATTATCCGAATTACAAAGTGTTTTACAATAAATCTGCCTATTATCCATACATAATAGTTCCTTATTTTGTCACCTGGAATTTTAAACCGTTTTGGCACGCAACGTAGGCTCCTTATATACATAATCCTTAAACCGATTATAGTTTTCAGATACCAAAAATTTCGAATCTGTAAAAGCATTTTATTATGGGTTTAATTATTGTCTTTAGCTTAACTGGCTGAAGGCCCCTTAGAATATTATCATCCGCACAGGCAGACCAGAGCCTCAATTCAAGACAAATTGTTCAATATGTCTCGCACGGACTCAAATGATATTTGCGTTTTGTTATCACATCTTAGACCACGCTTTAAGCGAATTGGCCAATCAGAGAACAGTATTTCAAAAGTATAAATTACAGATACAACTCCGAGCCTTGTATTTACAGATATACGATGGTAGTATATCGTGAACGTGAATCTCGACAGGTTTTGTGTGCCGCGTCATTGAAAAAAGATGACGAGCATTTTATATGAGCGCCTTTTTCTAAAAGACTTTTTACAGTCGCAAAAATAGAAAAGATCTACAGAAAGTTACTGAAATAGATTCATAAGTATTTTCAGCATTATTACACATATAAACAGTAATATCAAAGCGATATTTACTCTTTTTTTTATTGAACAGAGGTTCGGGTTAAAATTACAGAAAATGTTAGAAAAGCGTGGTCTAAGTCAGATAGAAAATCTCGTGCAGCGGTATATGGGAAATAGACACTCGCTGACGCTCGTGTCTATTGCCCATATACCACGACACTCGCTTTCTATCCTATACACATATAATCAAGCTGTAGATGCGACGTTTTGGTCGGTCATCAGCGATATATTACTTTTTAATAACACAGTTGATCTTTATTTATTTCATAACTTGCAAGTTTTTACCCCAGCACCGTTAAAAGCGTCAAATAAATCGATGTGAAATCAACAATATCGATTTTAAGTAAGAAATCTACGATTGGTATCGATCTAAATGGATTTTAATGACGTGAACTTTTGTGCCTCTCAGCTCAATGAGATAACCTGTGAACTGCTCTAAACCTTACCAAGGTTGAGACAAAAATGTGACCCGTCACGCGAAAAAGGACCATTCGGTAACCACGTAATCACTATAGGGATGAGTGTCTTTTTCACTGCGTTTATTGGGGTATAAAGTGCAATTGCCTTAGCACATGGCAAATAACGCCCGTAGGGCGTTATGTTTAAGCCATGTGCTAAGGCAATCGCACTTTATACCCTTATAAACGCTGTGAAAAAGACACTCTGCCCTTATAATTGCAATCCCCTTGGTCTAAGAAACTATTAAAATACTCGGCTAAACATTGAAGTTTCGAGTCTACTTTCTGCGTGTATTACATAATCTATTTTTAGATCGTGTATTTCTTCTCGCTATCGAAGTTAAACGGCATAAAGTTAAACAAATGGTACACAAACAAAAGACAATTTGACATTCGTAGAGGTACTTATGATCTAAACATAATTTTGACAAGTTATTCTGCATTTTAAACCGAAACTATCGTGATCGGGCTTAGCTGAGAGGGTTGCTTGGTGGTCTTCGTCGACTCGCTGTAAACATCGACTCAGAATCTGAACTGCATGCTTTTAATCCTAAATTCTTTCGAAAATATTTTATTATATTAAATAGCAATATTACGATATGGAAAGGGAACGAGGGGTTTTCGAGTTCCTAAAACACAGGACATGCAGATCAAAGGTCGGGGGATTCCCGATAGACCTATTGCATTTTATACAGATATAAATTGCAATGGATTTCCCCACGTGATGCGATTTAAACCAATCAAAATTCTTTATTTCATTAGATTGCAATTGTAGAAATATCACATTCAAGTGGTATAATTTAACGATATCGATTTTTGGAGTGGAGTTTAATGCCTCTTAAACAGACTTTCGGTCATGTCGCCGCGACCGGAGCATCTAACAAAAGATTCCTAGTATTTCTCGCATCAATACTGTCAATATATTGTTTGATAATCCATATAGAGGTTTACTATCATCCATCCATTGAAGGTAGTCAATTCTCGACAAGGATATGTTTGTCAGCCCGATTGACTCAGTTGGTAGAGCACCGGACTTCAAAAACATTGACGTTCGATACCCTTGCTGGCACACTATTAGTTATACGGTTTCTTGCCGGGGTATATGACGATTTATTCCCGGCTGGAAAAAATGATGTCACCCGAGCCGAAGGCGAGGGTTGACATCATTTTTACTGCCGGGAATAAATCGTCATATACCCAGGCAAGAAACCGTATTACGAATTTATTATACTTCAAAGTTTTGGGGCTAAATATCTGTCTTTTGCCTATTTTAGGCGTTCGTATAAACCGATTTCTTTTTAACCACCAATACCCCTTAATGCGCCCCTATGAAAAGTAAACATGTACAAATGGACGTCATATATAGTTGTGACGTCACACTACTACACTCTGCGCTATTGTGATATGGAAGCGTTTGTTGGCTGAAACTGCGAGAAACTTGGCACTTTAAATGGACAGATTTGTACAAATTTAAGGTATTTATTGACATCTATATCATTTTTTATTTTGCACATTATTAACTGACATCCTTTTCAACTGTATCCTAGTGTGTATATTCGGGTCGTGTTATCAGCGAAGCGAGAGAAACATGGCTGCCATTACCGTTTCGATTTTTTGTCTATGTTCACGTCGAGGCACCTTAAGGAAACATTAGAGGTAATACCGGAGCGGCCGTAGCTATCAATGTTTGTAAGGTCAGCATTAACCAATGAAAATGCTAGAATTTTCTTTGCAGTATAATAATAAAGCACGTTAAAGAACCGTGGCGGATCTCGGTTGTAGTTTCCTAGCACTATCACCCCTCACAACTAAATGTCTTTTGGGGGCGTCGCTCATATGGGCATATGCTACTGTAGCGACGATAAATAAACGGAAATAGACAAGGAATTGTGCCATCACAAGGAAGAGAGAATATTTAACTACATGTATTTATGATATTTTATTGAAACTACATACATTTGTTTGCACCAAAGCATCTACATAAGATAAATTTCGTTGATTGAGATAAGAATATACTTTTCTCTGGAGAATTCCCAACAAATTCCTTTGTGCATGATTGGGCAACACAGTGAATTAATATTTTTACGGAAAAACATTATAGGTCCTCAGGCCTTCCATTAGTCTCAAGAGAAGACTCTGATCAGACTGTGCGGATACACAGGCTGATCCGAGTCTTAACGTTGGGCACGTTTGAAATTTTCGGGAATGACGTGCACAGGTTCAAATGTAATAAACATTTTCCTAGCGAATTTTAAAATAAAAAGCAATAATCAATAATCCAAATAATGTATCAATAATTTATATAGATCACGGTCGTTATTTGGTTTAATTGCCCAAAACGGGTCACCCGTTTATTGAAATATTATTTTGTCCGAGGATTTTATAGCACTGTATCGAGAAAACTTTCAATTGTAAGAGAAAGCGAGAGTAAAAATGAACATGAAAATTCATACTTGCTGAGTGTAAGTTACCATGCGTTCAAGAGAACGAAGCTCGTGTTTGGGCCTTTCTATTTAAACATGCAGTCGGTTTCCTGCCACAGACAAAGGAATGTACAATTTCTTTGACGTACAGTTAACAACATCGTGTATTTGACAGGCTGAATAATTTTGAATATTTTTCGAAAAATATTAAATGAGTGTGTGGAGCGAGTTTTGGATGAAATCAAAGAGAAACATTACAATATTGCTAAGTTCGTCCATTCATGTGCATTTTGGATAATTTAGTAATAAAGTATAAATTATCCGACTTAGCAAGAGCCGTGATTTTCAAGTTACGCTGACCCCCCCCCCCCTCTTACAGTAAGTGGCAGCGTAAAATTGACATTTGCCTCGATTAAACCATTCAAAACACTCGCTTAGAGATTCATTCATTCATTCATTCATTCATTCATTTACTCACTCATTCATTCATTCATTCATTCATTGATACATTCATTCATTCATTCGTCAATTCTGTCTTTCATTCGTTCATTCCAAACACTCACTCAAACCATTCGAAAACACCCAAAAAGTCGTTCTAAAACGCTTGGAAATCGTTCAAAACACTTCATTCAACTTAACACACGTATTAGACGATTGTATTGGCTGATGTAGGTTTCTTAACGTTTGACTGGGACGTGAAGAAAATCAATTTGGAAAGGAAAGAACTTATATTTTTCTAAAGGAGGTAATAAATCATCGCTAATTTCGTCCAATTTGGACGAAATTTACGATTATGTATTATGTCCCTTGGTGTTTTCACTAAAAACTCTTTCCACACACTCGATTCAATTCCATTCCTAGATCATTCCTGTTGCACGATATCGTTAAATGTGTCTGTACATTACTTCGAAAGAATGTCCCAGTCATCAGCTGAGGGATCCTTGCCATTGAATAAACAAGCAATTACTCAAATGTTTCTTTCATAACCCGAATTATATTTAGATTTTTTCTATTTTTCAATTTGATAAAAGGAATAAACACTCAGGGTTTTTTCTGCAGCTGTCAGCAATTCAGACCCGACTGAATATTTTTCGTCTACTTCATTTATAATACTTTCTTACCTTCATTTTTGATAACTTTCCACAATTTCCAACAGAGAATCACCTCTTAGAAAAACAATCCGTTGCTTAATCGTCGCAATTCATTCGAATATAAGATGGGTGAAATCTTCCAATATTGAGCTGGCATATTTTACAAAGAGAGAAACCAATAATAGATCGTCTTCGCACAAAGTAAATACTCGATTTGAAAGAGAAAATATCCCCGATTGTTCATTTGTAAGACTTTAAGCGGATAAAAGAACAAGAGGCCCAAGAGGGCCTGTATCGCTCCACTGGCTTAAAAAACTCAAGATTTTAAAGAGAGATATTGAAAATAGAAGGTAATTAAAGTGAACAGCATTCAGAAGGAATTCAGACTTTTTCTAAGTTGAAACTGACTTATGAAGGAGTGAACTTATTTAACTAATATGTAAAATTACAAGGAAGAAAACTATTTAGATATCACTTTGAAACAAGAGGACCAGAATGGCCTTAAACTGCTCACCTGAATTTTATTGATCCAGTGGATCTCATCCATCCAAATTTCTTGAACAACTTTAGAATAGGGTATGCAAGGAACAGTCTGGTAAAGTTTCATTGAAATTTGCCCAATGGTTCATGAGGAGATGTCGTTCAGAGATTTCAGGGTCAAAATAAGCCCTGCCCTGCCACGCCCATATTTGGGGGTCAATCAGAATTTCTTGAACAACTTTAAAAGAGGGTCACCCAAGGAACATTCTGGTAAAATTTCATTAAATCAGCCCAATGGTTCAGGAGGAGATGTCATTCAAAGATTTCGGGTCTAAATAAGCCCCGCCCTGCCACCCCCAAATTTGGGAATCAATCCAAATTTCTTAAACAACTTTAGAAGAGGGTCACCCAAGGAACATTCTGGTAAAGATTTCATTGAAATCGGCCCAATGGTTCAGGAGGAGATGTCGTTTAAAGATTTTGGGGTCAAAATAAGCCCTGCCCTGCTAGGCCCATATTTGGGGGTCAATCATTATTTCTTGAACAACATTTGAAGAGTGTCACCCAAGGAACATTCTGGTAAAGTTTCATTAAAGTTGGCCCAATGGTTCAGGAGGAGATGTCATTCAAAGATTTTGGGGTCAAAATAAGCCACGCCCGTATTTGGGGGTCACTCCAAATTTCTTGAACAACTTTAGAAGAGGGTCACCCAAGGAACATTCTGGTAAAGTTTCATTGAAACAGGCCCAATGGTTCAGGAGGAGATGTTGTTCAAAGATTTTGGGGTGAAAATAAGCCCCGCCCTGCCATGCCCATATTTGTGGGTCAATCCAAATTTCTTGAACAACTTTAGAAGAGGGTCACCCAAGGAACAATCTAGTCAAGTTTCATTGAAATCGGTCCAATGGTTCAGGAGGAGATGTCATTCAAAGATTTTGGGGTCAAAATAAGCCCGCCCTGCCACGCCCATATTTCGGGGTCAATCCAAATTTCTTGAACAACTTTAGATGAGGGTCACCCAAGGAACATTCTGGTAAAGTTTAATTGAAATCGGCCCAATGGTTCAGGAAGAGATGTTCAAAGATTTCGGGGTCAAAATAAGCCCTGCCCTGCCACGCCCATATTTTGGGGTCAATCCAAATTTCTTGAACAACTTTAAAAGAGGGTCACCCAAGGAACATTCTGGTAACGTTTCATTGAAATTGGCCCAATGGTTCAGGAGGCGATGTCATTCAAAGATTTTGGGGTCAAAATAAGCCCTGCCCTGCCACGCCCATATTTGGGGGTCAATCAGAATTTCTTGAACAACTTTAAAAGAGGGTCACCCAAGGAACATTCTGGTAAAATTTCATTAAATCGGCCCAATGGTTCAGGAGGAGATGTCATTCATAGATTTCGGGTCTAAATAAGCCCCGCCCTGCCACCCCCAAATTTGGGAATCAATCCAAATTTCTTAAACAACTTTAGAAGAGGGTCACCCAAGGAACATTCTGGTAAAGTTTCATTGAAATCGGCCCAATGGTTCAGGAGGAGATGTCATTCAAAGATTTTGGGGTCAAAATAAGCCACGCCCGTATTTCGGGGTCAATCCAAATTTCTTGAACAACTTTAGAAGAGGGTCACCCAAGGAACATTCTGGTAAAGTTTCATTGAAATCAGTCCAATGGTTCAAGTAAGTTGTCATTCAAAGATTTTGGGGTCAAAATAAGCCCGCCCTGCCACGCCCATATTTAGGGGTCAATCCAAATTTCTTGAACAACTTTAGAAGAGGGTCACCCAAGGAACATTCTGGTAAAGTTTCATTGAAATCAGCCCAATGGTTCAGGAGGAGATGTTGTTCAAAGATTTCGGGGTCAAAATAAGCCCCGCCCTGCCACGCCCATAATTGAGGGTCAATCCAAATTTCTTGAACAACTTTAGAAGAGGGTCACCCAAGGAACATTCTGGTAAAGTTTCATTGAAATCGGCCCAATGGTTCAGGAAGAGATGTCGTTCAAAGATTTCAGGGTCAAAATAAGCCCCGCCCTGCCACGCCCATATTTTGGGGTCAATCCAAATTTCTTGAACAACTTTAAAAGAGGGTCACCCAAGGAACATTCTGGTAAAATTTCATTGAAATTGGCCCAATGGTTCAGGAGGAGATGTTGTTCAAAGATTTTGGGGTCAAAATAAGCCCCGCCCTGCCACGCCCATATTTGGGGGTCAATCCAAATTTCTTGAACAACTTTAGAAGAGGGTCACCCAAGGAACATTCTGGTAAAGTTTCATTGAAATCGGCCAAATGGTTCAGGAGGAGATGTCGTTCAAAGATATCGGGGTCAAAATAAGCCCCGCCCTGCCACGCCCATATTTGGGGGTCAATCCAAATTTCTTGAACAACTTTAAAAGAGGGTCACCTAAGGAACATTCTGGCAAAGTTTCGTCAAAATCCACCTATTGGTTTAGGAGGAGAAGATGTTTAAAGAAAAGTTTACGCACGGACGCACGCACGGACGCACGGACGCACGACGGACACCTCGCCATGACAATAGCTCACAGGCCTTCGGCCAGTGGAGCTAAAAAACTGCTTCACTTATGGTATGGCAATTTGTAAATATTGAGGACAAATATACACAGGGTATTTAAGTAATCATTTTGACGTTTGCATTTTTGCCTTATCATACTGTTAACAATATCGTGAAATTGACCCCATCTAGATTTAAAGCATTCTAAATCACTCACTTAGCGTTCAAATGATTCATTCCAAATACTCACTCAAATTTCTCAAAAGTGTTCCGTGCAAGATAAAAACAGAAAGGTAAGTAGAATTTTTAAAGGGAGGTAATAGAATTTCGCTTATTTCGTCTAGGTTGGACATGAATCACAACTCTTATATTTCCCTAAAACTCATTTTTCCTTTCATTCATTTTTCATCCGAAAATAATTCCAAAATCAACCAACTTGTCAATATGACGACGTTGTTAACTGCACGTGGTTTAAGTTGTGAATAATGTTTCAAAACGATCAAACCTTTGTGTCTAGTAAAGACCAGGATCAGCACGTACAGACGCATAGACTGACTGGAGTCTTCACTGTGCACTCTATAGAGATAAGACACTTGGAGAATATATTTGGTTATGTTTCGTTTCCTTAAGGAAGTGCATGCGTTATAGTTGCGCAACATTTCGGAACCTATGATCTTTCACAATGTTGACCGAGGATTCCTTATGCAAACATTAGGAAATCTCGGTTAACAATGTTAAAGTTAATGACTTCCGAAACGTTGCGGGACTATTACGATTCCACTACCTTAAACCTCACCATGCTGTTAAAAGCATATTCCCAGTTGACAGAGGGCATAGACTTAGATCAGCATTTAGAGACATGCAGTATGATCTTTGCCTTCAATCATTGCTTTTTAACTTAATTATCCGCGGGCAAAGAACTTAGAGACGACTTGAGCCAGGCTAAATGAATTAGCTGAAAATTCGAGGATTGTCTGGAATAAAATTTAAGATTGACAGGTAAGATTTTAGTGAATTTAGCTCGTGAAAAACGTTTTTAAAGAAAACACCCTTTATTAACAGCATATAACTCGTTAGGAGAATATTCTTAGCACACTACTTAAACTCTACGGGCTGCTCGATGTCGCCAAAAAAAAACCAACAAACAAAAAAAAAAAAAAAAAAAAGAAAAGAGAGAAAGACAGAAAGGAAAAATTACTAAGAAAAGAGAAGAGTATGGCCTACATATCTTTTTTATTTCTTCTAGCTATGAAAATAAAAAGCAAATCGCGCTGTATGAATACTCTGATGTCTGGATTTTTTTCACTTTAATATCACGTTCTAGAACGGTCAAAGAATAGTTCTTGATTTTTGTCGCAGGATTGTTTTGAAGCATCATCTTAATGGACTGACAGCAATTATAGGTCTTTAGAATAATTTGATACGATATATTTAAGAATGACCAGGAAAAGATGTGATTAATTGAAATATCCACGCTGTTTTAGTCACAGTTTCTGATAGCCGTAAAAGCTTCGTCACCAATGAAGACAAAAACGGCATCTGGAAAGAGGGGATCACAGGCGTATGCCCCGCATCCATTGTCCAACGTGTTATAGATGATGCTTATACAACCGGTCGTATTCAGACACACAGCCTTGCAATCGCTCACGCTCGCTTCGTCTGAGATGGAAAGCAAATCCGCTTCAGGACAGTTTATACCGCTACCTGGGTAATCTATAAAAGTGTCACCGTACACGGCACAATCTGGAATTATAGACAAATAAAAAGAACAACAAGTAATCAATTGACAAATTCAGGCAAAATCTTCGAAATGGATCGGTTATATTCGGCTTTGCGAAGATGATACCGTGACACTTCGGAATCAACTCCTATTACCTCTATTAGGCTTCGAAATGATGTTTTTAGTACGGTATTTGTTTCCTATATGATTTCGAAGGGAAACGAAGTTACCATAGAAATTCCGATGTCGGACTGGTTTCAAAAGTGTGCATTACACTCCCACTACATTAATGACGAGATGTCACCTTGAGATCGCTCAAACTTTATCTTAGACGGTAAGCAGGGGCCCGTTTTACTTAACATCTTGCGTAAGTCAAAAATTAAAGTTGCTTCTACAGTAGTAACTAAATATGGAATTTTGCCATGCATCATCTGATTGGAATCGTCTTCTCACATATTGCAAGGCAGAATCGAACTATGAATGAAAACACCAGGTACGATTTGTGATATTGACTAACGATTAATTATGCCGTAAGAAGTTTAGTACAACGGGCCCAAGGTCTTCTTCAAATCGGGAGCCCTCGGCGATTCTACGCAATAGAGCTCGGGAATAATCACGGCGCTGACAGGTAAGCGCGCCATTTGGCATGTTGGTTTACTCATATTATGATGAACGAGAACAATAAAAAGCGACGAGATATTAAAACTCTAAAAAATGAAATTTGATAATATGCACATTTTCAAGGAAGTTCATTATTTATTTTGGTTACTAGAATTAGATCTGTGGACAAAGAAGCTAACACCTATTTATTTAAAAGATGAACATAGTATTTGATGATTTCACGAAGGTTTGATACTACAAATCTGATCACACTCGTTAAGCGGATTCATACATGAGTGTGATTAGGATTTAAGTTTCATACCTCCATGAAGACAACAAATACGATCATCATATTTTATAATTTAATATACAAACTACATTTTTTCAGCCTTGCATTTATGTTGATAAAACGATGCAAACTGTTTGCAAATTATACCCCGCTTTGCGACTAACAACATCCCTTTCGACTTTTGGGCTGTCATTTGAATTTCCCAAAATATATAAATCTTTGCCTTTATTGGATTATTCCACTTATTCACTCACCTTGGACACACGTGTCGTTCAGCTCATGGAATCCAGGTGAACAGACACACGTATCGTTGCGATAACATTCTCTGTTGGCGCCAAAACAAGGGGAACCAGCACAATTTCCTGTAGTAAACATTTGAGCGTGAAGCGAGTTATGAAATAATGTTTAAGGGTGGTGATCCAATATGGCTAATTTCGTCCATCTTGGGACGAAATTAGAAATATTTATTACCTCCATTTGTAGAAATATACATACTTTCCAATTTGTGTATCTTCAAGAATCAATCAGGCGTTTAAAAACTCCCAGCAGAAAAACGAATGATTTGATAAATTTCAATGAAATGTTGGTCGTTTTTATAGATTTCGAGCTATTTGTAATGATTTCGGAGTGATTTGAGTGAGTGTTTTGAATGAATGGAGCGCTGAGTGAGCGATTTAGAATGGTTTTGTTTGGGGTGTATGTCAGTTTCACGATGTTTCTTAATGTAGAATGCCGTGCGAAAAGAAACGGCCCCTGTCAACTTGCGCAGATTGCACATACCGACTATGACTGATACTTTTTGCCTTCTGCATATTTTCTGAATATAGATTGATTGATTTATCTACGAAATCATGTAAGAAATGCGACTTACAGCTGACCTCTGCTGGGCATTTTCTCGATTTTTCGTGCCTAGTATCTATAGATCGGTAGCATATTGTTTTACCGATGTCCGTCTGTTCATCTGTCCGTGTGTCTTTCACCCTGTCTGTCTGACTGAGAAAACTCATCAGTTTTATTTTCTTGGAACTTCAATCATAGTCCCCTTACCCTTATCCCTATCACTTTACCCGCAAACTTAACTTGTTAACTAACCATAACTTAAACACGATTCAAGTGACTTTGCCTATTTCTGGCTCGATGCTTCCTCAAACAAACAATCAACCAAACAAAAAACAAACAAACAAACAAACATACAAACAGCCCACAATCCAATGTTAATATCTAGGTCATCCGTCAAGTATCAGAAGCAATTTCTCATTTTCAACAATTCGAGGTTTTATAATTCAGGGACGCTAGCAGTCGAAATTTCGTGGAATGGGATGATTAAATAGATACATACCTTTACAAAACGTCCCGTTTCCTATAAATCCATCATTGCATCTGCAAGCGAACCGAACTGTGAGGTCAAAACATGTTGCATTTGGGTCACAATTGTTTAATGTAGAGTTTTCACATTCGTCAACAGGCATCCGAGCTAGGAAATAGGAAACAGTTTGGGTAATGTAAAACTACTCTTTTTCCTTATTATTTCACATAAAAGCTTTACATGTATTTAAAAGTTCACTCCTGATAGATGTCGGAATTCTATTTTAATATGCAGGGGACAGTAGTTTGGTTTCATTTTGTTTACATAGGGGATAATCGTTTGTTTCAGTGTAAGATCGATTTATATTTCATTGAGTGAACAACAAAAGCTATATTTTCACGAGTGGCCGAGCCTCGAGTGAAAATATAGCTTTTGTTTTTCACGAAATGAAATATTAATCGATCTTACTCGAAAAACAAACGATTATTCTATTTCTTTAATACAAAAATGAGACAAAATGTGGAATTTCTAGGACAATTTTTCATTTAGCGCGTCATTTTGCACGTGATTGCTATGCAACGTTCATTGTGACGTCACATATTTCGCCCCGCATAGATGACGTCAGATAGGATGAAATGCACAAAAGCAGGGTATAAGTTTTTGATAATTTCACTGCTTTTGCGGTGAGTTTATCAAGTAATAATCTACCGTTATTTCTCGATAAACCACCGAAAAGCATTAAAGAAATTTTATTCAAAAATAGTGGAGCGATACGTCCAGGGTCGTTGAACTCTTGGTTATTTGTTGGTCTGATTTAGAAATCTTTCCTAGTTCATATTGTCCAGTCTCTCAAAAGTTATCATGCTTCTTGGAAAATGTTCAGGGTTTCATATTTTGAATCAATTAAAATTTGTCACGTATAAAGGAGGTTAAATGTCATATAGGTGTTTACATTGATTTTATGTTTTCGACTTGTTAATGAAAAAGTCTATGTTTGTGTCATACATATCTCATTTGAGAGTGTTGATACTTAGTATGTAGGTTTGTTTTAGCTCCCGTGAGCATGAAGTGCTCAAGGTGAGCTATAGTAATCGACCAATGCCTGACGTCCGTCCGTCTTTCCGTCCATCTATACATCAAATATTTTAAAAAATCTTTTCCTCCCAAACTATCCTTCAGATTTCAACCAGACTGCACAGAAATTATCCTTAGGATAAGGGCTTTCAAATACCTCACAGAATTGTAATCCGTGAAGAATTTTGGTTGCCATGGTAATGTAGTGAAGAAACTTAGATAATCTTCTATCGATCCGTTAGGGCTAACACATTCATAATTTGTATGTATCATTTTCAATGCTAGTCTAACATTGTACTTCAAATAGCGGATACCGATGTGCTCATGCAAGTTGAATTACTTTCCTCATTCCGCATATTGTTTTACTATTGTCCGTCTGTCTGTCCGTCCGTATGTCTGCAAAACTTAACAAAGATACAAGCCTCAGGTTTGGCATGGTGATAGATCTCAATAATACGCATCTTTTGATTCCAATGTCAAGGTCATGTGACAAGGTAAAGATCCTCTGATAAGGTCAAATAACTAAATAACTAAAAATCTTAACCCAAAAAACTTATTATTGCCAATATCTTCAAGTCTATTCAAGGTACAAACCTCTTATTAAGCATGGTGATAGATCTAAATGATACGTATCTGCTTATATCAAGGTCATGTGTTAAGGTAATCTGTTAAGGTAAAATAACTAAAAAACTTGACCAAAAAACATAACTTGTTCAGTTTATTCAAGCTTATTTTAGATACCTTTTTCACAATTAGCATATTGAAAGATCTCAGTGATGTACATCTGTAGTTATCTAGGTCATGTAACAAGGTCAAGATTATCTGTCAAGGTCATCAATTTGAGAAAAATGCTGTTGCGGGGGCATTTGTGTTTCACAACTACACATCTTGTTTTATTGATATGTTAAGTTTGACATTTGCCTAGGTAAGGCCATAGTTGAAAATAAACATTTTAGGGATCAATCGTGTGCTTATTTTTATTCCTGATCCATGACTTGATAATGTACTCTATATGTTGCATATCTTTAAATAGAATTGCCCACATTACGTGAGTGATATGCATAGAAATTTACCCTATCGTATATGGCACTCTGCAAAGATAAATAAAAAAACTACTTTTACAGTTAAACTCATTGTGAAATTGGCATTCACCACATCAAAACTGTAATCACTCATTTGAAGCGCTTTATTCTTTCATTCATTAAAACCCTCCCTCAAACCAATAAAAACACTCAAAATTTACTACACGATACAACTATATGGTCATGCGAAAAGGGACCATCTGGGTAGTGCGTAAAGTGTCGACCCTTGTCAAACTGTGATGCACTTTACTTATTTTCTGCATCTAGAATGATCAATCTACCTTCCCTTGAAAGAATTTTTGAAATGCTATCTCTCGTTGACCTATGCTGGACCAATTTTTTTCGAATATTTATTTTACTGAGTCCCCAGATAGCCCCTTTTCGCGTGACGGATCACAATTGCATCCTGCTTTGCCAGAAAATGCAGGCACAAAGCTGGGTACAATGTCTTCTGATACGTATCGCGCAACGTTTGACACTAACGTATTTTGAAGTACATGTTGGCCAAAATATAAAAGGTCCTGAATGTTGGATATTTAGCAATTTAAGGGATAATTTGCAAGGAAAACGTTGTTGGAAAAGAAGAAATTTCTTTTAATAAGCAACTTCTTATTTTTCTACAATATTTTCCATTTTGGCAATGCAAATTTTAGTATTGGCAATTATTTTTCAAAAATCGACAGTACTAAATACTGCCAAGAAGTACAGGTCTGAAGGACCTGCAGCATGTTAACATCTACCACTCCTCCCTAAAATCTACAAGTCTCGGGCCCGATGACTGGTGATAGTGTCGACCCTTATCGCGAAAGTTTTCTTTTTTCGAATGCATGTCAGTTGTACTTACCTCTAGAGAAACACGGACAGCGATTAGGAGGCGAAACTCCGAGAAGTGAAACTCTTACTATCACAGCCTGCATAAAAATGACATAATACTCTCTTTTATCTTAAACATGCCTCTAATTTACCTATATTATTTGTCTTTTCAGCTGTGTTTTTTTTTCACATGCATTTTGGAAAAGGGAGCGAAACCAGGTTTATTGGGAAAAATGCAAAATTTTGTCAAAACTTAGGGAAAATATGATTACCTGTATAATGGTTTGGGACAAAACATTGAGTTTTTTTTAACAATTTACTACCAAGTTAATGTTCTCTTTGTCTTTTAAAACATTTAAATTGCAATTAAACTAAGTAACATAATCTTTAGAAAGAATATAAAAAATACTATTACTTTTACCTTTTTTGGCAAGACCCTCTACTTTGTTAATGATATATTTTTTATTGAGATAGGAAAAATGTTAGTTTTTTGGTATTGGGAACGGGTCGCTTTTTTAGGATATCATCAAGAAGAAAAAAAGGCTGCTTTTAAATCTTTGAACCCTTCTTTATCTATCTTTTTTAATTACAAACGTCCATAAAAAGTGTATTTTAAAGACATGGGCTTGATAACAACAAATCTTACACATCGATATTTCAATTGAAAATGTTTCAAAGTTACACAAAATGTATCCATTGATCTCTTTTATCTAAGGTTGTCCAGTCTTAATGCTAAATGTTTAAATCGGTATGAGTTTTGTTTTTTCGTTATTTCTGGTATGATAGAGACTTTTAAAATAATTGTTTGGTTCAACCAAGCTATGGCGATATGCTTTCCAGATATCGAGCTGACTTTGACATGTCTAATCATGGGAGTTTTTTGTTTAAAATTACGTAAGATCATGCTAATTTGATTTTGACTTTTGTATGACTTTTTAGATAGGCCCGAATTAATGGCATATACATTCAATCCTGTACAGTTTTGTGTTTTCTTCTTAACAAATCAGTTGTATCAAACCTAATGTTAAAACTTGCTATTGTGACATCTTTTAAGTTATCCATTCCAAAACGATCAAAAATCAATCAAAGCCTAAAGAACTACATATCAATCGCTCACAAATTCTATGATTTCACTGACTTGCCTAAATTTGGAAGCGCCTGATTTGTGGAGACATACAAATATGATCATAGAATTCGTTTGAATTTTTTTATATATAGAGGAAATAAATGTAGCTGATTTCGATAATCTTGCAAGAAACAAGCTATATTGTTTTACATCTTTTTAGTTTAAGTCAAAAAATAAAAATTCCATTTATTCCGAAAACCATGTCAATTTCATGATGCTCAGAAATGTACCTAAAGGTTTTTATACTTCGCTAATTATTAAATCTTACCAAAAGTATAACAGAAATCACTCTTAAATCCATGTTTACATTCAGTTACTGACGAAATAATACAAAACATATGAATTATTTTGAATTTTTTAATCAATTCTTCGGCCATCACTTCCGCATTTATGCTTATTAAGCAGAATAATGTGGTTGCGTAACTTGTCAAATTATGTAATCCGCTGTTGGCTGTTTTACAAAAAGTCTTTCAATGTAAATCATTGAAAATGCAGCCGACGAATAAATAGAATACATTTGATCCGTTCTCCAGGAAAACTTGCCTAAATGACATTAAGATTGACAATACGATGGCTCAGCTCGAAACAGTTGTAACTCCCTATGAATTATGAAGTTAAAGGGATACCCTCCTCTCTGAAATATTATAGTTGTATCAGATTTTATGTATCAGCTGAATATCTCTGAGGGTTAAGAAAAAAATCCAGAAAACTGAAATTTTCTGATAATTTTCTAAGTCAAGGATCCGTATCTTCCACAAAAATCAATGGACCGGAACCAAACTCGAACCAGTTCTGTAACTCAATAATGAGGACTCTCATACCAAAAATAAGCTCAAAACCTCTGAGGGTTAAGAAAAAAAAGTCCGCAAAAATCCGCTGTAATTTCTAAGTCCAGCATCCGTATCTTCCACAAAAATCAATGGACCGGAACCAAACCTGTATATGTTCTGTTACTCATTGATGCGGACTCACAAACCAAAAATGAGCTCAATATCTCTGAGGTTAAGAAAAAAACCCGGAAACTGAATTTTCCTGGAAATTTTCTTAAGTCCAGGATCCGTATCTTCCTCTAAAATAAATGGACCAGAACCAAACTCAAACATGTTCTGTTACTCATTGATGCGGACTCACATTTCAAAAATTAGCTCAATATACCTGAGGGTTAAGAAAATAGTCCAGAAAACTGAAATGTTTGGTAATTTTGTAAGTCCCGCATCCGTTTCCTCCACAAAAATCAATGGACCGGAAAAAAATCGAACTTGCTCCGTAACTCTTTGATACAGACTCACATACCATAAAATCTGCTCAATAGCTCAAAGGGTTAAGAAAAAAAGTCCGGAAAACTGAAATTCCGAGGTAATTTTTAAGCCCAGCATCCGTATCATCAACAAAAATCTATGGACCGGAACCAAACTCGAAATTGTTCTGTAACTCATTGATGCGGAATCACATACCAAAAATAAGCTCCATACCTCCAAAGGTTAAGAAAAAAAGTCCGGAAACTGAAATTTCCTGGTAATTTCTAAGTCCAGCATCCGTATCTTCCCAAAAATCAATGGACCGTAACCAAACTCGAACTTGTTCTGTAACTCATTGATGCGGATCACATACAAAAATCAGCTCAATATCTCCAAGGGTTAAGAAAGAGTTCCTCACATAATTGAAAATATCTTCCCTAATGCCAACAGATTAATCGCTGTTTAAACGTGTTAAGGAAAATATCCTAAATGACGTCATGACGTAATGATGACGTTTTCTGTCTCAGGGTTTCCCAGTTCCCAGATTGCTGCACCTCCGAGGTACCAAGGTGCCTTTACATCATTTTAAAGCTTGAAGCATGCTGGATACGATGCAAAATGTTGTCAAGATGGAAACCTTTGCTGATTCTAAGTTTACACACTAATATATCAGGAAGGGGTGCGCGAAAAGATAACCTATAGAAAATCATAGGTTGCATTTGAAAGTCATGTTCTAAGCAAGTTTACAGCTTGACAACATTGTCCAGCTTCGGCCACTTGAAAGATAAAAAGAAAACAACAAGCATGACATCTCCAGAAATTCAAGAATTTGCACGCGTTTAAAGTTTAATAAATTTGAACAGAAAAGGATGATTGATGATCTAGATGTTTTGAAAATGACAGATTTGGAAAAAAAATATGCGAATGACTTGGAAAGCAATGGTATTGATGGTCGAGCCTGTAGAAATGAAAAAGGAAAAAAGATAAACTGATAAAAGTGTTTTGAAATAAGTCAGGTTTCTGGCAACTGTCCTGTAAAACTGAAATTGAGATGGTGTATGCAGTGGATGCGCCTACTAGGCTGATCATTGAAGCTGGAGTGTAGGCTTCATGAGATCCTTTCGAAGAAGAGAGCCCATTTTCAAACGCGGTCAACTGTTGCGCGGCGTATCAAGTATTTCACGCAGCTAATATGATTAGAGCCGAAATTCAGAATACGGAAAACAAATTACCTTGGCCTCCAAGACCGGAAGATTTAACAACAGATAGTATTCAAGTGCCTGATCTCTTGTTCAATTTCCTGTGTTGGGTCTCGTATGGCGATATATCCTCAAGTCCGTTTCTGACTTTGAAAGGGTCGAAGTACCGACGGCTACTTATAAAACAGACTTGTCATGAGCCAAAGATTAGGTACACTTTACGGCGAGTGGAAGTATCAAAAACCCCAACAATGTTGCACTTCCCATGACCGTCAAACAACTTACATGAAGTGTTCATTTTGTAGAATTTTTGAATAAATTGGTCATTGTTTATGCAATGACGATGTCCAGGAAGTAGAGACCGCATTTGCATATCGTTACCTGACCACCTTAGTGAATGACGGAGTCTACATCTCAGAGACCATGGTTCACTTTTCTTTTCTCAGTTCTATAGAAATGATTCTGATGCTGCTACGGTTCATTAGAGCAACTCGAATAGGATGCCGGGACCTTCATCTTCTGTAAGTAAGGCAAGTGTTACTATGGATGTTCGCGTATGATAGAACAAATTTCGCTAGGTATTTGACACAATATTGATATATCAAGTCTCAGAATAGAGAAGTGCCGAGAGTCCACAAACTTGATACAAGAAATCAGGTTTAATAAATTACCAAATTTTCTAGAAAAGTTAGGTTTTGCCACATCCTGGCCCTACAAATCGTGATTACAAACTTTCTTAACATGTTACCAGACTGACAACATTGGGCATTGAAATCTGCATTGAAATACATGGAAGATGGTTATATAACCCACATAATTACCTTGGTACCCGGGGGGGCGCAGCGTTTTTTTTTTTTTTTTACCTGGATCATCGAAGGAACTAGGATTCTAGGTCCCATTTTACTAATCTTTTTACGAAAAAAAAAGTCGTAAGTCAAAATCACAAATCATACTTGTTAAATTCTGCCTTGCAATATCTCATTGAAATTGTCTTTAAAAGACGCTGCCATGAGATTATGCTACTGATGTAGAATCAAGTTTAACTTTTGACTTACGAAAAAGTGATCGTAAGATGTAAGGTACAATGGACCCCTGATCCTCGATTTTATTTAAGACGTGTGAACTTCACACAGTCTTGATGGCGTCATTTAGTATGCGATCCAACACACGCATAAGATATGATATCTCTAATTGCTGTTGAGCAACCACTACGGGGACGACCAACACTGGTAAACCGGATGTAGCAATTTAAAACTTCTTCAAGGCAAAGTAGATTGATGTTACTGTTTTAACCGACCACTTAGACCAACACAGGTAAACCAGATGTCGCATTTTAAAAAAATCTTCACGGCAAGGTAGAATGATGTTACCGTTAACCGACCACTCGCCAAACAAAGTTAAACCAAATATCGCATTTAAAAAATTTCATCACGGCAAGGTAGACTAGTCGACCACGTAGACCAACATAGTTGAACCAGATGAAGCATATTGAAAATTCCTCCACGGGGAGGTAGATTGATCATTATAGATATAGAAAACAAGCGATAAATTTTGACCCTAGTCAGTCTGCGCACTCCGCGCAATCTGACTAGGATCGACACTTTACGCTTTACTTATTTGGTCTATTTTCGCGGAATTGAATTCTACAAAAGGTATCCGAACGGACAACGGTCGACCAGTGTCTCGCATGAATTGTGGTAAAAATAACCACATTGTGAAATTGACAAGGTGAATGATTTTGAAATGATCTTGGAATCAAATTGATTAAGTGTGATGAGTGAGTTTTGAGAGAAATTAGAGGGAGGTTATCAAATTTAGCTATTTTTTGTTCAGGACGAACAAAATTAGCGATATTTTTCTCCTCCCTTTAATACAATATGTCTACAAGTTATATAAATAGCTTTTTTTTCTTCAAAAACAAATCAGACGCTGTTTTTATAGCTTTTTTTTATTTCAAATGTAGATATTAATCTTTACCTTTTTAGTGATTATGGAGCGTTTTTGAATGGCTTGTTTGAGTTATTTGAACGAATGGTTTTATCGCTGATTGAGTGATATAAAATGATTTTGATCGAAAAGGGCGTCAATTTTACGTTCACCTGTTGGGCCCGAATAAATTAATAGACACGTTTACTGAATTAATTAGCACTTTACATAACTGCCCAAAAGATAGTAACTGCCCAAAAGGTAGTGCACGGTGCATGTAGATGGTGCATTAATGAATACCCGTAAGGAAGAAATTCAGAAGCGCCATCAGTAATGAAATTTCGTATCTCTCTTTCTAACTGTACTATTTCATTATCTAAAAACCTTAGGCTGTTTCGTCTAGGATTTGAAATTCTTACGTTTAATAGGAATTCTTGAATTCATTTCGATGGGTTTACCGAGAAATATCGAGAGACCATCAACTGATAATCTCGCCTCAAAATCATGCCCTGCTTTCCTTCAATTCTCCTTATCTGAGGAGAGCCAAGGACATGAATGGCGTTTTGAATTTGCCTAGTAATTACGTGCGGAATGATAAGCTTCAAGAGAATGTGTCCTATTTTTTACGAATTTGTCTCATTTTTTACATATTTGTCTCATTTTTTACATTAAATGAAATAGAATACCCGGGTTTTTTTTCGAGTATGATTGATTTATCTCACACAACCCACTAAAAGCTAAGTCGGTCCAGCAATGAAATAAACAATTTTCCTCTATTTATTTTGCCTTGCACGAATATAGTTACTTTTTCTTATTCCAGGCGCAGCTAAGATAATATTGGATATAAGCAAAACACATCGAGGGTGGCTTAGTGGGACATTAAGGTATCTTGACTGCCTCGGTGGCCTAGTGGTAAATGCACTCAACCCGTGACCTGGAGGTCCGTGGTTCGAGCCCCACTGTCGCCGGGGTGTGATTATGGGCAAAACACTTAATAGCCAGCCCCAGTTCACCCAGCTGTAAAATTAGGTAGCAGTGGGTTTAAACCACTGCCTCTCTCTCAGGGACGTGAAAACATCAGGATTGAGTGTTCAAGAACGATTCAATAAGCTTAAGCTTTCGTCGCAATCGAACTAAAATAAATTAGTGTAAACTAAGGTATCTTGAGGTTCTAGAACTAAAGAAAGAAACATAATCGTTCGGGTAACATTACTTCATCCCTACTAAAATGTTGATTTATGCCGTCTAAGATAAATTACTCCGTATATTTGGTTTTCAATTCTGCTTAAACAATGTATACATCAGTAAGGAGCTATAGATGCATTTGGGCTCCTTCATTGGTTAAACCTCTCAAAAATTGGCTGTAAACTTTTCTTTTGTATAAGTTATAGTCCGTTTGACTTCTATATGGACCAACCTTTTCATCAATTACATAAAATTGCGTTTGAATAAAGGATTTGTATGTAGTAAAATCTTAATTTCAGCTTAATACCATTCCAAAAAAAATTTTTTGAAAATAAAATGATTTCAAAATAATGATTTTGTCTATCTAGTTAATGTTAATATTTTCGCATCATCCGTTCTTAAAC
Organism: Fragum whitleyi; assembly: GCA_948146395.1. Classification (NCBI taxonomy): domain Eukaryota; kingdom Metazoa; phylum Mollusca; class Bivalvia; order Cardiida; family Cardiidae; genus Fragum; species Fragum whitleyi. Next base: position 39,360,383 of record OX411559.1, read on the forward strand.
ACGAGGGGTGATAGAGGCTGTTCAATAGTAAGAAAATGTCAACATATATAGTAAAAACACGTGGTTTTATACTAAACTTTTGACAGATGAAATGTCCATTATTCCTTATTTGGACATGCTAATTAGCATATCGACGGTCATGTCATCTTAAACTTAAATAGCACGTGATTTTTACCGTTAGTACTCGCCTTTTCATCAAGTTTTCCTCGTGAAATTCCCAACTACTTCGTTCGATAATGCTTTTTGATTGGTCTTAACATGTAAATATAGGGTTCATCTCAGAATGAATAAAAACAATAATCAATTATCTGGTCAAACAGTTTCTGAAGAAAGAGAGAATATACACAGATTTGATATCCAACGGTAGCAAAAATCCTAGACAAACTTAATTATATTGAAAAACTCGATTTGATAATAATACAATTCACTTAAAATCTTACTCTTTTGACTCGGCCCCTATGCAAATCAGTACTATTTTTGGTTATACAATTCGCTGTTCCGTTTAATACAGTAACAAGTGGGTATGAAATGCTGAAAGTTAACATGTAGACGGACGGACAAAATCATTATTTTACATTCAAAAATTCTGAAAAACAAAATTCGTCATGGTATTAGCTGGAAAAAATTATATGACAAGAAAAATATGCGTTTCATTAATTAATTTCTGAGATTTTCGGCGAAATGTTGATCCATATAGAAGTCAAACGGACTATAACAAAAGGCTAAACTATAAGTGTTCCTATTAGTACAAACAAACTGTCCGCAACTTAAGCAAAGCTGAAAATTACTGACGAAAGCCAGTGTAGAACCCACGCGGACTAGTAATTTTTAAATTTTGGTTACAAGTCCAATGCGCTAACCACTGAGCCAAAGAAGATCTTCCCTGACGCAGGTGTCAGACATTGTATTTTAACCAAAGAAGCTGTGCTGGACAGTGGTTAGTGGTCTCCCATAACACTATAACCTGAAATCAGAAATAGTTTACTCTTTTTAAGTGACGAAACTTCAACCATATTTGATTAAATTTCCTTTAACACGAGTTCAATATAATTTTCACCGTAAGTTTCACCATGAGCTAAACTCAAGAAATTTATTATTTACACTTTAACCCTTTCCTGTTTTACCAAATTTTGAAAATTTAAAGTTGATTCAATTTGAAAAATAACCATTCAGTAGGGTAGAAAATAGTGTGGAAAAAAGAAGAAATTGCTTGTCAGAAGCAATTTCTTCTCTTTCACAATGTTTTTCTCAATCATAAAATCACAGGCGGGTAAAAAGCAGGGATTAAACAGCAAAGGGTTAAAAGATCTCAATCATTTTCCTTTAACACCGGTATCCAATAGTTGGAGAAGCAAATAGCGCCGAAACCCCAAACCCCGCTACAGTTAACAACATCGTGAAATTGACAAGGTGAATGGTTACGGAATGATTAAGGAATGAAATTGAACGAATGTGTGGAGCGACTGAGTGAATTTAATGGGAGGTAATCCAGCATTGCAAATTTTGTTCAGGATGAACAAAATTAGCAATATTGATTACTTCCCTTAGATAAGTTATGTATACATTTTCTATAGATATTTCCCTATTTCTTCAAGACCCTATCAGACGCTTACAATTTTAATTAAAAATTAGTGAAATCCAGATTTTTTCCCAGCTATTTTTATTTTGAACAAATTTGTTGTTATATGTTTTCGGTGAGTTTGGACCGTTTTCGAATGGTTTGAGTGAGTGTTTGTAATGAACGAATGGAGCGCTGAGTGAGCGATTAAGAATGGTTTTGATTGAGATGAATGTCAATTTCACGATGTAATTAACTGTACTCCCTTTCGGTGTACAAGAGAGGACATGGGATAGGTGTTTTTCTCTCCCTATGATTAGGTCAGTTTTTATAATTCACGTATCCGTAAAGATGTTTTTAAGAGGCACTCCAATCACTTCATCTTGTCATTTTTTGACAAACAGGCCCCCAGTCTATCGGGAAACAAAAAGAGGTTCTATATAGCCTGTATCGCTCCAATGGCTTTAAGATATCCAAATTAAAAAAAAAAGATACGAATGAAGAACAAGTCCACAATGTTTTAAAGAGATGAACATTCCAAAATTCGATTCATGCGATTGACAAAAAATTGTTATAATAAGAATTTCTTTGTGAGTGTAAGATTTTAAGCTGAAAATTTGCCGCGCCATGTCACGGTAATATTGATGGACAAATCATAAAAGTATTGACAGATTAAATTTAGTGCCGCTTTAGGAATACTCTACCCAAGTTTCATTAATATTGGCCATAAGAGAGGGGTGAAGAAGGTTTTTCTAACGTGAAAATAAGCCCCGTCCTTCGATGCATATATTTGGGTGAATCTAAATTTCTAGATCAATCAAAGAAACGATCAGCCCCCAGTTATATTAAAGATAATCATTGGTTTAATATAGACAGAAAGTTATTTCAGCCAATCAGGTTTGTTGTTTCAATTGTATCAATTGAAACAACAACTCTGATTTGTTGAAATTAATTTCTGGTCAAATTTTAACCAATGGTTATCCTTTATACAGCTGGGCTCAGATAAATTCATGCCTTATTTCGTCGGAAATGGCATAGCGAACATGGAGAAAAAAACCTTCTGCAACGTCCTGGGAGTCAATGAAAATTATTGTACAACGTAGCTTAAGATTCACCTAGGCAACATTTATGACAAGTTTCATTTGAATATGTCCTTTTGTTTAGAGGAGAAGGTTTAAATCAATTCAAGCGAAGGAAACCCAACCCTGTTATGTCAATATATATTGGCCAGTCAATAATATTGTGAACAGTTAAGGAAGAGGGTCGCCGAAGGAAGATTTGGATGAAACTTCCAAATGGTTTAGCATGATTTTTTTTAAAAAAGAATGAATGTACTCACGGACCGTCGCACGGCGGACATACGATAATGGAAATTACTCGTTGGCCTTAGGCTAAAGAAGCTAAAATCTATCAGTACCTCTTGCTATTGTATAGACGGCAGTGGTGCTTATTTACCCATCATTTAATAAATATCAGGACTGGTGCAATTGTATACATTTTAGCGGTTTCAGTCTTGGTTTTCCAATATGTGTCTCTGTTCAAGTTAAAGGGTATCACATGAAGGGGGCCAATAAGTGGATCATTACACCCAAAAAGTATAAATAGCCTAGGTATTTAATCGTCTCCAAATGATAGTTGAATAATATATTATTCTTAAAGGACGACTTCTAACTACGATGATTAGCGGTTTAAGTGCTGCGATACGAAAATGCCGGAAACATAATGGCGAAAAGATGAGGGTAAGGAGTGCAATTCTGTCTAAAGTAATGATTTGATTGGTCAATTGAAATGATCCAGGATCCCAATCGGGAACCCTCGATGATTCTATGGCATTGATCTCGGGAATAACACGGACGCACGAGGATTTATATGGCGTCATAAGTATTAATGATCCCACTATAGATGACGTTGCATAAAACAAAATTCAACGAAAGAATAAAGCTGTCCATATTATACTTTGATAACAAAACGTTTTTGCAAACAAATTATAACATGCCAAAAAGATCTCCACAGAAAAGAAGAAATTGTTATTGTTTTTCTTCATGTGTATTAATTGTACACAAATGACAATCGACAAAAGCACTAAAAGATGCCGAATTACCTAAAGAACGATCCAATATTACTACACCTACATCCGAGGTACTATCAAGTTTACGGAAATGTCCGAGCGTTGTTCCGAAAGCCAGAATCACCCTCGTTTGTAAGTTCGTGTATAGCTCAAAGTTTTTGTTTATAGTCGATTCTACCTGTCATTTATTTGCAATTGCAGTAAAAGGCAACTCATTGGGTAAACACTATAAATGAAAAAAAGACTCAAAGAACCATATAAAACCAAATAAAAGTACCACAAGCTGATCTTACGTTCGAAGGCTCGCCTGTAGGTACTTGATAATGTACAAGATCTAGGCCGGAAAAGGGTTATACGCATTACAAAAATGCCTCTATAGTCATTCCCCTTTGTGTTCTTGGTAGTTTTTCGATGGTTATCTCACATGCTAATAGATATCCCCTTTTACACCAAGGTTGAAGTTTGTCACACCGACACGAACCCAAATGCCGACGACGCCAATGTGATGATAAAATCTTGAAGTTTTGTTCAAATAAACCAAGCTAATATTCAAGCGCTAAAAGCGCTGAAGGCCTGGTTTATAAAGAGACAAGGTGACATTTAAAGGCATGCACTCCATTTTTTTTAACCCTTTAAGCAAGTTTTTTTAGGGCGAGGGAAGCCAAGGGTTCCATTTACCTAAAGGGATCGGAAGCCACATTCCGAACTCAATTCAAATAAAAAATGACGAACGGTATGCTCACTATATAGCGCTGAGTCCGCCAAAAACAACTAATTCCAAATGCCCGATACCGCTTTGCAGACAGGCGCCACTCGCGCAACTAATATTTAGTTGGATTGTTGGTTTGCCACTAGTCATTAAATATCCATTCGATCATTCCGTCTAACAATCGTAGTAATGCTGTTTTTCTAGGGCCACAAGTTTGTCGGCTCTTTTCTTTTACATTGAATTGAATTCCCAAAAAAGTTGGATTTTACTTCGGAACACAAGAAATTTTTAAATTTTCAATTTCTATCCTGAATATATATCAAATAACACTTGTGCTCATTAATTGTCTGGGTCCTGTTCAAAGTTGGCACAGTCTAAAATTTTGTCGTCTGTTTAAGGGTTAAAGGATGGGACAAGGCTTTTAACTTTGTCTAATTTAGATTAACCCATTACAAGACAACAAATGTTTAGACAGGTCCAAATTGTAAAGGGTTGCAAATTACATAAAATATGTAGAAAAATTAGTAAAATCTGTAGCGAAAGGGTAGATAAAATTAGGTAGAAAGGGGAAAGTGTTAGTTAGCAGCATTTTCCACTTTTTCCTTTTAGCAAGGTCGACCGTCAAGATCAAATATAAAAGCTATGTTTCTTTAACACAGTAGTGATTTTGGCAGTGATAAGTAAGAAAATATCTGGTATACATGATAAGGACAAGGTAAATAATCAAGGTTATATTCCAGAAAATTGACCTCGTGCTTTGTTTCGTCTATTCAGATCCCTCATCTTCAGTACTATTAGTACTTTGATTTTAGCACAGCGTAGTGATATGCAATCACTGCGTTGAATACACAAAGCACTTCAAGTCGCACAAAATATGATGACGTATCCTAGACCTATTTTTTGCGCGCGCGTGAGCACAAAAAACTACGTAGTACACACGTTGTTCGACTTTTGACTCGATTATCTTTTTACTGGGCAATTTCCAGGATACAATGTTGTTTCCTATGGCCTGCTACCCAGGCCAAAAACGAAATATAATGATACCTCTAAATACATTTTAATGCTAAATATACTTAATAGTCCGTATCCCTCATTGTTAAACCGCCACAAATATGAAATGATCATTTGTGGTCCATATACTTTGATTAGACACCTCTGGTCATATAAACAGGTTATGATGCATTAAGCACAATTTTTGACAGATGTAACAAGAAAGTCATCTACAAAGAAGAAACTGGCACCTGGGGAGAGAGGATCACAGAAGAGAATATCACAAGTACCAAAGAGCTCGTCGAAAACCATACTGATGCACGATGAGTTGGCCAGGCACGTGTCCTTGCAATCGGCTTCGCTTGTATCGTCTGTCCCAATAGATCCAGCACACACGAGGGCGTTACCAAGGTAATCTATGTAGGTGTCACCATAAATATCACATTCTGAAAACGAAATCTAATTACATGTATACTGTTAACTTTGTGTTAAGGTAGTGGAACCGTAATAGATCCACAACATTTCGGAAGTAATGAACATTAACAGTGTTAAACGAGGTTTTCCTAATGATTTTCATTAGGAAACCTCGGTCAACATTGTGAAAGTCCATAAGGTCAGAATTGTTGTGGAACTTTTACGGGCCCACTACCTTAAGCGACAACTTAGGGGACCGTCCAAATCCGGTCGCTTATGGGAATGGTCGCTTTAAACAATAGCTCATGATAAATTGGAGAGGTCATTTCGACACAGTTAGTTACATCGTGAAATTGACGTTCATCTCAATAAAAATCAAATCTAAATCAATCACGCAACACTCCATTCATTCCAAAGACTCACTCAACCCTTCAAAAACGCCCCAAAATCACTTAAATAGATAAGATCAACAACTGCATTCAAAATAAATTAAGCTATAAATATAGCGGTTTCACTGGAATTATTGAAATTTTAAGTGTTTGATTTACTCTTGAAGAAATAGAAAGCTATTTATAGAACTTAAATGCTTATTTCAAAAAAGGGGTTATAAATACTGCTAATTTTGTTCATCCTGAACAGAATTGGCGATTTTGGTTAATCTCCCTTAAATTCAATTAAAACTCACGCATCGAACCCATTTCATTCCAAAATCATATCAAGATGATTCACCTTGTCATTTTCACGATGTTGTTAATTGTAGCATCTACAGATTTTCGGATAAGAAGATTATGCCCCCTTTTCGACCCAGATTTCATTCCACCGTCCAGCAAAAAACATCCGAGCGGTTACCCTATGCGGTGCTCTTGATTTCGATTTTTTTTCTTCGATGTTTTCATACTTGGTGATCAAGCGGTGTAACGGGTGTATAAGTGTATTTTTTTCAAAACTGAGCTCTGACGAAGGCGCTGAGTCCATTACCAAAGGTATATCGGGTATATTCAAAAATCAAATGATAGGAATTTAATTTGACCCCTTCACTTCTATTATGAAAGTACATGTAGCGAGTAAACCTCTCGGTTTAAGACCAGTAATAAGTTTCCTTTGAAAGGTAAATTGTTAGTTTTTATAATGACTTATTAAAACCTGTTTTTATCTATATTGAAAACATGGCACGGGAATCTAACGATTAAAAGAAGATTTAACGGCTTACCGCACAAAATCTACCAATATCTTGTTACTATTCGTACGAAAGACCGGTGTTGATTTCTTTAATTCACATTTCACATTTCAAACATGTTATCTTTGAATTGTGAAGTCGGAAGTTTAAAGTGTGAACTATGTATTCCGATTTCCTACTTCACGCTTCCAACTTTATAGTTCACACTTCCAGCTTCAGACTTCATAATTAACACTTTAAACTTCATAGTTAACCCTTCACACCAAGTTTACACTTCACAATTCTCAATTCAAAGATAACGTCTTTGAAGTGAGATTGAAGTGTGAATGAAAGAAGTCATCATTGATCTTTCGTAAATTTGCCACATTGTTTTTTTTAATTTCTTACCCTCGACACAAGTTCCAGTGAGTTCATGAAACCCTGGTGTACAAAGACACGCTAGATCCCTGTAACATTCTCTGTTATCATCAAAACACGGGGAGCCAGCACATTCCTCTGAAAAATGATTTTATTATAAACTTAATACCATCGTCAAATTGACAAGTTGAATCATTTGGGAATGAGTTTTGAATGAATTTGAATGAGTGGGATGAATGAGTTTTGAATGAAATTCAAAGAAGGTGAGACATATCGCTTTTTTTCCCAGCCTGGACAAGGAAGCGATATTTTATTTTCTACATGTATTTTCTGCTTTTGTCTTTCGCGGACCAATTTGACGCTTTAAAATTCAACCGGCTAATTATGTTGCTGGATAATTTGGTCTATTTGAATGCGTTTAAAACGTTCATGGCGCGTTTTTGGGTGATTTGAGTGAGTATTTGGAATGAATGATTGGAGCGCTGAGTAAGTGATTAAGAATGATTTTGATCGGGATTGGTTTTAAATTTCACGATGTTATGAACTTTTCATGTACGGTCGATATTTGCTCGAGCGACCACGTCTATAAAGCGACCAATTCTATTAAGCGACCAACGCAAAAAGTCCCTTCACTGTAAGTAAAATCTGTGGAAAAGGGGGACATTCTTAACGAAACATTTGTTATTATTGAATCTTATGATGTTGAAGCCCATTAGAATCGTCTCAATAAGACGATTCTAATGGGTTCGAACATCAAAAGATTCAGTGCGACTTGACCGACAATCTAAAAATGCTATCAAAATGAACACTCACATTTATTATGATATTTTGTATTAAGCGACCATTCCCATAAACGACCGCTTTTTGGTGGTCCCCTTAGTGGTCGCTTAACACAAGTTTTCATGTATTATAAGAGGCATCGTGAAATTGGCTCTCATCATCTCGATCTATCAATTCTAAATCGTCCAATCAGCGCACAAATCATTTATTCGAAGCACTCCCTCGAATACCCGAGGACTCCCAGAAACTCATCAAAGATACTCAAAAAACATCGTGAAATTGACAAGCATTTTTATCAATACCATTCTAAATCGCTCACTCAGCACTCCATTTATTGATTCCAAACACTCGCTCAAATCGATTTAAAAGGCGCCAAATCTTAAGAAAACATTTCGAAAGCGGCTAAGACGATCAACATTTAATTCAAATTGATCAAATGATTTTACGATTATATGAGCTGGTGTGGATCTTAAGGTGTCTTATTGTTCCACGAAGTCGCACGAATATAAAATTACGTATATCTAAATTAAAGGGGGGTAATAAATTTTGATTATCATCCTGAAAAACTAGCGATATTTGTTAATCTGCCTTGAGTTTCACTCAAAACTCGCTCCACACGCTCATTCAAATTCATTTCAAAATCATTCTAAAATCATTCACCCTGTCAATTTAAAGATGTTGTAAGCTGTATAACCGCTCCAAAACTTCACCCCAAGCTATCAAATCGTTCAATTATTTTATTGGCCGGTCGGGATTTTGAAGCGTCTAATTTGTCCGCTAATGCAAACACATCTTTTTAAAGAACATCATACACGTTTGGATTATAAAGGAGGTACTTTGGTAGCCCCATTCGGAACATCTCTCTGACTTTTCCGTAACATGAAAAGTAGCTCGAACGTAAGTGTACACATGTAGTTATTTTGTGTCATTTTTTAGGTAATCTGCTTCCTGGTGGTCCTTCGGTTAATACGCTTAGAAAATCACATTTTGTTAATTTTTTCCTATCGTCTTTCGATATCTTTTAGGCATATCATAATTTGATGACAAAACGCAGTAAGACACTACGTTTTGTTATCAAATTATGATATGCCCATTTTTATTCATTTGTTGATTTTTGTTTTATGCAACGTCATCCATAGTGGGATTGTTTATATTTGTGACGTCATATAAACCCACGTGCGAAATGACGCGCTTTCATGTCTGCGCCCGTATTATTCCCGAGCTCTATTCCGTAGAATCGCCGAAGGTTCCCGATTGGGGTAGCCCTTCAGTGTCGGTCCGTTTGTAAGCTCAGTCGGTAGAGCACCGTACTTCTAGACAATTGATGGACAATAGCGTGGGTTCGATTTCCGGGCTGGCAACCAAAACAAGCTAATTGTCTTCGGATGAGACATTTAACCGAGGTTCCGTGAGACGGTGTATGATAAAGAACCATGGCGGATGCAGTGGTTTCGTGATGTATCCTTGTACTTTCCCCCGTAACAACTAGCCGTCCTCTAGGGGCGTCGCTCATATCTTACGGTAGCGACGATAAATAAACGGAAATACACACACTCGAAGCCCTTCAGACTGAAACATTGTTAAATTGACATGTATAATGTTTCAAAATCAGCAACAGTTAATGAAAAATAAAACGGCTAGTACGATTCGAATCGGTTGCATAGCGTCGTGAACGATTCTTGGCGTTTTTGAACGGTTTCAATCAGTCTTTGGATTGAATAAATGGGGCGATGAGTGAGATTTTGTAATTGGTTTTTGACCGTATTTAATGTCAATTTCACGATGTTCTGCACAACCGCCGCGATATGGCTGAAAACTTTTAAATGTAGCGATAAAGTCCTCTCAAATGTATGAAGACATACAAACCCACACAAAATTCGCTCACTCAGCACTCCATTTATTGATTCCAAACACTCGCTCAAATCGATTTAAAAGGCGCCAAATCTTAAGAAAACATTTCGAAAGCGGCTAAGACGATCAACATTTAATTCAAATTGATCAAATGATTTTACGATTATATGAGCTGGTGTGGATCTTAAGGTGTCTTATTGTTCCACGAAGTCGCACGAATATAAAATTACGTATATCTAAATTAAAGGGGGGTAATAAATTTTGATTATCATCCTGAAAAACTAGCGATATTTGTTAATCTGCCTTGAGTTTCACTCAAAACTCGCTCCACACGCTCATTCAAATTCATTTCAAAATCATTCTAAAATCATTCACCCTGTCAATTTAAAGATGTTGTAAGCTGTATAACCGCTCCAAAACTTCACCCCAAGCTATCAAATCGTTCAATTATTTTATTGGCCGGTCGGGATTTTGAAGCGTCTAATTTGTCCGCTAATGCAAACACATCTTTTTAAAGAACATCATACACGTTTGGATTATAAAGGAGGTACTTTGGTAGCCCCATTCGGAACATCTCTCTGACTTTTCCGTAACATGAAAAGTAGCTCGAACGTAAGTGTACACATGTAGTTATTTTGTGTCATTTTTTAGGTAATCTGCTTCCTGGTGGTCCTTCGGTTAATACGCTTAGAAAATCACATTTTGTTAATTTTTTCCTATCGTCTTTCGATATCTTTTAGGCATATCATAATTTGATGACAAAACGCAGTAAGACACTACGTTTTGTTATCAAATTATGATATGCCCATTTTTATTCATTTGTTGATTTTTGTTTTATGCAACGTCATCCATAGTGGGATTGTTTATATTTGTGACGTCATATAAACCCACGTGCGAAATGACGCGCTTTCATGTCTGCGCCCGTATTATTCCCGAGCTCTATTCCGTAGAATCGCCGAAGGTTCCCGATTGGGGTAGCCCTTCAGTGTCGGTCCGTTTGTAAGCTCAGTCGGTAGAGCACCGTACTTCTAGACAATTGATGGACAATAGCGTGGGTTCGATTTCCGGGCTGGCAACCAAAACAAGCTAATTGTCTTCGGATGAGACATTTAACCGAGGTTCCGTGAGACGGTGTATGATAAAGAACCATGGCGGATGCAGTGGTTTCGTGATGTATCCTTGTACTTTCCCCCGTAACAACTAGCCGTCCTCTAGGGGCGTCGCTCATATCTTACGGTAGCGACGATAAATAAACGGAAATACACACACTCGAAGCCCTTCAGACTGAAACATTGTTAAATTGACATGTATAATGTTTCAAAATCAGCAACAGTTAATGAAAAATAAAACGGCTAGTACGATTCGAATCGGTTGCATAGCGTCGTGAACGATTCTTGGCGTTTTTGAACGGTTTCAATCAGTCTTTGGATTGAATAAATGGGGCGATGAGTGAGATTTTGTAATTGGTTTTGACCGTATTTAATGTCAATTTCACGATGTTCTGCACAACCGCCGCGATATGGCTGAAAACTTTTAAATGTAGCGATAAAGTCCTCTCAAATGTATGAAGACATACAAACCCACACAAAATGCCCCGTTTCCAAAAAATCCATCATTGCACGTGCAGGCAAAGCCAATTGTAAGATCAAAGCACGTGGCATTCGGGTGGCAATCATTTAATGTAGAATTCTCGCATTCATTCACAAGTGGACGAGCTGGAAAGAATGGATACCGATATTTTCATTTTCATCTGGCGTAACATCTTGTTTGATACAGACTGAATTGAACCGAGCTCACAATAGAAATGTTAATAAACAAGCCTCGCCGAGCTTTATAATTTTTTCTATTTTCGACGAGGTTAAGATAATCTTGTCTCAAACAAAATCGAGTATCAGATTGCTACATAAACATAAGTTTTGTACCTTAAAACCCAGTCCTGGAAAGTGCAAGTTAAAAATGTCACAAAGACATGCTTTGGAAGACGACGTGACTACGTAATTTAGAGTGTAATCCAACATTTGTGTAATATCTCTTACTTATTTTCCTTATAGAAGACAATGATAGATATTTGATAAATTATCAATTACCATTATATCTTAATGTTGCTTGACATACGTGACCTATGAGATTTTGTGAACTTACTACTTTTGATTTTCATAGAGCGAATAAAAAATCTTTATAAACCACAAATAAAAGGAGAATGTGAAACTCCACTGGACACGAGTAATGACGATTGAACCTCTGATTGACATTTCCAACAATTTCACTCGTGCGCAATGTTCAAATGTTTGGTAGTGTAGACAAGGGCACAATACAATAAAGAATATTTGCTGACGCCCAAAGAGGCATTGAGACCTTGTCCATCTGTACAGTGCATATTGAAGACTCTGGTCAGACAGTGCGATTGCACAGGCTGGCCAGAAGCTTTGCATCTGTGTGGAATTGCTAAGAATGTCAGGCACAGGCTCAATTAAACAAGGGATGAAGGACAAAATTACGTATCATATTGTAATAAAATCTTCTATATACTCACGATTTCTGAAACAGGCACATCTATTAGCAGGTGCAACTCCACGCAGCCATACTCTGACTACCATAATCTGTAATAAAAAAAGAAAGAGATAAAATAATAAAAAAGAGGACAATTGTTTGCACCTGCACAGTCTGACCAGAGTCCTAAGTATGCGCTTAGTAGATAGATAAAGTCTCAAAGTATCTGTAGACCACCAGGTAACTTTATTTTTAGAGTTTGTAGCTGTCTATGCCTCTCAATGTTTGAATCTCACCAACATTTCAAATTTTTTTGAAATGTCACGCACAGGCTAAAATTTTAACAAAGTTCGTTATAAAAAGTCTTACCGCTAGGACAAAACAAACTGCCTTTGAATCCATAATATTACAGAGGAATGGTGTAATATGTTGTTTGGTATTGTTTGTATAAAGCGCTCTTATCTCTTTTGCAATGATGCTGATTTATCCGAAGTTATAAATAACGTTTCAAATGATTATGCATTTTGCCAATGGCTTTTAAATTGTTTAGACATACTGGAGTACATAATGACAATTAACCCTTTCCTGTTTTACAAAATTTTGGACCTGTCCAAATTCAAAGGTTTTGCAGACGAAAATTTAAAGTGGATTTATTTTGAAAAATAACCATTCAGTAGGGTAGAAAATAGTGTGGAAAAAGAAGAAATTGCTTGTCAGAAGCAATTTCTTCTTATTTCACAATGTTTTCTCAATCATAAAATCACAGGCACGTAAAAAGCAGGGATTAAACAGTAAAGGGTTAAAGGTTGCTGACTTGCCTTAATCAGATAACAGTGAACTAACTACACTCTTAAACAGACATTCAAATAACCCAAGAAATTTTATAAAATACATACATGTTCTTTGGTTACTAAGGAGCTCCGCATCACGTATGATTCATAGTTGAATATTCTTTTTAAAACATTTGGCAAAAAAGACCCCTACAAAAATATATCTCTTTATTTTCTGGCATAATATTTAATATTTTAGAATTATTAACTTCTTGTCCTTTATTTGAGGAACATCATTGGTTAGAAATATCATAAAGTTGTCTTTGATTAACGTTAATCCCCTTCTCAAAGATCACAATGTTGATAAATCCTGCTGTCTTTAAAAATGTTTATAATGCATTCAACATGTTGAATGCTTTTGGAATTTTTTTAATCCCTTTAAAATGTATGTGCTTTCGAATTTGTTTATCTTCACGATCTAATCAGACACTCCAAAGTAGACACCAGCCAAAAAAGCGGAATTATTCGATAAATGTCAATGAAACATTGCACGTTTTGAATATAAGTTGTTCAACGATTTTGGAACGTTTTTTATGGTTTGAGTTAGTGTTTGAAATAAATTAATTGAGCACTGATTAGGCTAATTAGAATGGTTTTTATCGAGTTGCAAGTTTATTTAACGATGTTACTAACTGTTTCAGAAGTTAAAGAGGAAATGGAAGAATTTGTCCTAAGTATTATTTCTGTGAAGCTTTGTTGAATTCTCCCCTATAGTTTCAGAGATGTTTTGTTATACGTGACCACTTTTCATGAATCAACAGCTCATAGAGCCCATATTAGTAGCCCTTTCAGTATTTGAATAATAAACCTCAAAGGTCATACTCAAAGCATAATTATCAAGAGGTTTTATTGAATTCTAATTAGAAGTTTAAGAGAAAAAGACATTTTTCATATTTCAACCTGCGTTGCTATTTCTTTTTACGCGACATATAAAGGCACTCATGTTTTGAGCGTGATCAAAATTAAACGTACATACCTGACAGAGTTTGTCCTACGAATTATTTCTATGGTTTTTGGTTGAATTCCGACTGCAATTTTCACATTAGTAAGTTGTTTCGTACTAGTATCCCATTATGTGGAATTTTTGGTGATCCCATTGGCCGAAGCACCTATAAGTTTAAATTCAAAATTTGTTGAGATACATAAACTTTTGTCAAATAAAATTGTTGATTTACTTTTTATTCCTGAATCAAGATTAGACGATTCTTTTAGTGATCATATTTTCAATGTTACAGGTTACAAATTTGAAAGGAAAGACAGAAATAGATTTGGTGGTGGTATTGCTTCTTTTATCAGATGTGATATTCCTTCGCGCAGACGTAAAGATATTGAGATTAACAACTGTGAAAATCTAATTCATGGTGTAACTCTTTCAAATATGAAATGGATCTTTCTTTGTTTGTACAGACCTCCAAATATGAAAGATGCAACTTTTTTCAGATCTTTTTACTTTACTTATGGATAAATGTATAACAAATGCAGATCATTACATGGTCATAGGAGACCTGAACTATGACTTAAACACACAACATGGGAACCCTTTGAGAGACCTCTCTGAGTTATTTGACCTTGAGAATCTCATAAAGGATTCAACATGTTTTGTAAAGAATTGTAAGCCATCTTTACTTGATGTCATATTAACCAACTCCAAAAACAAATGCATTAAAACACTAAATATCAGCACAGGAATAAGTGACTGTCACAATCTAGTATCTACAATGATTAACAATAAAGCTCTTAAGGATCAAAAACAAAAAAATCAAATAGAGAAGCTATAAAACATTAAATCCAAACATGAATATAGATTAAGCAAAAGCACAACTAATGCAGTATGCTCTGTCATCTCAAGATTCAGAAATTGATAGTAGGTACATGAACTTTGAAAATAAAATTTTAGATGTTTTTGACAAGCATGCTCCGATGAAAGAGAGATATACCAAACAAAATCAACTTCCATACATGAATGGAAAACTGAGGAAGGCTATTTATAACAAGAAAATGCACTACCATAATTATTTGTCAATGAAAACCTCTAGGAATTGGGAAAAATATAGGACTAGTCGAAATTTTGTCAAAAGTCTAAAACGAAAATCAATGAATAATTACTTTCAAGAGAGATGTATTGGTGGCTGTAAATCAACCGATTTTTGGAACGCTATTAAACCTTATTTATCTAAAAAAATCCAACTCTGCATCATCAAATATAATTCTGTCAGAAAATGATAAATTAATTACTGACACAAAAGAGGTTGCACATATTTTCAATAATTTCTATGTAAATGTAGCAGAAGAAATAGGTAAAGACTATGAGTTTGATCTCCATGACCATCCTAGCATACAGAGGATTTCAGAAAAGGATATCAGTGCTCCATCTACCTTTCAATTTAGATTAACTTACAGAATAGAAGTCTCAAAAATAATTGATGACTTGGGTGTAGATAAAGCCACTGGCATTGATAGAATACCTGCTAAACTAATTAAAATGAGTAAACCACTAATCATTGATCCCATTACCGAACTAATTAACTCCTCTATTGCATGTGATAAATTCCCTTCAAGAATGAAAGAAGCTCAAGTTATACCGCTTCACAAAAAGAATGATGTAATGCAAAAATCCAACTATAGACCTGTAAGCATCTTACCTATGACATAGAAGATCTTTGAAAAGGTGTTATCCCAACAGCTATACGACTATTTTTCAAATATTTATATATATGCTTATCTGTGTGCTTTTAGGAAGGGTCATGGGTGTCAAACCACTATATTGAAACTTCTGGAGGATTGGAAGCAAGCGCTCGACAAAAATCAATATGTTGCGGCTATACTTATGGATCTCTCAAAAGCGTTTGACTGTCTCCCTCATGATATTCTGTTATGCAAATTGTCAGCTTATGGTCTCTCCGAATCAGCAGTCAAACTTCTAAAATCATATTTAATCCAAAGAAAGCAACAGGTTAAAATTGGAAATGTTGTTAGCTCTTTTACAGAAATAAAGAAGGGTGTTCCTCAAGATTCTATCCTAGGCCCCTTATTATTTAACATTTTTATTAATGACGTATTCTATTTTATCCACAAAGGCACCCTGTACAATTATGCTGATGACAACACATTGTCTTACTCCTCTTCAAACTATCATGACTTAATAAAAACTTTGGAAAATGAAAGCAGAACTCTTATAGACTGGTTCAGATTTAACAAGATGCAGGCAAATCCTGAGAAATTTCAAGCAATTGCTGTTGGTAAAAAAACCCAAACTAAGTCTCCTGTTTTCAGTGTTGGCAACGCAAATATTTCATGTGATGAGATCGTAAAATTATTAGGGATTGATATTGACTTCAGACTCTCCTTTGACCAACACATTTCAAATCTATGTAAAAAAGCAGCGCGTCAGTTAAATATTCTAAAGAGAATAGGGAGTAAGCTAGACAGACTTAATAAGCTCACTATCTTTTACTCATTTATAATGTCAAATTTTAACTTTTGTCCTTTGTCTTGGCATTTTTGTTCAGTAAGAAACACCAACAAAATTGAGAAAATTCAAGAAAGGGCTTTACGATTTGTCTACAATGACTATACCTAAAATATGAAGATCTTCTTGATAGGGCGAAGCTTCCAAGCCTCCATATCAGACGAATGAGAACTATGGCACTTGAAACATTTAAAATCTTTCATAATTTGGCTCCACCCGTTCTAGAAAATCTTATTCAAAAAAAGGAATGTCGTTATAATTTTAGATACTCTAATCTTTTACAGGTTCCCCGCATAAATACAAGTAAAGCAGGTAAAAGTTCATTTCGTTATGCTGCTCCTGTTCTTTGGAATAGTCTGCCAGAAAAATATAGACAGGCAAGCAGTTTTGGCCAATTCAAGGCTCTAATGTCCAATTTGAATGGCCAAGACTGCCGATGCAATGCTTGCTCAGACTGACATTGGGTAGGATCAGCAACTACTATTTCCGTGTGTCTTGTTTCCTGTTCTGTGCCCAGCTCTGTGTTGTCTCAATATATTCAGACCTTTTCATTGTAGTCTGCTTTACTTATAACTGCTGCATATGTGTGTATGTGTATTTGTGTATTTTTGTTGCAATTTTGGTTATTCACTTAATTTTGTATAATCCTTTATAGTTTTTATTAGATAAAGTCTATTTTTATATCTAATCAGAAATGGAAATGGGGCCCCTCTTGATGAAAGTACACCTCTGTATTATTTCATCGAGGGTTTGTTTTCTACTGGTAGTAGTACTTGATACTACCCAGGAAAAGGGAAGGGGGTGGTATAACTTATTCCTATATTTATTTACCAATTTTAAATCTCAGGTGATTCTAATATATCTTATATCTCCATTTTACTAGTAAATTTATTTGAGATTATTTAATATTTATAACCTGCTTTCTATTCATTTAAATTTCATTACCTTCTTGTAAGTTGAAATTGTTTTATATTTATGTTTTTAACTATATGTCATATGTTTTTCTAACCCATATGTGCTTAATATATTATGTTAATCTTAGAATGCTTTATTTGTTAGTCGGTTCAAAAGCTATTGTTAGCTTATGTTTGCTGTTATGCTGTCTTGCCGACTTGAAATAAATCTTATCTTATCTTATCTTATCTTATCTTATCTTATCTTATCTTATTGTTGCTTAGAATTTAACGGTGAAATCTGAAAGAGCATATCATTGCTTTTACATTTGCTTTAATTCTGCTCGATAGTTTCGGAGAATAGAATATTTTAAGAAAAAGTAAAGAAACTGACGCACACACATTTTACTCAAAAGCCTCATTTGAAAACGTCCAGTGGAGCTAACAAAAAATTTCTGAACAAGATCTTTCGAAGATCAACTATAACAAAAGAATACGTGTAGTCTATTAGTCGAAGAGTGGTCATCTCAAGAGTTGGGGTGAGTACTTGATCACCCGGGTCTCGGGTAGGGTTACGTTCCTACCAGGTCCTGAATCCTTCCTCGTTACCCGACTATTGTATAAGCACCATGTACTTTGGTAATCAAATTCAGAAAACAATTGAAAACTGTAAAAAACAGTCTCAAAATCTTTTCTTGAAATGATTTCCAGATAGTTTTACGGACTTACATCAGACATTTTTTGAATTTTGAGTCATGGTTACGTATTCGCGAGTCAAAGACTCGCAACACCTGCGTCCCTTAAAGTATGTCGTAAATTTTATATCCGACCCCACTTGATTCGCCCTTGTACGTTGTAGATGAAATAAATAATATGGACATTTATCATCGGGTACAGTTAAGAGCGTTGTGAAGTTGAAAAGATAAATGATTTTTCAATGTTTCATGAATGAAATTGAATGAGTTTGCTGAGCAAGCTCTGGGTGAAATTAAAGGGAGGCAATCCAAATTTGCTAATTTTGTTCCCGATGAACAAAATTAGCCAAATTCATTACCTCCCTTTAACAATTTTTACGTATTTTCTATTTGTGTGTCTTCATTGAACAACACTTTAAAAACCACACCAGCAAATAAAATGGCAGGATAATTTGATCGATTTGCATTAGATATCGATCGCATTGATCGCGTATGAAATGATTTCTATTTTTCTAGTTTTATGAGCACCTTTGGTTGATTTGAGTGGGTGTTAATGAATAAATGAATGGAGCGCTAGTGAGCGATTTAGAATGATTTTCATCGGGATGGATGTCAATTTTACGATGTTTAACTGTACTCGAGTACCCGCGGGAAACAAGATCTCGGATATCCGAGAATGCTTTTCATTAAGATGAATTCAATTTCCACGATGTTGTTAACTATACTTGATTTTTCATCGAGATGCATGTCAATTTCACGATGTTGTTAACTGTACTCGAGTACCCAGAGGAAACGAGATCACGGATATCCTTAAATGCTTTTCATCAAGATGAATTCAATTTCCACGATGTTGTTAACTATACTTGATTTTTCATCGAGATGCATGTCAATTTCACGATGTTGTTAACTGTACTCGAGTACCCAGAGGAAACGAGATCACGGATATCCTT
The DNA here is from genome assembly GCA_948146395.1 of Fragum whitleyi. NCBI lineage: Eukaryota > Metazoa > Mollusca > Bivalvia > Cardiida > Cardiidae > Fragum > Fragum whitleyi. The sequence continues at coordinate 39,379,614 of OX411559.1, forward strand.
AAATGCTTTTCATCAAGATGAATTCAATTTCCACGATGTTGTTAACTATACTTGATTTTTCATCGAGATGCATGTCAATTTCACGATGTTGTTCTGTACTCGAGTACCCACGGGCGACAAGATCTCTGTATCCTGGAATGTTTTTCATCGAGATGAATGTCAATTTCACGATGTTGTTAACTGTACTCGAGTACCCGCGGGAAACGAGATCTCGGATATCCGGTAATAAAGTTTCTACTCGTCCAAGCTCTTATCGTCTTGATAGGGCTTAGAGTGGCCATCTCGGTGAGAATGCGAAGACTGTGTGGTCCGACACTGTCGATACTTTTCGATGATGTCTGCCTTTTTTTTTAAATCTAGAATGATCATTCTTCCTTTCGGTATGGAAATAATTTAACCCCGACATCCTACTGACTTAATGTTCATGTAAAGAGTTTGAGACCCAATATTTAGGGCACTTCATTAGCCAAGAAAAAGCAGTATGTCCAGGTATATTATATATCAAAATGAAGCTATTCGTGAGCACAAGCAGTTAGGCAACATGAGACCGCCATAGCTATAGCGGTTTAGCCAAAACATTGCGGAAAAGGGTCATTTTGTACAGAACAAGCAACTGCATGACGGTTGCATAAAATTGCCCCTTATTTTAACAAAGTACAGTCTGAAGTACCATCCAGGTAGTGCTACAACCTTAGATATAAAACTCGGTCTCAAAAGGCTCTTTTGAAACAATCAATTTCCATTTATTTTGTCAACATACATGTCAAACCGGTTTGGTCTGTTTTCAAAATAGATGTAAGGTATGGTGCAACATCACACCATAATATTGTGAAATATTTCCTGCGATTTATTTCAAATTATAGTTTATTTAATTCAATGATCTACCATATTACTATATATTTATCATTCTGTGAAATAGAAATTGATATATTGCTAAACAAACTTACAGGTATATAAACAATTAATGTCTATTTATGTTGTGATAACACACCATACCCTTAAAAGATCTACACGTTTACAAAATTAGAATGACATATATGACATATGTGTTTATAAAATAAGTCAAAATAAATTGCTTGCATAACTACGTTTTGGGGCTGAGTTTTATACCAATGGTTGTAGCACTACCCGGATCGTACTTTAGGCTAGACTTTGTTATAATATGAGCCAATTTTATCCAACAATCATGCAGATGTTTGTTCTGTACAAAATGACCCTTTTCCACAATGTTTTGGCTATACCGCTTTAGTTATAACAGTCTTATGTTTTTCAACTGCTTGTGCTCATAAATAGCCTCATTTTGATGTATAATATTCCTGGACATACTGCTTTTTGATGGCAAATGAATGCCCTTAAAATTGGGTCTCAAACGCTTTACCTGAACCTTAAGCTAGAGGGTGATGTTTTTTTGTTTTTTTTTTCATTTTTCCAAAATGGCACCCTTTCGCGTAATAAGACTCAATTATTTGAAATGATGTGATTAAATGGTTTTCAAATGTAGACAAGCCTCAGGTCAGGAGACATGAAAAATATACTAAATATTAATTAGTTGATATATTTACATTTATAAATATGCATTCTTTAATTGATCAAATAACTTAATACGTTTTCTCTACCAGATCAATTAGTTTTATTATGGATATAAGACACTGCTTTTTACTTTTATTGGTACGGTATTAATATTTTGCTTTTTCTGTGGTTATTCATGAATACGTATTAATACAATTATCATGGACAATTATATATCATGATTTAACCCTATCCCTCTGTTGTCACTCATCAACTTAAAAACCTTTCAAATTCATTCGCCCAGCGCTCAAATCATTCATTTAAAACACTCACTCCAATCATTCAAAAACGCTCCGAAATTTTTAAAAGTCGCTTTTAAATCGTTCAATTGATCAAATTATTCTACGATTTTACTGACTAGTGCAATTTCAAAGTGTCTGGTTTGCTCGTGAACTTCTTAACTTTGCTCATTCTTTTCATTTTAACTTCTCTGGCTTAATATTTTCCCTGCAATGATTTAGTTAAAACACAATTTAGACAAAATTGGACAATCTGAAATTTTTATCTTAAATGTCTATGAAAACTATGTGAACAATGGCAATATGTCGTGAATAGAACAGTTAATTATATCATGAAATTGACACTCATTCCGATCAAAAACATTCTAAATCGCTCACATAGCGCTCAATTTATTCACTCCAAACAGTAACTCAAATTGATCAAAAACAAAAAATATTTTGAAAACTTTTCGAAGACTTTCAACATTTAATTCAAATCGATCTAATTGTTCCACGGTTTATTGGCTTGTGTGGATTTTTTAGTATCTTATTTGTCCATGAAGACAAACAAACAGGAAATAATGTAAATTTTATTAAACGGAGGTAATAAATACGATCAATATTGCTTGAGCAACCACGTGAATCCAGGGACCTTTTCTCTTAAGCCACCTTGAGGTCCTCCCTTAGGCTTTTACTATGATTTGTTCCTCTATTGTATGACTTTTGTCCAACGCAACTGCTCGCTGACATTTTTGGTACAATTTCACCGATTTGACAGTATATAAAGCGACCATGTGATAAGTCATATGCTCTATTTACAGGTTGTAAGAGGTGCCACCACTAGAAACCCTTGTGTCTGCGGACGAAAAGGTATATATTCATCGCTAGTCGTTATAAATAACAAGGTATAAATTCAACATTACTCGATACAGCTGAAAAGGTCTGAATTCCTTGTTGTACGTAACATATAACAAGGTGCCAAATTGTCACAAGATACGCCCGTCACACTGCTTAGTATTAACTTGGGGTTTGAATAGAACTGAGGTTATTTTGAATGAATATTTTTTGCACCCATGAAGTTTCATGATCCTAGCTATTAACCTTTTTAGAGATATACTCTGGACAAGATTCTAGTATGAAAAACAACAATGGGTAATAACTAAAAAAAATAGGCCAGGTAGAATTAAGGTTCTTGTACACTGCACCCCCCTTGGTGAGATCTATACACCCATGCAGTTTCATGATCCTAGCTATTATATTTTTAGAGATATACTCCGGATAAGATTCGAGTCTGAAAAACAACAAAGGGCAATAACTCAAAAAATAGGCCAGGTAGAGTTATGGTTCTTGTGCACTGCACTCCCCCTTTGTGAGATCTATACACCCATGCAGTTTCATGATCCTAGCTATTATATTTTTAGAGATATACTCCGGGCAAGATTCGAGTCTGAAAAACAACAAAGGGCAATAACTCAAAAAATAGGCCAGGTAGAGTTATGGTTCTTGTGCACTGCACTCCCCCTTTGGTGAGATCTATACACCCATGAAGTTTCATTATCCTAGTTATTATACTTTTAGAGATATACTCCGGACAAGATTCCAGTCTGAAAAACAACAAAGGGCAATAACTCAAAAAATAGGCAAGGTAGAGTTATGGTTCTTGTGCACTGCACTCCCCCTTTGTGAGATCTAAACACCCATGAAGTTTCATTATCCTAGCTATTACACTTTAAGAGATATACTCCGGACAAAATTCAAGTCTGAAAAACAACAAAGGGCAATAACTCAAAAAATAGGCCAGGTAGAGTTGTGGTTCTTGTGCACTGCACTCCCCCTTGGTGAGATCTATACACCCATGAAGTTTCATGATCCTAGCTATTATACTTTTAGAGATATACTCCGGACAAGATTCTAGTATGAAAAACAAAAAAGGGCAATTACTCTAAAAATAGGCCAGGTAGAGTTATGGTTCTTGTGCACTGCGCTCCCCCTTCAGAAGATCTGTACACCCATGAAGTTTCATGATCCTAGCTATTATACTTTTAGAAATATACTCCGGACAAGATTCTAGTATGAAAAACAACAAAGGGCAATAACTCAAAAAATAGGCCAGGTAGAGTTATGGTTCTTGTGCACTGCGCTCCCCCTTCAGGAGATCTATACACCCATGAAGTTTCATGATCCTAGCTATTATACTTTAAGAGATATACTCCGGACAAGATTCAAGTCTGAAAAACAACAAAGGGCAATAACTCAAAAAATAGGCCAGGAAGAGTTATGGTTCTTGTGCACTGCACTCCCCCTTGGTGAGATCTTTACACTCATGAAGTTTCATGATCCTAGCCATTACACTTTAAGAGATATACTCCGGACAAGATTCAAGTCTGAAAAACAACAAAGGGCAATAACTCAAAAAATAGGCCAGGTAGAGTTGTGGTTCTTGTGCACTGCACTCCCCCTTGGTGAGATCTATACACCCATGAAGTTTCATGATCCTAGCTATTATACTTTTAGAGATATACTCCGGACAAGATTCTAGTATGAAAAACAACAAAGGGCAATAACTCTAAAAATAGGCCAGGTAGAGTTATGGTTCTTGTGCACTGCACTCCGCAATGATGAGAAGAATACAAGTGCCAAGTTTGATGTCCATCGGACTTCAATTTACAGAGTTATGCTCCGGACAAAGAAGTGGACGCCGCCGGACGCCCGGACGCCGTACGCCGGACGCCGGACATCACGGGTGATCCCATAATACGTCCCGTCTTCGACGGGCGTATAAAAACCAATGGATTTTACGTTACTCGATTCATATCGAAAAATTATGATTTTAATGTTAATCGTTAGAAATATCTAGGTGTGAATTTAATATAATTCATTGCCGTTTCTCGTTATGAGTAAAAATTATACATTTAACATCACAAGACACAATTGAAATGGTATGACTTTAATTTGCAATACATAAAAAACATAACGTTAATGGAGAAATAAGTACATAGATTCGGATTAAGGTGGACGTTTTGTTAGCTTAATAAGTTACCTAAAATTCAACATCTATATAATCTTGAAACATTTCCTTGTATTCAAGTTACGGTGCCAATCCTAGACATATTCTCGAAATTGAAATTTCTCCATGGGCCTACTTTTACCATGATGTTTTATTTTGAATTGAAACAAAAGTCAATTTGGTCTTAAGAGTTTATTTGAATGAATCACTGTGTCTAACATATCATCAATACAGCGTTTGAGCATGTTTGATCCAAAGGCTGCATGAAAAGCGTTTTTGACAAGGTCCTTCCTTACAGATTTTCAAATCATAATGGCAAAAATCAATCATTTGTGAGTCTAATCGAGGTTAACGACGTAAGGAACAATTGCACTTTTGACATACTCGAATCAGAGCCCAGATGTTTTGAATTTTTTAGATTCATTTCACAGTTTTTGAAATGTCTATCGTTAGGTTTCCTTGACACTCTCAATTTAATGAAATCAATCAACCATGAAAAATCATATGACAAAAAAGCTTTGAATAGTAGATTGCTATGCCGAAACTAACCGAAACGTCAGATCCAACAAGGATTTACTCGATCCAACAGAACATCTTCTTTGAAAAATACTATCTGAATTCATCTAAAACAAATTAATTTTTATTTACTCTAAATTTGAATTTACTTTGTTGTGTTTTTAAAGTCGCTTAGTATAGGTTGCTTTAATGTGTCTAGTTACAAAAATAAAAATCGTTTTATGTAATAACTTGAATTAGAATTATAATGTATCTAAATGAATGTCACTAAATTTACTAGTTCTGCTATATTTTTCGAATTCATTAGTGATTCCGTTTTTTCATATTACATCATGTAGTGTACGTGGGTAGTGGTTTCAATCTGTATCTAGGATACACCAGTATACAGTCATTTCATTGGGTTCGTTAAAACAATTGTCCCGGGATGAATGGTCTGATTTGTTGCAAAGGCAGGGGCAAAAGGCAAGGACAATAGTTTGTCACTGTTAATCGACTATCCATAAAATGACCGTTTTATTGCCTGACCATTATTATTCAAAAAGGAGCCGCCGTCATAGCGCAGTTGGTAGCGCGTCGGGCTGTCAATTAAGAGGTCCCGGGTTCGATCCCCGACGGCGGCACTCATTCTTTCCGACTATTTGTCTCTCACCAATGGGTTTCTAATCGTCAACTATGTGGATAGTAGCTGGAGGCTAGGAAAGGATGTGGTTGTCGTACTGGTGAGAGAAATACCAGGAAACCAAGGTAGGTGCTCCAACCGCCGCGATATAACTGAAAAAATGTTCAAAACGGCGTTGTACTCCATTCAATCGATGAATTATTATTCAAAAATTGTTCCAATATTATGATGATGATATTCAAACTCGGGCCCGAGGTTATAAAACTTTTCTCATTCTCAATTCAAAATTTTCTCAATCAATTTTAGATTAAAGCCAAAATTCTGATTTAATACTCATTTAAATGTATTTACATAACAGAGGATATAAAAGTTATCATAAATAACTACTTATTAATATTTTCTTTTCTTTTCATACATTTATTTAAATTTAAAATTTGAGAAAATACTCAGTTGAGCCTGAGAAAAGTTTTATATAAACTTGGGCCCCGAACAGAACATTTTGGGAATATCCAGATAATATTTCAAATAGAAAATGAGCCAGTGCATGACATTTCCTTTCAAATTCATGATTTCGCATAGCAAAGGCTTCCCTGTGTGCTCTTAACCGCTCTACATCCAGTCAGAGAATATTCTCATTGCATTGTATGGATGACAAGGTTGTCCAATGTTTGTCTATAACTCTCATGTGGAAATGTTGGAAATATCAGGCACTGGCTCATATCAAAATCGAAATTGAATAACCCCAATTTTAAGTCTTTACCTGAAAAAGATAGGAGCCCTACACAGTCTTTTTCGTAAAACTATTATTCAATGATCCCTCTCCTTATAGCACATATGCGTGTAAATGAATGCGAGGATCCTTCTTTAAATGATTGTGACCCAAACGCTACATGCACAGATCTTCCATCGGGATTCAGCTGTACGTGCAACCCTGGGTTTGACGGGAACGGGACATTTTGCGTGGGTAAGTAGGTAAAGATGATGATCATTTGACCGATACACGATCAATATTATTGAAAAAGCATTAAATCAATGTAATATATTGACCAATCTCATATATATTTGATCCGTTCCCCTGGAAAACCTGCCTAAATGACACAACTTTGCTTTTTTCAGTTTTTAAACCCAGATGCTACAAAAAAATCAATGTAAGACAATCAATTTCAATAGGAAAAATAATTAAATAGAAAACAAAATGATTTAAATCAAAATGAAAAAAAAAAATGAAAATACATACGTTACTTCATTGTCCGTTAAAATTGAAAATTAAAAAATAATTAAAGAAACTATTGAAAAGGGGGAGAGCTTCGACACAGAAATTCGCGAACACCCTCTACCTTACATTTCGGCAAGATATGGTAATCAAGTATAGAAAATGTAAAGAAAATTTAGATATAATTCTGTCATAGCACAAGTGCCATCGTCTTTGATATGTTTGACTAACTTACCGTTATGTACTTTTTCAGTAATTTTATTCATTCTCGATAAGAGAATGTTAGTAATTTTATTCATTCTCGATAAGAGAATGTTACAATTTCATAGATTTTCAAGAATTGAAAGAATGAAACATACTTCTTAAAAATCCTGAAAAAAAGTCTTCTCGAATGATTTTAACAAGGTTCTTTACTTTATTTAAGAATTATGCGCTGGCACTCCATGTGTCGGCGAGAACAGACAATGTTTTGGGAACCAAGTGTGTACGTGTAAACCAGGATTTAATCTAGAGGATGGCATATGTATTGAATGTAAGTAAATAGGTCATAATTGTTTGTTTCGTTATAAAATAAATTTATCTTTCTTTTGGTATTATTTTCAAGGATGAAAATATAGCCTTTTTAGTTCATGGAATGAAATATTTATCTATCTTACCCGAAAAATAAACCATTATTCTACTTCTTTAATACACAACGTGACTAAAACAATTCTACTCCTTTGTTACAGTGCATGAACTGTAATTTGAAACAACACTCATAAAAATAGTTGTATGTTGACAATCTGAATGGAAACTGATTGCCGTTTTCAACTACTATTATTATTTTTCGAGACAAATGTAAAGCACAACAAATGTAAAGCACTTAACTTATCATTTCAATCGGGATGGTCGTTCTTATATCGCACTGAAAATGTGTTAAGCGAACGATGCATTTTCCTATCTTAATAAGCGAAAATCTCTAAGCTCCCTTTGATAGAACATCGCTCATGCTCATGCTCATTGATTTAAAAAATTATACATTAGCCTTCTGCTGAGGATGACAAAATTTTTGCAAACATTTATAAGTGGTTTCTCTCTTTGAACAAATATGTTCGTGCAAGGATGAATGCCTTTCTTCAAACGTTCCGTGAACTTTCCTATCTTGATTATGGGGCTGTACATTTTCATCATCTTCTACTTCAGCATGCGATGAACTTGGCAGCACTTTTATCACCTACCAAGGGATGGAACTATCCTGCTCACCTTTCCTTGGAACTATAATTTTAGGTACACTGGCTGAGTGCATTAACACTTGTAGATTCGGACCTCCTAATTGTTTAAGTCTTGTGTATAGTCAAACAAGCGATGAGTGCAGCCTGTTTGGTTGTGATCCGCTAACTGCCGGAGCATCGTTCTCAACAGTTTCTGATACTACCTTCACATTGACTAGAAATTGTGCCTAAATACAAATAAATATAGTAAAGTATTATTTTTGCCTTTTATTTATCTATAAACAACTTTCTTGGTCAAATCGAATAAAAGATGTCAACTCACTAATTGATGCTCGTGTGTAAAAAGCAATTATGTTTTTGTATTTTATTTATCTTAGCAGGTAGTAAATATATTTTCTCAATCTTTAGATTGTTTGCTCATTCTTAAGAAGGGGCAATCACTGGTTAACCATTCTAAAGAATGAACAGAATCTCGAAAATGGGCTTAACATAAACACTGGCTGCATGCATTGGCAAGTAGTGCATTATATTTGGTTGTTACCTGCTATCTGTCGGAGCATGAATCACATCAGTATCTGACACTACCTTCAACTGGATTACAAATTGTACAAAAGTATTCGTTAGCCAGGAATACCTGCCTAATTGCCCTTTCTCGGTAATTTCAGTTGTATAACCCAGATTGTATAACACTGAATACTCAAATATATTGAAATTAAAGATTTTCACTCCCAAATTAAATTCATTATGGGATAAAACTGAAAACAGACTACAAAAACGCTGTAGAATACATAGAGAAAAAACTGTTTCAAACAAACAATTTCTCCACCCCCCTCCCAACCCCCAACCCCATTGTTTTTACTTATTATCTCCAGTGCATGAAAAATCGATTTTAGGAAAATGATGACATAAACATGTACAAAATATTCATTGCCTTTTGAGGATTATAATATTGTTGATAAACAATTTGAAACACTCCCCCCATTTTTCACTCCTAACGTCTTCAGTGTATTCAAATCCGTTTGTATGAAAATCAATCAATCCCCTAAGCATTGTAAGTCAGCCCAGACTCGGCTGATAATCCGTGATTCAAAAGCTTCATCAGCGGATCAAGAAGAGGGTTCAGTCAACAATAACCCAATCTGGAGTCTAGCATTTCTTTTTGGCATGTATATTTATCAAAATGGTACATATATAATACGTACTTAGTGTATTATATGAAAAAATATCTAACGAGGTTCGGAGAATTGATAATTTGCGAGGCTCTGTCGAGACAATTATCAATCCTCACAACCGAGTTAGATTTTTTTTTCATACAATACACTAAGTACGTATTATATTTATCTTATAACCTCTATTTGTCTTGTTTTTGTTGATGTTTCTCACTGAAATGAAAGTTAAAAAAAAAAATAACTGCATTATATCATTGTTCAAAAAAATGTGATATCATAAAAAATATCAAACGGGATGTTATCACACAGATATTTGTATAGTTACATTGTATAAGATAAAATAATAAGAAAACTTACCCCCAATTTGTAAGTTTAAGCCCCCTAAGCAGATATCCTGAATTTGTGATCCTAGTTCCTCTAATGAAGCAGTAAAGTGATATCAACATTTATTTTAAAGGTAAATCCCAAGAATTCAATGCCAGGAATGCAATATTCTAATCTTTCTCACCTCATACAACCATGAAAGCAAAAAAAAAAAATCTTCAATTTTTTATTGCAAACCTTACAAGCATTTTATGTTATTTTACGTTGCATATGGGGTATCAAATTTGTTCAAATCGCCCAAATATGATGAGAAAATATTAAATATAGTTAAAGAATTGTAAAACCATCTATATTTTGATAGACGCAGAGGTATTTATAGCCAAAACTGTTACAGTGAGAACTCATAAAACAATTTTTCCAACAGTTAGAAAATACAGCTGTTTTTTGTCGTGTTATATCTCATGCAACTTCTAAATACAAAACAAAAAAAAAAAAAAAAAAAAAAAAACCAACAGTATAAACTATTCTGAAAGGTTATCATCTCGCTATTTTGTTATGACGGACGCGATAAAAAACGGAAGATATTTCATGTTTATTCCAAACATGCCAAAAACAATTAAATATTATATCAACTATATGCCGTTAAGCCAAGCGATTGAGCTTTGAAATAGGTATTCGTAGATATAGAACGAGAGATGTAAAATAACAACGGTCTATTCATCGAACTAAAGATTTAACAAGGCTTAAGTTTTTTTTATTTTTCCGCGATTTGATCCTCGTCGAAACTTATCATTCAGTTTTAATGAAACTTTCAGGATAGGTGGATGAGACCTCCCCATTTATTTTTACAAAATCCCATGCCCGAGAAATATCTAGGTAAGGAGATTATGAACTTGGAAGTTAAAACCTCATATAGGTAGACTTCGAGCGGTGAGCCGTGAAATCCACTTTTAACGGTTAAATTCCCATGCAATTCTTTCAAAATAGATAAAACAGACATAACAAAGATACAAATTACCTTTCAAATTAAACTTAGTGCTGGTCTTAGAATTGAAGGTTAACTCATAGACCTATGGTAATGGAATGAATGCCTAGGTCAGAGCTCAGTTTTGAAAATACACCTATACTGTCGATAAAGACAATATTTACCAGTATATGACGTCAATGGTGTAGAAGTAAGTGTGTTGTTTTGTTCAAGACATAAATCGTGCATAATCGATTATTCCTAAGTCGAGGTATTCTGCGTAATTAATTAACTGGCAGGGCGGGGCTTAACCGTGACGTAATTTGGCGAGTTCACTTTTCAATAGTTCGGGTTCTTTCAAATTTTAGTCGGTAATCATCGTTACCGCGTGCAAATAACGGTATTCTAAAATTAAAAGGATTCACGTGCTTTGAGAGAGTGAACACATTTCGTCGTTTGGTTACCAAGGTCTCGTAACTTCAGCTTGATTAGGCTGAAGTTACGAGGATTTGGTTACCAATCTACGATTTAAGGTTTAATATTTAAGAGTTATTTATGCCTACTCTCTTTAGAAGTAGGTTATTTAAGATAAAAGCTGATTTCCCTTAACCTTAAGTGCAACGACCCGTTATAGTCACGTGATGTGGTAGGGTAAGGACGCGTTTAAATCGCTCTCGAGAAAATAATTAAATAATGGAAAATAACGGATAGTATAGTGTAAAAGGACTAGAATTTGGACATTTAACAAGTAAGCGACTACACTTTAATTATGTTTGATGGGGAAGAACAAAAACAAGGCTAAATAACGGTCTAGAGACTCTCGAGTGGCAAGTAATGAAAGTAGTTCGAGTGAAAATGGCTGCCCCCGGAAAATCGGACGATTTTCAAACAAAAGTACAAACGATGAAGAACTGAGTGTTAGTCAAATACTATCCCAGACAAATTCTATTCTTTATGAAGATGAATCAATACAAAACGAAATCGAAGTTTTCAATGATAATTTGAATTCATGTTCAAGTAGTGAAACAATAAACGAAACAATGGCGGAAAAGAACTTATCGTCACAAGATTCTCAAAAAACTCAAAAACCTAATAGAGTCTACACCAACTAATACAGATATCATGAACTCTATATCAATCGTTATGAAAAAACTTGAAGGTATTGATACTCGTCTGAAAAAGTTAGAAAAATTAGAGAGTACGATGGAAAAAGTGGAAAAAGATGTATCGAGCCTGAGGAAATTTGTAAACGATAAGGTTGGCATTTTGACAGAACGGGTACAAATGGTCGAAGAAAGAGTAGATAGTAATGAATTTTCAGTTAATCAATTAAATGATAGAGTGATAGAATTACAAAAATGAAATGATAATTTAAAAAATGACCTAGTTTATTTACAATCGCAATCAATGCGAAACAATCTAGTGTTTACAAATATCTCAGAGGCCCTGAATGAGGATCCCAAAGAACCAGAAGAAAAATTACGAGACTTTATGGTTACGAATCTAAAGTTAGCCCACGATCTGGTCGATGAGATTAAGTTCGAGCGTGTTCATCGAATGGGACCAAAACCAGAGAAAGGACCCCGTAATATAGTGGCCAAATTCACGCTCTTCAAGGATGGGGAGTTTGTACTCAGGCAGTGGAAAGAAATAAAGGATACGGACTTTTATATGTATGAACAGTTTCCGAAAGAGGTTGTAGACATACGCAAGAAGCTTAAACCCAAATTATTGAAGGCAAAGCAGGAGGGGAAAAAAGCTTGGTTTTCCTACGATAAACTCTATATAGATGGTAAAACAGTTCCATTCAATAAAAAATAGGAAATCAGTGGGGATGAACTTAATATTCTTTCGTGGAATATAAACGGTTTAACTGAATGTAAAAAGTCTTCTAGTGAATTGCAATTTTTCTTTCTTGCTATGACATAATTTTCTTGCAAGAATATTGGACCTCTGAATTTAGTGATTGTAAAGACGTGAGTTAATATGCAAGGACAATTCAACTCTTAGAAAAGGAAAGCCTGCGTAAACAAACAACATTAATATTTAATAGTAGAAACAAGACATGTAAAACTATACAACATACATGCAAAACAGAAAGAGAGTAGGCTAGAAGAGAAAAAAGACAGAAAGTAGAATGCACAAATGTCACTCGTCTGATTGAAAATACATGCTAACCCTTTGCATTAAATAAATTTGGTACATACGTCCCCCCATCTTAAGATAAAATGCAAAGAATTTTATCTTCAAAAATGAAAGAAAGCAAATTTATTGATGAGTTCTTGACAACATATCTGCTAGCACATTATTTACTCCAGGAATGTGTCTGACAGTGAATTTGTACTCTTGCAGAAGCAAACTCCACCTTAACAGGCGCATGTTTTGGGACTTCATTTTGTGAAGCCACTGCAACGGAAAATGATCAGTCTCAATTATGAAGTCTTTGCCAATTAAATACTCCCTTAGAGATTGGCATGACCTTACTATTGCCAAACACTCTTTTTCCACAGTACTATACCTTTGTTCTCTTGCAGACAGTTTTTTACTTATGAATATTATTGGAAATTTTTGCCCTTGTTTCTTTTGTAGGAGCACAGCACCGAATCCTCTATCACTTGCATCTGTCTGAAGATAAAAACTGCATGCAAAATCGGGATTTTGCAGAATTGGATAGGACAACAGTGCCATTTTCAAGCTGTCAAACGCTTTTTGATGAATGTCAAGCCATCTGACTTTATTTGGCAATCCCTTGGCGGTTAAATCTGTCAAGACAGCTGATATATTAGCGAAGTGTGGAATAAACCGACGGTAGAAACCAATAGCCCCAATAAATGAACGTACCTGCTTTTTCGTTCTCGGTGGAGGTATACTCTGTATGGCCTCAATCTTTTCCGGAGTTGGCCGCACTTCACCATCACCAACTATGTGAGCAAGAAACTCGATCTGACAAAACCCAAACATGCACTTACTAGGTTTTGCTGTTAAGCGTGCCTGTCGTAGAGCACCCAGAACCTCAGAGATATGATGTAGATGGTTATCCCAATATTCACTGAATATTATGATATCATCAATAAATGAATCTGCAAACTCTTCACAATCTGACAAAACTGTTTTCATAAGTCTTACAAATGATGCGCTGGAATTTATCATTCCGAAAGGCATTACTAAGAACTGATACTGTCCAAATGGCGTGACAAATGCGCTTTTCTCTCGTGACGACTTTGACAAGGGAATCTGCCAAAATCCTTTTGTCAGATCAATTTTACTCATAAATTTTGCTTTAACTAGTTTATTTAAAATATCATCTAGTCTCGGCATTGGCTGAGGGTCAAATATTGTGAGACTATTAAGCTGTCTGTAGTCGACGCAAAGTCTAATCGACCCATCCTTTTTCGGCACGACAACAATTGGGGCCGCATACGGACTACTAGACTTTTCAGCAATACCGGCTCCTACCATATCCTGTATTTCTTTTCTTACCTTATCTCTTAAGGCATATGGCAAGTTGTAAGCCTTTTTCTTGACTGGTATGTCTGAAACTAGTTTCACCTCATGTTCTATAATCTCTGTCCTACCTGGTATATCACTTAAGACATCACTAAACTGAACTAGCACCGACCTTAACCCTTCCAACTGCTTACCATTTATATCTGGATTCAGTTTGACATCTTTTAAGCTTTCATGTGGAGTAAGTAATGGATTTTCCAAAATTGACATGTCTTCTTCATCTCCTTCATTTTCAATGTCGGCAGACACTGCATTTATCAATGGTTCTTCATCTACTATGTTACCTTCATCACTCATAGCAACGTCTTCATTTACCTTTTCCCCTATTTTCTCTGACCTGTCATACTACTCTTTTAACATATTAATATGAAATGTCTTTCTGTTTCGTTTCATTTTTCCTACCTGAACTACATAGTCCACTGGACTCACTTGCTCTACCACTTCGAAAGGACCTTTCCACTGTGCTAATAGCTTGTTTGTGACAGTCGGAAGTAAAACACATACAAATTGACCTGGTTTCAATTTTCTTTTGATAGCTTTTTTGTCATAATAAACTTTCTGTGCCTTTTTTGCATCAATTTCCGACCTAATTGCTAGGTCAGTTATTTTTTTCAAGTTGTCCCTTATTTTAATGATATAGCTTAAAACTGATTCACTACTTACGTTTGAATCAGTCGACTCTTCCCAACTTTCCCGAATGATACACAATGGTCCTCTTACATGTCTTCCAAACAACAGCTCAAATGGGGAGAACCCTGTTGATTCCTGTGGTACCTCTCTATATGCAAATAATAGATATGGAAGCAAAACATCCCATTCAACATTCTGATCATGCACAAAACAAGTGAGCATTCTTTTCAATGTACCATTAAATCGCTCAACAAGCCCGTTTGCTTCTGGGTGATATGGAGTGCAATGTATTTTTTTGATATTTAGAAGACCACACAATCTTCTCATTAGTGCTGACATGAAATTGCTACCTTGGTCTGTTAAGATCTCTTTCGGGACACCTAGTCTTGAAAATATGCCCATAAGGGCCTCTGCTACACTTTCAGTGTCAATTTGTTTCAAAGGTATAGCTTCGGGATACTTCGTTGCATAATCGCAAAGTGTGAGAATAAATCTATGCCCTCTCTTTGTTCTATTTAACGGCCCTACTATATCTATTGCAACCCTAGTAAATGGTTCAGTCATAGGTGGAATTGACACAAGCGGAGATCTCTTTCTCTTACCTTTTGCCACGCTTCTCTGGCATTCTGGACAGGACCTACAATATGCTGCCACATCTTTGAATATTCCCGGCCAAAAAAAATGCAGCAGCAATCTATTCCTTGTTTTCTTGTTGCCCATGTGACCACCTAAAGGAACATCATGGGCAATAGCTAATAATCTGTTTCTATATTTCTTAGGAACCACAATTTGTTCAGTTACAGACTCATCAACACCCTTAAAACCCCTGTAAAGAATACCATCCTTTTCGAAAAAGTAGGCATTTCTACTTGTATCAGCTGGTTGTTTTGACAATGCTCTGACTTTATCAAGTGTTACGTCACTTACCTGTTCATGTATGAGATCACGTGAACAAACGATGTCATCTGTCTCACTTTTATTGCTTGCAGCATCATCAACTTTTTCATCGTAAGTGTCCGTCTTCCATAACTTATCTGCTTCAATTTCAGCTTTTCCTTCAGACTCACTTTTATTTGCCATACTTCTTGTAATAGCCTGAAATGACTGTTCAGAACTTGGGTATATACATGCAAAATTTCCTATGACAAGATCAGCGAATGGATTATTCATAACTAATGCGTCTACATCACCCGAAATATATGATGTATCCACTTTAATTCGTACCTCTGTGCAAAGTTTAGTACTTCCATCTGCTAAAGTAACTGTCTTTTCTTTACCTGTACCTTTGAGCATGTCATATTCGATGAATTTCTCTGATACGAATATTGCAGAACACCCCGTGTCTCTTAAAATTGATGCGGGTTTATTATTCACCAGACCCTTACTAATCTTAAGACCATTGATTACCTGATATTCATCACACTCAACCTTGGCCGAAACCGGAATCTCGACAATTTTTGCGTTTACTTTTAGTTTAGTAGGTGAACATAACAAATTACTGGGTAATTGTGATGATTTTTCTAACGACCTTGCTTCTGGTTTAACCTTGTATGGACATGAAGCAATTAAGTGTTCAGTGCTGTCACAAACAAAACATCTTAATCGTCTTTCTGATCTCTGACTAGAATCAACTGGCTTAACAAACTCACCTGATTTTTCTTCTCCACTTCCATTTGTACTTTTATTCTGAGAATTCTTTTTCTGAAAGCGCTTATTATCAAAATCTTTGTGAGCAAGCTGATATGCTTCAGCCAGTGAAATAAGTTCTGAAACACTACAAGGTTGGCGCTCTCTAAGCCACACTTGTAAATAGTAATTGCAACTAAAAAGCAACTGCTCCCTTAAAAGAAGATCATACAGTTTTGTATAATCTTCACTTACCGTTTCTGCTTCCAGCCAATGATCAAAGTATGATCCTAGCCTTACCGAATATTCTCTAAATGATTCCCCAGTAGATTGACGGCAATTTCTGAATTTTTCCCTGTACTCCCATGAGTTTAAACCGTACCTGTCCAATATGGCTTTTCTGATTGACTCATAATTTCTGCTATCTGCCATAGACATTCTAGAATAAGCTTCAAGTGCTTTACCACTAAGTTGAGGTATTAAATGAACAGGCCATTCTGATCTTGGCCACTTGTGAACAGACGCTAGACGCTCAAATGTTGTCAAGAATACCTCAATGTCATCACCTTCTACATATTTAGGAAGTCTGGCCTTAACCTTATAAGTTTCTGTTTGGCTAAATATTTCTCTAGGCATATTTAATTTCATTTGTAGCTCTCTTTCTTGTAAGTCAAGTTCTCTTTCCCTTAACTCTCGATCCCTTTCCTTACTCTTAGCTTCTCTTTCTGCAGCTCTTTCATCTCTCTCTGCACTCTTTTCTTCACGCTCTGAAAATTCTCTCAATAAAGTTAAGCAACTACTGGCATCCTCGCCTCTCTCTATACTTCTCTCGATAAGCTTATTCAGCAAAGTTATTGATTGTTCACGAGCCATTTTCAAAGAGTTGATTTGTTTTATCAGTCGTCTAAACGAAAGACACCGCTGCCACCATTGTAAAGACGTGAGTTAATATGCAAGGACAATTCAACTCTTAGAAAAGGAAAGCCTGCGTAAACAAACAACATTAATATTTAATAGTAGAAACAAGACATGTAAAACTATACAACATACATGCAAAACAGAAAGAGAGTAGGCTAGAAGAGAAAAAAGACAGAAAGTAGAATGCACAAATGTCACTCGTCTATTTTCTTAAATGTATATCCTAACACCTTCATAGCAGTTAATTCTGTTTTTGACGTTTCTGCTTTACCGACTTGTAGACAATAAACATTTGTTTGGGTTTAACTGGCTTCTCATAATTGTCAGTTGAATTATACTCTATTTTATGAACTTAAGTATGACACCCACTAATTCACTCTCGGCGTACACCAAAAACTGACTTCTCGACGTACACTTTTTGTTTATCTTACAAATTCGTAGATACGTGCTGATAAATAGATCGTTTCACCTTCTCTATCTCGTAAAGGTGTCTGCTAATGTAGTAAACACTTGTAACCGTTTGGCGCTAGTTTTTTGCAGACAGTACTGACGTAACATCAGACAGATCATAGACAGTTGTATACAGCATTTGTACCGACGTAACATCTGACAGAACATAGACAGTTGTATACAGCATTTGTAACATACATCGCAGTACTAAAAAGCCATTCAGGAGAGGCGAGGACAACTGCAAATTTAAGACAGTTGTTAAAGCAAACTAAACTTGACGGGCAATAAACACATGCTTCAAACAGTTTCGACAATGATAGCAACTAAAGACATTAAGCGAAGCATCATTTACAACAATAAGCAATAACAAAATTCAAGCATTACAAAATCTCCATGCATTAAAGTTTGAAAATATATGCAAGCAGTCGAAAAGCAGCTTATTTTTAGCATAGGATAAATGTTGCAACAATTAAAAATTTAACAATAACAACACTCACCTTTCAAACATCAATTAATGAAAAGACAAACTTCTCATCTCTTCACATATAAAATCTTTAAATCCCCAAAACACATCTATACACTGCAAAATCTACATGACTACTGACCACAAGTTTACACAATGCAGTAAATTATACCGTGAACAATCGCTCATCAATACACTTTACTGATTGAAAATACATGCTAACCCTTTGCATTAAATAAATTTGCTACAGTGATGTCGATTTAAATGGTTATATAAGTCACAATTTCTATAGAAATTTCCAGCACAAAAATGCGAAGAGACACAGTGGAGGCATTCTCCTCTATTACAAAGACTATTTAAGCTAAGGTATCAAAATAGTTCGATCTCATTATGACTCTATAGTGTGGATAAAACTTGATAAATCTTTTTTCTCCTTTGAAAACGATGTTTATCTATGTGGTGTCTATATTTGGTGCGAAGATTCGCCAGCCTATAATGTTAATAATGTTAATTTATTTGAAATTTTACTTCAAGATTTTTATGATTTTGAAAGTAAAGGTTGTTTATATTTGATTGGTGATTGGAATAGTAGAGTAGGTACAAAAAATAATTTATTAAAAATATTGATTATATTGATTTTGATGTAAAAAATTGCAATTTGGACGATGAAGATTATACTCCCGATAAACCCTCGAGCAGGGCCTCGTTAGATCACGTTTGTAATAACTTCGGTCACGCCCTATTGGACTTTTGTAAGAGTACAAATATGCGCATTGTGAACGGTCGTTTACATTCCGATGCAAATAACGGTGCAGTCCTCAGGGTGCTTCACTCATTGATATGTTGTTAACATGCGAGGACAATTTTCAAAATATTAACACATTTCGGGTTAACCCGTTTTCAGAGTTTAGTGATCATTCTTCGATCGCCTTTTCTATTAGGTCTAATAATTCAAATTATCATGAAAGTAACAGTGGAAGGTTTGCTAGTTACAAATGGAATCCTGAATGTCGAGAAATATTTCGAAATCGACTTATCGGGCAACTTCCAAGGTTTAACACGATTTTACAAAATATCGATAAGTTTAGTAAAAAGTCAATTAATAACATGGTCAACAATTTTTCTGATACGTTAGTAGAGGTTGCCTCCCCTCTTATTAAGAAATTTTCACATGAGAAAGGTACGTACTTTACAGAAGATTGCATATGCCAGGACGCAGATTGGTTCGACCGAGAATGTAGGGAAGCGAGGAAAACATTTTTGTCTGCCAGAAAAGCTTATCATCGTAATATGTCACATTTCAACAGAGAAAAATTCTGTGAATATAAGTCTAATTATAAAAAAATATGCAAGTCGAAACGCACTCAATTTCGCAGAAAGAAAATGGCTGAAATAGAAAATTTAAAATTTTCAAAACCAAAGGATTTCTGGAAATATTTTAGGCAAAATAAAAATACTTCCAATAATATTGAATTAAATGAATTTGCAAAATATTTTTCAGATATAAGCAATGAATCTTTTATATTTCAAAACGAAGCGTCCGAAACGTTTTGCTCAAGTAACCTTATTTTTGACTCCTTTGGTGCTGACAATGTCTTAAATCAGCCAATCACCGTACAGGAAATTACAAGTGCGTGCAAATCATTGAAAAGCGGAAAATCCTACGGCAACGATTTCATACTTAATGAATATCTTATCGAAAGTTGTGATATACTTGCAAGTCATTTATGCGACATGTTTAATACAATTTTGAATTCCGGAATTTATCCCGAAAGGTAGACCGAGGGAATCATAGTACCTCTTCACAAAAAGAGCAATACGGACGACGTAAATAATTATAGAGGCATAACGCTTCTTAGTTGTTTATCGAAACTGTTTACTACTATTCTAAACAAACGCATTGTATCGTTTTGTAACGAATATAATACTATTTCGGATGCACAATTCGGTTTCAAAAAAGGTAGTTCTACAATTGATGCATTATTTATTTTGACTAACATAGT
Organism: Fragum whitleyi; assembly: GCA_948146395.1. NCBI lineage: Eukaryota > Metazoa > Mollusca > Bivalvia > Cardiida > Cardiidae > Fragum > Fragum whitleyi. Next base: position 39,400,021 of record OX411559.1, read on the forward strand.
CCAAACATTTGTTAACAAAAATGAAAAATTATATTGTGCATTTATCGATCTCAAAAAATGTTTTGATACGATTTATAGAAATGGGTTATGGTACAAAATGTACAGTAAAGGTATACGCGGCAAAATATTGCAAATATTTAAAAATATGTACGAAAAAGTAAAATCCTGTGTTCGAAGCGGGAATAAATACTCCGACTTTGTAGAGTACGCTGTTGGACTTCGTCAGGGGGAAATTACTTCCCCTGTCTTAGTATCTTTATTTCTGGAAGATATTGAGTTATCGTTATTATCAAATACTGACAGTGGGATATTAATTGAAGATCTCTGTCTTATTTTATTACTATTTGCTGATGATATGGTCATCTTCGGTAAATCACCCGAAGACCTACAAAATAATTTAAATTTTTTATATGACTACTGTTCCAAATGGGGTTTACATGTAAACACGGATAAAACAAAGATAGTTGTATTTAGGAAACGTGGCAAATTAAATCAAAATGAAACCTGGTCGTACAATGGCGAGCAAATAGAAGTTGTAAACGATTTTAATTATTTAGGTGTCGTTTTAAATTATACTGGAAATTTTTCTTTGCATTGTAAGTACGTTGGTGGCAAAGCAATAAAAGCTCTGAATCTCCTATTGTACAAATGTCGAAAATATGATTTTTCACCGAGTTGTTTGCTTCAACTTTTTGATGCCTTTGTTGGCTCAATTCTTTCTTATGCAAGCCCGATCTGGGGATTTACTAAAAACAAGGAACTAGAAAGAATTTATTTAAAATTTTGTAAGAAACTTTTAAATGTACGTAATTCAACTAGTTCAAGTGCAGTATATGGTGAGCTAGGGAGGTATCCTTTATACGTTTCTAGATACACGGATATGATAAAATATTGGTTTAAAGTCATAAATTCAAGTAACGTTATAATACAACATGTTTATCGTAGTGCTTATCACGATTCAAATAATGGTTCTTCGAACTGGGTTACAAAAATTAAAACTTTATTGTTCGATCATGGATTTAATGATATTTGGAATAACCTTACAATATTAACGTTAATTTATTTATCACTCTATTTACGCAAAGAGTCAGAGACAACTTTATCCAATCGTGGCATTCTAGTATAGATACATCTGAATCTTTGAAACTTTATACACAGATAAAACATACATTTCATATTGAAGATTATTTGAGCTATGTTCCGAAATCATTAAGATGTTTCATTACAAGACTTAGAATTTCTGCACACGATTTAAGAATACAGACAGGCCGTTATACTAGGAATAGAATTCCGAGAGAAGAAAGATACTGTTTATTGTGTAACATGCGTGATATTGAAGACGAATACCACTTTGCAATCAAGTGTCCAAAATTTAATGATCTTAGAAAGAAATTCATTCCCAATTTTATACAGAAAACCCAAGTATGTTTAAATTCATCAATTTATTGCGCGAATCAGATAAGAAAACTCTTCATAGACTTTCTCTTTTCCTCAAAGAATCACTTAATGAAAGAAAGAGACTGTTGAGTTCCTATTAATCAATACTAAAAGAAAATCGATAATGTTATCACATATTCTTAGAGCCAACGGGGGCAGGGATCGGACGGTCAATGTGTAACGCTTGGTCGTCTGATCCAGATCCTTGTTGGTCCCGATTATATTATATACACAAATCTACGTTTTTTTCTAAAATTTTCCAATTAAATGTATTGAGTTCCATTTAGCTCGTCCTCTACCAAACACTGTATCACGTGATGTATGTTTATTATGTTTGTATTTATTATGTTTTTGTAATGACAATGTACTTTGTACACGTCTTTTGAATAAAATGTTCTGTTCTGTTCTGTTCTGTTATTTAGGCTCCGCCCTGCCAGGGCATTAATTATGGATAATAGGGTAAGTTCATATCGGACTCGGTTTCGACCCGAGTTAACCTGGGGTCGTATTCACCAACCTATTCTAAAATTTAGAATTTAGTCAAGGCTAAATTGCCAAATCTGGACTTTCCCAAGAATAGACTTAAGTGCGTATTCACCAACGCAATTTAGAATAGACTTAGTTTAGCACGGTTTGTACAGCACTTAAGCGGCCACAAACTTACGATGGTTCCCCAACTTTGACGAGGCGCAAATAAAACGCATAACCATTGAGTTTCTGTCCCTCACTCTTAATTTACCTCCTTGTTAACAAATGACATTTTCGTGTATTTTTTTCAGTCGAAATAAATTGTCATATCTAAATATTCAATATCTTATTCAGACATTTGATTGGCTGGGTGCAGGGATCAATTAAATTAGCAAATATAACTTCGATTACAGTTGACAGACACATGTGTTTATTTGGCATCGATATAACGTGAAACTATTCGCTGTAGTTACGGGATTTAGATTTTCGATTGACAAACTGTTCATCATTTTTATAGAGTAAATACGGCGATTATTTATGAGTAGCTATAAGTGATGTACGCCAATGGCTGTTCCGATACCAAAATTAGACTTTTCAATAAGAAATAAAACATTTAACAAGAAAGAAAAACAACAACTTAATATTCAACACAAATCAACATGATTCCTACCTAAATCTTTCACCGATATTGAAAATGTGAGAATTATAATCCCTCTCCTTTAACTCCCATATTCATGATGCTGTTTTGCAGAAAGTATTGGCACCCAAACAAATAGAATCTTGAGTTAAAATGCACCAAGCTTTCTATTGCTCGAGTTGAAATGACAATCTGCCTTCGTCTTCTTTCCTCCATCTGTCTTGTTCATATATTCATACACCTCCCCTGAAAACTTTACTTCGCTTAAAATATATTACTCCTTCACCATCCTTCTTCCTTGTAAATGTAAATCCAACGCGAAATCCCTGAAAACTCGCCGAGAATATTGTAAAATTTAACATTCTGTTGATATGTAAACATACACTTCAAGGTTAAATTGCGTCACAAATGTGTTTGACGTCATTCGATAAATAATTCGACCGAAAACATAAATTATGTGTTAGAAAGGAAAATTGATGAGAAATTCTTTCTATTTTGACATTTTATTTGTCATTACTTTGATCTAAAACCATGTTTTCCATCCGAAGCGAGGCGTACAGTCGTCATTTTTCAATTTTAGCACGGTAGGTATTAGACTTGGAAAAACGACTTTATTCTTAAGAATTTAGTCCATTCCGTAATTTAGAATGGGTTGGTGAATACGTACTAAATTCTAAATTCTTTATTCTTGGGATTTAGTGTGCTAAATTGATGCAAAATGCGTTGGTGAATACGGCCCCGGGTTTCCACCAGAACGACCTCGGTTTCGACACTAGTGATGTCATTTTAACCTTTCAACCTCGACGCTTCTGATCCTGGGTCAGTCCGGTGTTACTTGGGTTCCAAAATGGCTTCGAAAATAGTGCACAACAATTCGATTACAAAAAACAAATTTTCTCTATTACTTTGAACAACAAATGCTTTTTTCTTATTTTATATAGTATTTTTCATTAGTTTATCACATTTCTTAGTGGGATAACGATATTTCATGGTTAATTAATTATTGTAGCGGTAAATGTTAAGTTTGTTTACTACCACCAGTGGGTAACTTCGTTCACGTGAATGTCCTTTCTGCGCATGCATATTACAGACAATTTTAGATTATTACATCATCTCACACGACTCCCGGGCTTCCATTTGAATTTCCCCAAATATCTCGTGATTTGTACCGTTATTACTCGCCTGCTTATCTAGTTTTCCTCGTGAAATTCACAACGACTTCGTGAAATAATGCTTTTTGATTGGTCTAAATATGTGAATATGGGGTTCGTCTCAAAATAGATTACAACAATTATAATTTATCTGGCCAAACGGTTTTTAAACTAAGAGAAAATACACTCAGATTTAATATCCCAAGGAATAAAAAATCTTCGACCAAATTAGTTTTATAAAAATACTCGATTTTATATCAAAACGACTCACTTAAAACCATACAATTTCGACTCGGCCCCTATGCAAATTAGAACTATTTTTGGTTGGGCAAGTCGCTGTTCCTTTGAATACAGACACGAGGAGGTATGAAAGGCTAGAAGTTAACACGTAGACGGACGGACAAAATCATTATTTTACATTCAAAAATTCTAAAAAACAAAATTCGTCATGGTTTTGTATGGAAAATATGATATGACAAGAAAAAAATACGTTTCATTAATTCAATTCTGAGATTTTTTGCGAAATGTTGGTCCATATAGAAGTCAAACGGACTATAACTCCGTTCACATGAACGCCCTTTTTGCACATGCATATTACAGTCAATTTTAGATTATTACATCATCTTACGCGACTCCCGGCCTGCCATTTGAATTTCCCCATAATATTCAGATAGATTTGACCCGAATCTGACCCATGCTATTTCAATGGATAAAAATCTGATTATTCCTACTCGGTCAGGATTGTATGTGCTTACATAGCAATGAATAACAAACGGTATTAAACATTTTGAATGAAATTTATATTGTGTTGATTGATAAATTATGTCGTTAATTGTTATTCAAGCATTTTATTAGCAAAGGTCAAAGTCGGGTCAAATAAAACAAGGTATACTTCGTGAACAAATTCTTTTAGGTGTATCGTTTGTTATAAAGAGGATATTGAATGAGTGGTCAAGGAAAACCGAATTTGTTAAACGAGTCATCTATTAATAGATAAAAACGAGGCTACGCCGAGTTTTTAACTGTTTTAGATGACGAGTTTAATAAATTCGGTATTTATTGACCACAGATTTAATATTCTTTTTATAATATAACCCGATTTTTTGCAATAAATCGTCAAAATACTTGAAATTCAACATTTCAATTTTCCGCGAAACTTATAATGCCGTTTAAAACTGATGTCACAATATACATGATGACGCTTTTTTCGCGGTTACAAAAAAAAAAGTTTTTATTCGTTGTGAGCTCATTTGCATAGTTATTCCACTAGTGTGATGACACCCGGGTTATATCAAGAATATTCAACGGGGTTATTTCACTCCTGCGACGTCGGTCATATTATAAATAATGTACTAGTATTAAACGCCTTTTGATAGAGTTGTTGACAAATTTTCGGTTCACCAAAGGTCGAGCACTGTTAAAAGGGATTTGGGGGATATCGACATTAGCGGATTTATAGTTTATGATAAGGGATTATCTTGAAAGAATGTGGTTTTAAGGGGTAGGGCGGGGAGCGAGGAGTGTTTTTAATTTGACTGTGCAATTACACTTTTGGATAACCAGTCTTTTAAGTATATGGCGAAACGCTCACTAGTAGTAAGGACTTGGGTCATTTCCCAGAAAAGAGGATATTTTGTGTTGATCAGCCATATTTTAAAAATCCAAAAGTAAAAATTTTGTTTCAAAAGAAACTATTTATTTGACAATTGATATAGTCAGACTGAAGATTGTTTGTCTTTGCAGGCTGGTCTTAGTATTGTTTGTCCATATATCGATGGCTCAGCGCGAAACGGTTGTAACTCCCTATAAGCATATAGAGAGTTACAACTGTTTCACGCTGAGCCATCGATATACGTAAGACTGCCAATGACAACTGTATGTCTGGTGGCTCTGTTGGATCATATTTGTAACAAATCATATGTGTAACACCTGTTACATATATGATCACATATGTAACATGTGTTACATATATGACTCGGAAATCATATTTTGTGACGAATTTGATCGATGCCGGTTTTTGATGTGACATGAAATCACATATGTCACAGGTCAATTTGGATTTAAAAACAGTACATATTACTACCACACATGCCTGCTAGTCTGCCAACATAAAGCCACTAGGCTGTCACCTTCACGCCACTAAACTGGCAACTTCGCAAACATTATCAAGACGGGACATGATCAATTTTCACTGGTTTTTCCTACTACTGCAGATGCGCAGGCTGATCTATATGATGTGTGTTTTGCCTTGAGTTCCAATCTGCAGATCAATTTTCTTGCAGTTTGGATGTTGCTGGACACACTCACGTGCGCTCGAGATGCACTGGTACCTTAGGCAAAAAATCATTATTTCATACGTCCTCGCTCTCTCTCTCTCTCTCTCGCTCTCTCTCTCTCTCTCTCTCTCTCTCCCCTTCTCTCTCTCTCTCTCTCTCTCTCTCTCTCTCTCTCTCTCTCTCTCTCTCTCTCTCTCTCTCTCTCTCTCTCTCTCTCTCTCTCTCTCTCTCTCTCTCTGAGGTTGATTCAAGTTCGAGTGAGTCTCAATCGCTCTGATATGCTAACTATTGTTTTGCAATCGAGAATAAAATCAATAGTGTAAAGAAATATAATGATGTTGCTATTGCTGTTCATTGTTTGACTACAAATAGACAACTAAACCTGTTACATGTATGCTTCTCATGTCAACTTCCATTTCGGACAAACACATTTGTAACACACTTTATCTGTTACGAATGTGACCATGTACGTAACAAATGTGTTACATATATGATTTGTTACAAATATGACCCAACATGGCTCATATAGAAGACAATGACGACGTTGTGTATGTCGTCTTTAGTTATGAGTGAAAACTTGTAGTTTATGTAATTATAGCACAGGTCTTTTAATTGGAAATAAAATTAAATTATTTTCATCTCTCTTTCTATCCCGCGAAACCTTGAAGGCGCAACTACTGGTGATTTACCTGGAAGCAGAATCGAGAAGGATTGCTCTTAATTATTAGGACTTGTTTCCAAATCCATGTAAAATAAATAGGTTCAAACTAAAAGTTAAAGGTGTCGCCAATTAAGTATGATATCTAGAGAAACTGTGTATTGCGATTAATCACATAGTTTAAGCACAATTTCTGATCTCTGACTTGAAATCACTCGTTGTTTGCAAACGTCGGAAAAGCGCCCCAGGAGTGAGTGGGTCACAGAAATATAGGACACAGTTCATGAACATTAGAGATGCAGCATAGGCTAGACAGTTAGGGTCGGCGATGCATAGGTCCTTGCAGACAGTGAAGTTAGCAGCGTCCACAGAGGAAATGTTTGGACACCGGATAACTCTGCCTGGATATTCCATGAAGGTTGTGCCGTAAGTTTCGCACTCTGAAACAGATCATGTAAATACTTCTTTAGTAGCACAGTTAATAACATTATGAAATTGACATACATCTGGATCAAAATCTTTCCAAATCACTTGCTTACCAATACATTCATACATTCATTCATTCCAAACACTCACACAAATCATTCAAAACACTCCAAACTCACTGAAAAGATGGAATCCAAAAACGTCATTCAAAATGAAAAAAAAAAAGCTGGAAAAAAATCGCGATTTCACAGACACAAATTATATTGTTAGCGTCTGATACGTTCTTAAAGAAATAGGAAAATATTCATACAACTAGTATGCGTATTTCATTAAAGGGGGGGGGGGCAATAAATGTCTCTAATTGTGTTCATCCTGAACAAAATTAGCGAGATTGGATTATCTTCCTGTAAATTCACTCGAAAACTCGCTTCACACACTCATTTTATTTCATTCCGAAGTCATTTCAGAATCATTCAACTTGTCGATTTCACAGTGTTTTTAACTGTAAAAACACAGTGAGATGATTACAAACATGTTGTAAAACATAGCGAAGCGGGGTGATTATTTAGTTAAGAAAATCGTGATATTGATAAAGGTTATCATGTCCAAATTATAATAAGCTGACAATGTGTTACCTTCTACACAGCTTCCATTGAGGAGATGAGTTCCTGGGGCACAAACACATACTTGATCCTCGCCACACAATTGGTTGACTTCGGGGCAAGGCTCATCACAATTTGCTGTAAAACGCTACGAACATAACAACAGCACCGCAAGCGGATGCCAACGCTCGATTGTTTATTATTTCTTAGGCAAATGCTTATATATATGAACTTGGTACCTACAGAAAGGTCTTGTCCCAAGCAATGACCATGTGAAATATGAAGGGTCTTAGATCTACTATTCAAAAGTTATGACCAAGGTTTTTTTTTTAAATGACCTTGAAAATTGTTCTTGACCTCATTTGATGACCTTTAACTTGGTATCTACAGGAAGATCTTGTCCCAAGCAATGGTCATGAGAAATATGAAGGCTCTATGACTGACCATTCAAAAAGTATGACCAATGTTAAATTTTTGAAACAAATTTGACCTTGAGAAATGACCTTGACTCTAACTGATGACCTTGAACTTGGTACCTTGGTGGGTGATTTGTTTGTTCGGTGCATTTCTCGCAAGGAATAAAAGGTAGAATAACGCAATTTTGCAGGTGAATAAATCTCAAAGAGACGTGATTTGCAATCCAACGCAATAGAACCATCAACATTTTGAATTTCAGAGCTAGAGTTACTTATCGCTTTCTCTTTATGATTTCCCGGGACAATACTAAAAGTAGTAAGACGGTATACTTATGAAATAATAAGAGGTAAGTATATGTTATTGGAGAATTCTACAATACACAAGAAATTGTTACATCCTTTATGGCAGACGTTTTTTTTTAATGACGTATTACCAAAGAACATAACATAATTGATAGGTTGCTTTCATTTTTTATCGGCAACTAACTGGGTGTACAAATCATGACGCAGAAAATTTTCTTTTCTTCCGTGTTCACTACAATAAACACCAAACTTATTCAAATGATAATTTTCAAATCTAAGAACTGAATCAGTTTCAAACACACACTTATTTCCTAAGAGAACATAACAAAGTAAGGCAGCAATTTAAAGAAAGTGGGTGATCCTAAAATATGTATCAATCCCTCAAAAAAAGTAAAAATTAATCAATATCTTAACTTGTTCCTAATTTCTCAAACAAACAAACATCTTTTGTTTATTATTTTTTTTTTAACAAAAAGCTCGTAACAATAGAAATTAACATGCACGAATCAAATGAGAAGCCACGGAATACTTACGCTCGCAGTCTATACCATCGCCAGTAAATCCAAAATCGCAATTACACGAAAATCTCAAACGTCCTAACTTGAAGCACGTTGCATTTGGGTGACAGTCGTTTAACAAAGGGTTGTCACATTCATTAACGATAGGCAATGGGGCTGTTAATGCAAAGAATGAGTGAATACTTACCAGGGGCCCGTTTTACTTGACTTCTTACGAAAAAAATTAATTGTAAGTCAATAATACAAATCATATCTTGTGTTTTCATTCATTCTAGTTTCTGCATTGCAAAATCTCATTGGAATCGTCTTCAAAGGACGATTCATTGCAACATCTCATTGGAATCGTCTTCAAAGGACGATTCCAATGAGATGATGCATGGCAGAATTCTATATAAAGATTGCCACTGGGGAAGCAAATTTAACTTTTGACTTCCGCAAAAAATGATCGTAAGATGTTTTGTAAAACGGGTCCCTGATTATTTACAAAGTCTGTCTCAGAATTATTATCTTAAGCAAAAAGGTTAGTGCTTGGTTTTAATCAAATTCTTCGTGTGTGAGTTTCTGATTCCTTAACAACTTCAGATTAAAACCTTTTATAATATAACTAAACGTAAAAGTTAATGTCATATATATGATCAGTTCTGCAGGAAATGTTGCCTAAATGACGTCACTTGTTATCTTAATTGTCGAACAAAGTAACTACAAAACAAACAATTTTAGACTTATCAAATTTCAAAAAAAAAAAAAAAAAAAAAAAAAAAAAAAAAAATGCAGACGTTAATTCAAAGTGCTTCCTTATTGTTGAATACATTAAGAAAAATGGAAAAAATTGCTCGTAATAAGTCTTTTTTTTCTTTTTTTTCCCCAATCTTTAAAACTTAAACATATCGAGTGTAAAGAAATTTCGTTTTTGAGAAAATAATTACGCAAACAGGTTTATAACATTTTATCTTTTCAGAAACAGAATCCTTTGTCTTGTTTTAGGGGTTACAAAGAATCTGCTTTTCACAACCGCATCATAAGTCTATTGTCAATATCATCTTCATTTAGGAATGCATAAAAAGTTCTGTTCTTGAGATAAATACTTTTAATAAAAATATTTTATTTATACACTAGCTTTCAGTGGCACAACCGCCTTCACCAGCTCTGTGTTCAGGATCACCGAACGGTGTAAACAGTTTTCCGATTATACCCCGCTTTGCACGCAAGCGCACGTGCAAAGCGGGGTATAATTGCAAAACTGTTTGCACTGTGCGGTGATCCTGAACGCAGGGCAGGTGATAAGGGCGGCTGTGCCGCTGAAAGCTAGTGTATAAATATGATAATATTATTAAAAATTCATTTTGGCAGGTTTATCGAAGAAGGGTTCAATTCTGCTTTTACCAAGTTTTTTTTTCACCAATTAAAAATGAACTGTAACTTTCTGATCAAAGATAAATATAAGAAAAATATGATTATATCACAGATAAATATACAATATTATCTTTTCTTAAATAGAGAACATTTGCGTTACAAATAGCAAAGAACGAAGCAAAATAATAATAATAATAATAATAGAAATCCAACAATTAAAAAAAACCTACTGTGAAAACATTTCAACTAATGGTGCACTTTTTTCAATTATTCAATTATATATAGTATTTACTGTACATACTTTTTTCTCTACAGTTACAAGTCGGTGTGAATCGTCTTCGAGCAACTGCTACCATTGACACCTTTAAATACAAAATTTGACTTGTTACGACAAATGGACTGTCTTGCAAGTGAGAAAGCTGTCGACTCAGTTTAAAAGGCATGGTCTGCACAAGTTACATGTACACAGATTCAATATTTTTTACATTCAGGAATCTAGATTTATTCTTTTAGGTACGTTCCTGCAGAATTATACTCTGTCCCAAAAGACAGTGTGCTCTTTTAAAATTTAAATATATTTCAGAAACTGCACCCCTAGCCAACACATAACTTTGCGAGTCAAACCTTAGGACTATTTAACATCGATAGCCAGACTCAATTGAATAAATTTATCATTGTTTACCTTTTATTTGCTAAGCTGTTTTCAAAATGTTCTTAATTCTAGCATGTTGTTTATAGAGGATATTGAATGAGTGGTCATGGAATACTGAATTTATTAAACGAGTCATCTATAAACTGATAAAAACGAGGCTGCGCCGAGTTTTTATCAGTTTTAGATGACAAGTTTAATAAATTCGGTATTTTATGAGCACAAATTTGATGTTCTATTTATAATATGACCCGAATATTGCAAAAAAATTGCCAAAATTCTTGAAATTCAACTTTTCAATTTTCCGCGAAACATTTAACACCGTTTAAAACTGACGTCACAATATAATCATTATGACGTCATATTTGCGGTTACAAAATAGCGTTGCTATTCGCTTTCAGCTCATTTGCACAGTTATTCCACTAGTGTAATAACACCCGTGTAATATCAAAAATATTCAACGGGTTTATTTCACTCCCGCGACGTCGGTCATATTATAAGATGTATTTACTGTCTTTAAAGAGAAATCAGTCACTCAAAGGTCCTTTGTATATCTATATTATTGGTAAAACCTATTAATTCAGGGAAAAAAACACAATCAACTAATCAAATCCGATTTAAAACTAACTTGTGTAAAGGATTTTTAATGTTTTGTCTTTGAAAACAAAGTGGACGAAACTTTGAAAATAACTCGAATGATCTTTATGAATCGTGCGCATACATAAAAACGAATTTTGTTTTCAGGTTTCTTTTTGAAAAAATTGCTCTTTTTGAAACACAGCCAACCCGAGTTCGGGAATAAGACCCTTCACAACAGATACTATCGAATTCCGAACTTTGACAGATTGCGCTTTGACATCTTTGATGATTTATACTTCTCAAAGTTTGCTAAGCACCAAACATTTTCGTTGTCCTACAGGAACTGATTTAAAAAAACATTCGTGTTGGTTTTTTAAATTGTACAATAATGTATTTACAAGATATCTAATGTATACATTACAAAATTTGACACGCAATTTTCTCGCGAGACTCGTGCCAAATGAGGAACCCCGTTTTCTGACCTGACCTTCCTCATTTTCTTCATGTGCAGGTTTCGCGTAGATGCTTATTTCTGTTTTCAGTACTTTATTGACTTTAAAGTGGTTAGTCATTGCTAATCCAAATGTTAGACGTCATTTATCAGTCGAATAATTGTGGCGTGCTGTAAGCATGGTGGAGCAAGTGGCTTTCCACCGTGATGTTGGCATGGTACTTGGGGTACACCAATAGTATGATACACCTGTAAGGAGACATGGTGGAGGTAGGAGTAGAGCTACCTCTGTCGCAGAAGACCGTTTTTGGTAGTTCAAGCCCGAAGGAACAGTTTTGCTACGCAGCTACGTTCCGACAATCAAAACGCCTCGGGAGTGCGAGCTTAGACTCAAACCATACGAACACGGCTGCATGTGCATAACTTGAGGTAGTGAAGACCATGTATTAGTATTCCGCTTGTCGGCGTTGGACCAAGTTGACTGGCGCATAAGACGCTGGCGCTCCGTGCTATTCATGGATGAGTCCAGGCATTGCGTGGACTTCACTGATAGGGCCTTGGTGTGGAGAAGGCCGGGGTAAAGGTTTCATGCAGCAAACATTGCTGACACGATCGTTATGGTGGTGGGTCCATCATGGTTTGGGGTGGCATCATCTTGGATAGGCGGACTGATCTTGTTATGTTAGAAAGAGGTACTCTGACAGCTCGTAGGTACATTGATGAAATCCTATATACCCGCGTAAGATTTTACGCTGGTTCTTTTGGGGGATGGATTGATAATGCCCGTCCACACACGGCCCGTATAGTCCAAGAGTATCGCCAAGCAGAGGACATTCCACGTCTGGACTTGTCGGCTCGCTAACCGGACTTAGATCCGATAGAGCATATGTGGAATGAGCTACAGGTTCGAGTTTCTGCTCACCAGGTCCAGCCAAGGACACTCCAGGAGCTCGGCCAGATCTTTAGAGGAGAATGGTCTGTTATTCCCCAGAGAGTAATCCAGAACTTTATTAGGAGTATGCAGAGGCGCTGTCAGGCTGTTATTGACAGTGCCGGCTCTCTTACTCGTTATAAAACGAAATGCAATTGAAAGAATACATTTTTGGTCAAAATCGTTTTTTTCACAAGAAAACGGACCAATTCCTAGGGTCTCCCTGTTTGGTCTACATTTAAAGTCTTCTTATCATTATAAAGCTGTATTTTCTTCTTAAAATTGGATAAACTGATAACAATCGACCATTTTCCAACATTCTTATAATCAAAATTCATTTTTTCCTGAAATTAAAGTATAGACAAGTTTTGGTGCTTAGCAGACTTTTAGTAGTATTATTGTAATTTGAATTGACGTCTCGTAAATAACGGTTTAGTATACCAGGGTGTTGTAGGTGGTATATTGCAAATTGTTATCGAACTTTCTAAAAATATGCCGACATATAGATGAAAATTTAAGCCAAATGTACAGAGATATTTTGGTTCAATTGCAAATTTTGATTTTATACGGGGCTTTTCGGCGTTTAAAACAATTTTTTCAGCTATATCGCGGCGATTGGACCACCTGACTATGGATTCCTGGTATTTCCACACCAGTATTATCACTTAAGTCTTAACTAGCCTCCAGCTGCTCTTCCACATAGGTCTACGAAAGTCAACACATTAGTTGAAGACAAATAGAAAGAAAAAACGAGTGTCGTTGTTTTGGGAATCCTGAACTTTTTGAAAGAAAGTCCGACGCGCTACCAATGCGCTATGACGAGGTCTTTTGGTGCAAGTAATCCCATTTTAGGTAACGATGATAATTTCTAAATGAGTTTATTTTGGTTCAAATACAAGCATTTAGAAATTATCAGCGCTACCTCAAAACTTTTCGATCAACCCTCCTATACGTTTGAACATAATCTGTTCCAATGCGTGCCAAGAAATGAAAGTACTTACGAGTATGACAATTAAGGTTAGAAAATCATTTAACACAAACTGAATCACACAAAAGTACATTCTTCTAATGAGTTAACAACATCGGGAAATTGACTAGATGAATGATTTTTGAATGAATTTGGAATGAAATTGAATGAGTGTGTGAAGCGAGTTTTGAGTTAATTTAATGCAAGGTAATCCAACATCGCAAATTTTGTTTAGGATGAATTAAATTAGCGATATATCTTACATCCCTTTAATAAAATATGCATACAAGTTCTATATTTACTTTCCTATTCAATAAAGAACCTGTCAGACGCTTACAATTTCAATTATGACAGTGAAATCGCGTTTTTTTCTACCTTTAGTTTTTTTAATGACTCTGTTGATTGTATCTTTTTCGGTGAAATTAGAGCGTTTTTAAATGATTAGAGTGAGTTTTGATATGAATGATTGGAACGCTGAGCGAATGAATTTGAATGTTTTTTTATCGAAATAATTAACTGTAAGTAACTCACCACAAGACAGAAGAAAAATATTCTTGAATCCATCTTTTTTTCGCTGTAAGAGACAAGCTGTATGATCGTTAAACGTTTTACTTACTAATCATACGCTTATTAACTTCTTTGTACTTTTCAAAAGATAAGAACAGGTGAGGATTTGCATAATAAATGTTGATTTTTTTCACCTACGGCTAGAGGTCGCCTATTAGATATTCAACATATTCTGACGAAATATTACTAAGTGTTTATAAATTGTCTTTGAAAGAGAAAAATAATCAAGTCTAAACAATACGTAGGCCCGATTGCAAAAGTTTAATTGTAAACTAGATGTAAACCATATGTATATAATGGTTAACCTCAAGTTTACCACTAAACTTTTGTCATGCAATCGGGCCTACACACGTTTAACCGAGAGCATTTAGAATTACATATCAAAAAGTGTGGCGCCTCTAAAACAAAAATATTATGTAATTGTATAAAATGCTCTTAATAAATTAGAATCTCAAAGATAGTTAGATGAAAGATATATCAATGCTTGATATCGAAAATTTATCTTTAGCTTGAACTTATAATACATGTTTAAATGTTAAGTTTAGATTTGCCTAATTCGACATTGATATATGACCTTGACCGTGTCAGTTTACTTTACCTTAGTACCTATAAATATACACCAATGAAACATATAATCATGCATAATAAAAAATCGAAACTTGAAAAGATGTATATCAATTTTATGGTGTCAGTGTTTTGGACAGGATTATTTTTGCTAAACTTAATAGGTATGAAGAAATCTGAACTCAATGTTTTAGGAGAACTTTAGTGTAGTTTGATCTATGTAGATGACCTTGATTTTGTAAAATAATTTTGACCTCGTCATTTACAGACGACTAGTAATGTGATATATTGCGTGCCGAAAAGAGATTTTTAGTATCTTGGAAAGGTTTGAAGAAATTTGACAGTGTTAAGTGTTCTGTTTGGTTTCGAAGATAGACGGACAGTTTTTTAAAACCGAATTTAACATTTTTTCTGTCATATCGTTGCGACTGTGAACTCCTGTTTATTTAATCAGCAGTGTATTTTTGAAAACCGCTTTAACCATTAGACAGTTACAGTTAGTAAAATCTTGAAATTGACATTCGTCTAAATCAAAACCATTTTTAATCGCTAACTCAGTGCTCCATTTATTCATTCCAAACACTCACTCACTCAAACCATTCAAAAACGCTCAAACGAATATAGAATCAACAACGTCATTCAAAAAAAAAAATTGATAGATGAAAATCGCGATTTCACTGACATAATTCAAATTGTTAGCGTCTCAAAGGTTCTTTATGTAACTGGAAGCTATGTTTAGAACTTGTATGCATTTTTTATCCTGAACAAAATATGCGATACAGAATTACCTCCCATTAAATTCACCCAAAGCTCGCTCCACACACCCATTCAATTTCATTCCTAAATCATTCCCAAATCATAAGCCTTGTCAATTTCGCGATGTTTTTAACTGTATATCTGTGTCGCCGAAAGCTTTGTATTCACCCCGTTCCCTTTATCAAATTATTCCCCTGGCGAACCTATACTTAGCGAAAAAAGAAACTTTAAATACTTCTTGGTCTTTTTTGGATGACTTTCAGCGACTGTATTAAAATGTACTAATTGGACTTACTATATAGACTTCATAGACGCAAGCTTTGGGGACGGTGCTCTGCTTCCAGACTAGTGCAGTAGATGCTTCCAATTTTTTATCCCTAACTCGCCTTAAGCTACCCGAAACTCCTTTCGTAGCAATTTTATTACGTTGGAATTCGACCATAGATTTAACAAAACCGCCAAATGAACCAACGACAATTTCATTCCGGGTTTTCTGATAACACATATCACATAATCTTTACGCCGGATTATTTCTCACCTTAACTTGTTCTGGACATCCATGCAGTTGGAATTGAAGATTATTTTATCATACGTGTAATTGAAATGAAGGAAATATTAATTCAAAGACCTCCAAACATTCTTTAATTTGCGTGAAATGCTCGAAATAAAAGGAGCTTTAAATCGCTTACGAATTTGTTTTGTGCTTCGCCTTTCCCTTATATGGTTATCACGTGATCTTTGTGATACATGTAGTTATGTTATCTGTCCTTCCGAAATACTACGCGATCCTGTCACGTGCTCAAAATGAAATATGTTTGCAAACATTTTGATTGATTTCCCCCATTTGATTCTGTCCGATATTGATAAGTTTGGTATCTTTTTTCAAACTGTTTTGCGTTTCATTCTTATCACGGGGAGTTAACATAATAATCAGTACTATCGACTTATCCTTTACTATTTTCGCTTTCTTGAATTTCATATTTAAAAGTTAAAAAGTTGTTGGACGAAGGTGACATGTATTTGTTTTTTTAAGATTTAAGATTTGATTGAGTTTGCTTATCACAACTGCAATTTGTGGACTAGTACTCGGCACAATATTCATGCCTTGTCAGTTCATGAAGAACCCACTTCATAGGGTCCGGAGCAGAGATAATTTTTGGCAGTTTCCTGCTATTCAATAAAGCTCTCAAAGACTGTTTAATACAGAGCTCTGTCCTCGAAACGAGCTGCTACTTTTAGACACGATGGAATACATAATGCCTTATTTGGAGACTAGTAGATGAGCAGTTTGATCTAAGGTTACACTGCAGGCTTTGTTCTTAATTGAAGCGAAAGCTTGGGCCAGACTCCTTAAAATGTGTCCAAATACGCAAATAAATTGAAGTGTTATATGAATTCAGAGGGAGAAGGGTAAGTATTTCAAAATGTTTGGCGTCAGTCAGTTAACATGTGAGTAAAGTAAAAGTTAGAATTTAATATTCATAAGCGCAATCCATATCCCAAAAGATAAAACGCTGGGAGCAAAGAATGTTGTCTCTTTTATGTGTCGCCCAAGGTGGTTGTATACTGGTATTATTTTGTCTGTCCGTCAGTCAATCCGTACGTATGCAATTATTTTGGGAACGCAACTCCTCCAACATTCACGATAAATTTGGATGATATTTCAACAGAATGTTCCTAGTTACCTTGTGCATATTGTCGGCGTTTCGTAATATATTTCATTGTGACACGGTCACAAAAGCCTGTATTCCCAAAATCTTGTTAACGTTACTTCTCCACATCTCGCCGAATTCCAATAAAATTATCTTAGAATGTTCCGCTTCAACTAACCTTATACATTTTGTACGGTTTTTGTGACATAGAACATAGAACATAGAACATAGTTTATTAAAAAATATCCAAAAGGTCTTTACCCATGAGGATTACACAAATATAACATAATAATACAGTACAATATGACGGACAACAACAAAGACACATTTTGCATTACAAAGCTTTAGATATACAGATATGATGAGAAATATGATCCACGCACTGTTCACCTTACTCGAGAACGAAATTAAGCAAGGTAAACGGTGGATATGAATAAATACTATTAGTCAATGAGTTTTTCATATTTAAGGGCATATATATCCAGTCAATTTTCAGAAAGACATAACCAGGGCTCCGGATAAAACCGTGGTTACAACTTAATGAAAGTAAACCGGCGATTCGATCAAATTATTTTCAGTGTTTACATTGGTGAAAATATGAATTAAGCAAATGTCAGTGACGGTTTGTATCCAAAACAACGTAACTGCAAATGTAATTAAAAAAAAAACTAAAGCCTCACAGCATAAACTGTTATAAATATAGAATATCTTAAGCCAACATGAAACTATGGAAATCTGTAGATACAACTTGGACTTTCAAACCAAAGTTTTAAACACTTCAGCAATTTTTAAGCGAAAAGTACTCATATAATACATCATACCTTATACAATAAACACAGTGTATACAAAAATACACTCTAAAAGGTTATAACTGAAACAAGGAATGTAGTTTTTATCTAGACGTTTTAACTCTTGTCATGTTAAACTAGGCATATATGTAATCAAAGTGCTGACAGCCTTAGATGCACTTAAATTGTAATTGTAAGAAATATATAATATTCCACTTACTGGCTTAAAAGGGGAAAATAACACGTGATTTTATATAAACTAAGGCATATGTGTAATCAAAGTGCTGACAGCATTAGACTCACTTAAATTGTAATTGTAAGAAATATATAATATTCCACTTACTGGTTTAAAAGGGGAAAATAACATATGATTGTATATAAACTGAGGGCAGATTACTCAACTGCGGATGTGAAGGCTGATCCCTATCAATACTCCGTATTCGAACGCTACGTGCAACTTGAGAATATGCTCAACTCACATTATAGAGAACGTTATTTCTTAAATTCAAATGATTTATTTACAAAATATCCTAATTTTCGAACAATCTTCTTATTAGTAGAAGTAATTTTTTAATTCTACAAATTTGAACATATTTGGTCTTACCCAAAAATATTTTGGTAAAATTTCCTTTCATAATTCTAAGTTTATTTGACATTCTAAAACGAAATGGTACTCATCCTCTAATTTATTGCATAATATACAAATACGCTCATTTAAAGGTGTACTTACCGGTTTATTCCACCTTCCTGTTTCGACACATAATCTGTGGGACGAAACACGAAGACAGGATAAACTTTTTCTAAACTTAGATATATGCAAAATATTTAGATACGGTTGAAAACGAAAATCTGCAATAGTTCGATAACAAGTTGCACGGCTTGATATGTCTAAACGACTATTCCAGCCTTGTAAAAAATTATCCTTGATCCTTTGCTTTACTAGGGTAAGAAATACTTTTGCATTTCCTACCGTTTGTGGCATCCAAACATCTCCGAAACCTAAATTCATTATTGTGTCTCTTAAAAGCGAACACCAGTTTTTACAACTGGGGTTATCCTGAATATCCTGATATAGTGTCTTGTAAACAATATGAATGTATTTCTTAGGGTCCGAATTCAATATTTTAAGCCAAAATCTAATTATTGCAACATACCGTGTGTTAATCAAAGGCATTCTTCCTAATTCACCATAAACAAAGTCATTTTGAGTTGTCTTTTTCACACCAAGTAGCCGTTTACAAAATTGCAGATGAACTCCTTCAATGGCATTACTATTCGCAAATCCCCAGACTTCACACCCATAATTTAGAATCGGTGTAACTAGTTTATCAAAAAGTTCAAGCTTGTGTTCAACTGAAATTTGTGTAAATTTATAAAGGTAACTATTAAGCTTAAAAATAGCTTTTAAAGATTGACCAGCAAGTGTGTTTTGGGCTACTGCAAAAGAACCACCGATTGTGAAAACTAGTCCTAAATAGACAAATTTATCAACAATTTCTATTTCAATATTATTGTATTTAAATTTAGCGTTATGATTTGGTCTACCACCTTTTCTAAAGATCATTACTTTAGTCTTGGATGTATTAACTAATACTTTCCATTTTTGACAGTATTGGTATAAAAAATCAAGGTTTGTTTGTAATTCCTCCGGAGAGTTTGCAAATAACACTATATCATCTGCGTATAAAATCATAAATAATTTAATCATGCAAACATCAATCCCATTGACTCCATTATCAATAAACGTGTTTTCAAGGTCATTTAAAAACATTGAAAAGAGAAAAGGAGACAGATATTCTCCTTGTCTTACTCCAAGAGTACATTCGAATGTATTACTTAAATCATTGAAATATTTAACGCGAGACTTGACACTATCGTATATCGACCTTATTACGTTCAGCACATTTCCCCTTATTCCAAGTTTTATCAGTTTTAGCGAAAGATTATCCCTTGTTACATAATCGAAAGCTTTTGAAAAATCAATGAAGGCGCAATATAATTTTTTACCATTTCCAATAAAGTGATTTATTAACCCATGCAAAACGTAAATATTATCTATAGTCCCCATATTATTTCTGAAGCCAGCCTGAGCCTCAATATACACACTATATTCCTCTGCCCAGTTACATAATCTGTTATTTAAAACACGAGTAAAAAGTTTCCCTAACGTACTTAATAAGGTGATGCCCCTGTAATTATTAACATCGTTTAGATAGCCCTTTTTATGTAGTGGAATGACAAAACCTTCTGACCAAGGTTCAGGGAAATAACCCGTATGAAGTATTTTGTTGAAAAGTGGCAATAAGTATGGAACAAGAATATCCCTTCCATTAATAAAATATTCATTTAAAAGTAAATCTGGGCCCGCCGATTTATTTGTCTTTAATTGGTTTATGGCCTTGTATAGTTCATCTGAAGTGAAAGGCAAATTTAACTCGTCAAACATGATATTGAATTCGTTTTTCTCATACCGTTCAAGAAAATAGAGAACGTCTTCGTCGGGTGTGAAAAAAAGTCACTTGATTATTCACACTTTTGAAATACTCCTCGAAACAATTAAGTGAAATATAAGATGTTTTGATGCCACAAGACTTTTTTAACAGATTCCAATAAAGTCGCGCATTTTTACATTTCGCATCCATTATTTTTTTTGTTTCGTTTTCATCGTGTTGAAATTTGGCATTGTAAATACATGTTTTATATTCTGACCGTTTTCTAGTCATTTCCATTCTATTTAAATCTGTCTTGTTATGTCTAAAACGATTTAAGGCAGAATAAAATAGTTTACGTTTTTCTTTACAATCATCTGAGAACCAGCAATTGCTTCTGCCTGGAGAATAATCGGCTTGTTTACTACATTTATTTGATTTGATTTTCTTCTTAAAATTGGAGAGACCACATCATCAATTATTTTTGAAAATTCAGATAAGCATAGATCAATATCATTTTTACCACTACTAGATTCAATATTTACTCTTAAACTATTGAGCTTATTTAAGGTTTAAGAACATGCCAGACTATCCCTATACTGATCCTCTTTTTCCTTGTTCCATACATGTGCATGAGTTAAACTTTATTTATCTTGTTTGTCTGTTTGGATCTCTATATACCTACTTTGTATGCTAAATTCAAAGCTAAAATCAATTAAACATTGGTCTGACAAAATATTTGGATCATGAACGAAAAATGTTCCTACTGTATTCAATAAGTTCTGTGACGTGATTACGTAATCTACGACGCTTGATCCTCTAGAACCAACAAAAGTATATCGACCAAGATTTCTATCCCCGCACATGCGGCCGTTTAAAATGCGAAAACCTGTCTGTTTGCAGAGTTCTAACAACATAAGGCCATTGTTATTAACACGACCCTCGTCTTGTGAAATTCGTTTCATAGTACCATCAATCGTATAATCTTCTGGTAAAACACAACTATTTGACAAATTATCATCTTCAACAAAATCTGGTAACTCAGATGTATGTGAATTAAAATCACCACATAAGACAAAATTTAGACTGCCTTCTCTGTCTGTTGATAAAGAGCTAATAAAGTCAAGCAAACGGTCATATGGATGTGTATCTATTAAACCTTGTCTGCTGCTCTTCTCGGGGATTACATAGCATAAACATATATATAAATCGTCATCTTAACCAAGGACAGTATTACTGATTTTCACACAAATGATATTATCACAGCTCTGAAAAACTAAAGTTTCATCTGAAACGAATTCGGACCTAACATAAACAATTATACCACCTGACGACCGTTTACTAGTCTTTTTATTTTCTGACCTGTGCAACACATAGAAATGAAAGTCCTCGACATGCAAATCAGAAAAATCATTTGTCCAGGTTTCTGTCATTAGTACAACACCATGATTTTCAAAGATATTTACAAGTTCAGGCGTTGAAAGTTTGTTTATTCTTTTTAAACTCAAGCCCTGAATGTTCAATAAGGCACATTGCAGCGAGACCTTCTGGGCGTCGTACTATTTTCCAGATGAGTTTTCGCCAGGACGTGGGTTCGCGCTATCTACTGGTCTATTTATAGATTCAAGAAAACCCCCGCTACTCTGCGGCGTTCTATTATTAGGCTCGGGAAAAACAGAGAGTTTAGTTTTAGACACACTATTATTACGCACATACGGGCTGGCTGTTTGCGACCTCCTTTCTGACCTTACATTTGCACGTGATTTTTGCCGGCCACGCACGGGTGATGTACATACCTTCGAAAATATTTCATGCGGCTTAGATGTTTGTTCTTGTGATTGTGTAATAGACACTGTGCTTTTTGGCTTATACGAGTTTTTAATTAGTTGCTCTCTGTTGAAAAGTGCCACGGGATTTACACAGGATTCTGTATTCTGCACGTTGTTTACACTGTCGGGACTTATTTCACTTGAGTTTTGGTGAACGACTAAATTGTCAGCAACTGATAACGACGAGCGAACAAGTACAGCAGTTTGACTGAGACTTTCCTCAGTGTCACTGTTTATTTGTATAAGGTTGGTACACGGGTTCGAACCCGGTGGCTGTTCGTTATTTACTTGTTCCCTTGTCGACGTGGTTTCTGTGTTTGTGTTCAAAATTGTCGTACACACCTCCATGGCTATATATTTGTCCGGATTGTTTAAATTGTGATCAGGGATATGTTCACGTGTATAATTCAATTGTGATTGTGATCGGCTTGTTGTGAAAGACTGGATATCATTCATATCATAATTTGGTAAGTTACAACTTATATGTTCTTCTTGAGAGTTTGTTTGAGTACTGATTTTGTTAGCTAACTCTACTCTATTCTTATTAATGATCGTAGACCAGTCACTGAGTTCATCTTTTATTAATCGCCCTCCTTTAACAATTTTGCCGGATACACTATCTGAATTTTATCATAGGGATAATCCTATTTCATTTGCTAGTACAATGGCCACAGTCGCGCTCGGGCCTCTTGAATTTCTTTAGGAAAATCGTAATCGATAGAAATGGTTGTTCCTCTTAGTCTGTTTGCATTTCTCATAATCGTTTCAACATCACAAAAATCTCTAAAGTTTACAATTATTGGCCGATGTTTGGTTCTTTTCCTGTCAAATTTATCCAGCCTATGAGCTCTGGCAATGTACATATCATCCGAACCAAGATCTAGTCGGCTATATATCAAGTCGTGTATAATTTGAAAACAAATTTCTCCTTTGTTTTCAGCGATCCCACGAAAAAGTAGATTATTTCTACGTGACCATGCCTCTATATCTATCGATCTGTATGCTAATGTTCTTAGTAATTCAGTTTGGTAATCTGATGTATCCAAAATATGGCTAAGTGTTTGACCCATACCAGACATCGAATTTTCAAGTCTATCAAGTCTATAGATTGAACACTTTTGATCATTTCTTAAACAACGTAATTCATCAAATATCATGACTAGTTTTTCATCATGAGAGGAACTGATAAAGCCTTGCCTGGAATTTTCCATTGAAATCTGATTGTTTACTTCTTTGTTCTCCGTTTCCCGCCCTTGAAAAACACCAAATCGATTCGGTGTGACATGTTGTCGCGTTCTAGAAAAGGGGGCCTGTAATTTACAAACCTTGTCTAAGCAACTCTTTAGGTGTGAAAATATCTTTGGAACCCAACTCCTCCTACTTATATAGCTGTAGTTGGATGAATTTGTCACAGATTTTTTTTTATTCGTCTGATCTTGCGTACATTTAAGTGTTTTGTTATATCGTGCTGCGTAACGGAAATGAGGTCATAATGCATAAACCTTGCGGACGTGAATCGTCTACATTAAGGTCAGAATTCAATATGTTTTTGTTCAAGGAATGTACTTAGTCACCTGACCATGTGCATAGTTTTTTGTTATATAATTCCAAATTACAGTACATTTGGCCTTACAACATTCTGTTGATTTCATACAGGCCCAAGCATTCCCACTATCTTGGGCTTACTCATTTATCAATGTTCGCCATATGGAGATAACTTCACATGTTGACATATACTACTCAAAGTTTGCTAAGCACCAAAACTTTGTCTATACTTTCATTTCAGGAAAAAATGAAATTTGATTATAAGAATGTTGGAAACTGGTCGATTGTTATCTGTTTATCAAATTTTAAGAAAAAATTAAAGCTTTATGATAATAATAAGACTTTAAATGTAGACCAAACAGGGAGACCCTAAAATTGGTATGTTTACTTGAAAATTAAAAAATCGAATTTGAAAAAAAATGTGTTCTTTCAATTGCATTTCGTTCAATAACGAGCATGAGAGCCGGCACTTTCAATAACAGCCTGACAGTGCCTCCGCATACTCCTGATTAGGTTCTGTATTACTCTATGGGGAATTACAGACCAATCGTCTCTAAGGATCTGGCCGAGGTCCTTGAGTGTCCTTGGCTGGACCTGACGAGCCGAAACTCGGACATGTAGCTCATTCCACATATGCTCTATCGGATTTAAGTCCGGTGAGCGAGCCGGTCAGTCCTGACGTGGAAAGCCCTCTTTTTGGCGATACTCTTAGACTATACGGTCCGTGCGTGGACGGGCATTATCATCCATTAAAATGAATCCATCCCCAATAGCACCAGCGTAAAATTTTACGTGGGTATTGAGGATTTCATCAATGTACCTAAGAGCTGTCAGAGTTCCTCTTTCTAAAATAACAAGATCAGTCCGCCTATCCCAGCTGATGCCACCCTAAACCATGATGGACCCACCCCCATTTAGATCGTGCTCAGCAATGTTTGCTGCATTATACCTCGCCCCCCCCCCGGCCTTCTACACACCCTAGCCCGCCTTTCAGTGTAATCCAGCCAATACCTGGACTCATTCGTGAATAGCACAGGGCGCCAGCGTCTAATGCGCCAGCCAACGTGGTCCAATGCCCATGTTGACCGACGCCGACAATGAACTCGGGACAGCGGAATACGTTTACATGGTCTGCTTGACCTCAGGTTATGCTCATGCAGCCGTGTTTGTATTGTTTGAGTCGAAACTTGCACTCCTGAGTCGTTTTGAAGGTCGGAACGCAGCTGCGTTGCCGCAGCAAACCTGTTCCTTAGGACTTGAGTTACCAAATAACGGTCTTCTGTGAGGTAGATCTACTCCTATCTCCACTATGTCTTCTTACAGGTGTACCATACTGTTGGTATCTTGCCCAAGCTATTCAGTTCCACGCCAACATCACGATGGGAAGCCCCTTGTTCAACCAAACCTACAGCACGCCACAATTGTTCGACAGATAAATGTCGTCTGACATTTGGATTAGCCATGTGTAACAAATTAAACGTCAATAAAGTACAATTGTACTGAAAAACAGAAACTAAGCATCTAAACGAGAACTGTACATGTAGAAAATGAGAAAGGACGGGAAAGAAACCGGGGCTCCTCATTTTGCACGTGTCTCGCGAGAAAATTGCGAGTCAAATTTGGTAATGTATACTTTAGATATCTTGTCGATACATCATTGTACAATTTTAAACACGAACACGAATGTTTTTTTTATTAAATCAGCTCCTGTTGGACAGCGAAAACGTTTGGAGCTAAGCAAACTTTGAGTAGTATATATACATGTTTGTATGAAATCAACAAAACATTGTAAGGAGCGGGGGTTATTCGACGCATTCCAACATCGCAGTACTTTCAGTGCTTCGATTACTCAAGCACAGTTACTCCTTACCAGTCAGAGCTACAGATAGAGGGGCTCTTTTGAATTTCAAATTAAATTATTTTAATAATACTTGCACATACCCTATATTGTGGGTCCACATTAGGATCGTCTCGTCGAGACGATTCTAATGTGCACCAACAACATAGGGTTTCAATGAGAAATAAAGATTATAGACTGGCTTTATCTGTTTGTTTGTTTGTTTGAATGGGTTTTACGCCGCTTTCAACAATTTCGCAGTTATATCGCGGCCGCCGGAGCACCTAACAATGGATTCCTGGTTTTTCTTTCACCTGTACTACCATTACACCCTTTCCTAGCCTCTGACTGCTTTCTCACATAGGTTTACCCATTAGTGAGAGACAAACGTCGGAATGGCTTTATCTGCACCTCTGTCAGTAACACGAAAGAAAAAACTACCTGCGTACTTTTATTGAAACGTGTATGCGACGGAGATCGAAAAAAACAAACACAAGACTTAAACTTTGCTTGTCTAGTAATCTTGTTTCCCTTCAGTCTAGTAATCTTGTTTCCCTTCAGTATAGTAATCTTGTTTCCCTTCAGTCTTGTAATCTTGTTTCCCTTCAGTCTAGTAATCTTGATTCCCTTCAGTCTATTAATCTTGTTTCCCTTCTGTCTAGTAATCCTGTTTGCCTTCAGTCTATTAATCTTGTTCCCCTTCAGTTTAGTAATCTTGATTCCCTTCTGTCTAGTAATCCTGTTTCCCTTCAGTCTATTAATCGTGTTCCCTTCAGTTTAGTAATCTTGATTCCCTTCAGTCTATTAATCTTGATTCCCTTCTGTCTAGTAATCCTGTTTCCCTTCAGTCTATTAATCCTGTTCCCCTTCAGTCTAGTGATCTTGTTTCCCTTCAGTCTAGTAATCTTGTTTCCATTCAGTCTAGTAATCTTGTTCCCCTTCAGTCTATTAATCTTGTTCCCCTTCAGTCTAGTAATCTTGTTTCCCTTCAGTCTAGTAATCGTGTTTCAATTCAGTCTAGTAATCTTTTTCCCCTTCAGTCTAGTAATCCTTTATCCCTTCAGTCTAGTAATCTTGTGCCCCTTCAGTCTAATAATCTTGATTCCCTTCAGTCTAGTAACCTTGTTTCCCTTCAGTTTAGTAATCTTGTTTCCCTTCAGTCTAGTAATCTTGATTCCCTTCAGTCTAGTAACCTTGTTTCCCTTCAGTTTAGTAATCTTGTTTCCCTTCAGTCTAGTTATCTTGTTTCCCTTCAGTCTAGTAATCTTGATTCCCTTCAGTCTAGTAATCTTGTTTCCCTTCAGTCTAGTAATCTTGATTCCCTTCAGTCTAGTAAT
This sequence comes from Fragum whitleyi, assembly GCA_948146395.1. Lineage (NCBI taxonomy): Eukaryota > Metazoa > Mollusca > Bivalvia > Cardiida > Cardiidae > Fragum > Fragum whitleyi. Next base: position 39,427,147 of record OX411559.1, read on the forward strand.
CTTGTTTCCTTTCAGTCTAGTTATCTTGATTCCCTTCAGTCTAGTAATCTTGTTTCCATTCAGTCTAGTAATCTTGATTCCCTTCAGTCTAGTAATCTTGATTCCCTTCAGTCTAGTAATCTTGATTCCCTTCAGTCTAGTAATCTTGATTCCCTTCAGTCTAGTAATCTTGATTCCCTTCAGTCTAGTAATCTTGTTTCCCTTCAGTCAAGTTATCTTGATTCCCTTCAGTCTAGTAATTTTGTTTCCATTCAGTCTAGTACTCTTGTTCCCCTTCAGTCTAGTAATCTTGTTTCCCTTCAGTCTAGTTATCTTGTTTCCCTTCAGTCTAGTAATCTTGTTTCCATTCAGTCTAGTAATCTTGATTCCCTTCAGTCTAGTAATCTTGTTTCCCTTCAGTCTAGTAATCTTGTTTCCCTTCAGTCTAGTAATCTTGATTCCCTTCAGTCTAGTAACCTTGTTCCCCTTCAGTCTAGTAATCTTGTTTCCATTCAGTCTAGTAATCTTGATTCCCTTCAGTCTAGTAATCTTATTCCCCTTCAGTCTAGTATTCTTGTTTCCCTTCAGTCTAGTAATCTTGTTTCCATTCAGTCTAGCAATCTTGTTTCCCTTCAGTCAAGTTATCTTGATTCCATTAAGTCTAGTAATCTTGTTCCCCTTCACTCTAGTAATCATTCCCTTCAGTTTAGCTACTCGGGACAGACAATTCACAATTAAGCAACTCGACAGCTGATTAGGTCGGTCGGTAACTCGTCTAACTTTCAATCCTGTGGTATTCAGTTCGATCCCCAGGTCGGCAAATTTTTAATCTACACTATAAACAAAGGTTCCCTTCAATTCGTATCCAATATCCGTTGTTTTCATCAAAAAGTCAGGAATGAAAATACGGAAAATACGGAAGGGTGTTAAATCGAAATAAATTTGTAATTCTATCAAATAAAAGTTAACCGCGATTTATATAAATAATAACCAGTGCTCAAATAATCTTTATATAATTCTAGAACGAGAAAAATAACAAGAGGACAGTTGGACCTGGGTCCGCTCACCTGAGAAAAAAGCTTCATTACCTAGGTATGTCCATGCAACCACAGAAAAAGAGATTTTCACTTATTCAATAAGATTACATTTGAAATAATCCTTCGCCCCCCTCTGCTCCTCCCCTGGTCATTATTTATTTAAGCTTTTTCATAAAAGGTCTGTGATCAGCTATTCTATGCCAGATATACAGGCTGAGTCCGAGACTTTTAAAGTTTTCTTAAATGAGTTGATCAATCTATGTCAAAGCACTCCCCCCTCCCCCAAGATGCTCTGCATCTGGTGAATCCTCAGTTATGATTTTAGCTAATTCAATTAATGTCAATATGCTGATCATCCATACCAATTTTCAAGTCTGTAGGACTCCTGGTTCATTAGAAGAAGTTTAAAGATTTCAAAAATGATCCAAAGTACTACCCCCTCCCCAAGACACTCAGCACCTGGTAACCCTACAGTCATGATTTTAGCTGTTTTTATTTATGTCAATATATTGATCACCAATGACAATTTTCAAGTCTAGGGTTCCTGATCCAGAGGAAGAATAAGGTTAAAGATTTCGGAATTGATCCAAAGTACTACCCCCTCCCCCTTATGCTCCGCATCTGGTGGCCCTTAATTCATGATTTTAGCTATTTTATTTTAGATCCATATGCATATCATCCATGCCAATATTGAAGTCTGTAGGGCTCCTGGTTCATTAGAAGATGAAGGTTAAAGTTACAAAATTTTCACAAAAGTACTACCCCCTGCCCCCTGGTGCTCCGCACCTGGTGGAATTACAGTCATGATTTTAGCTACTTTTATTAGGGGCTATCAGCTGATCCTCCATGCCAATTTTCAAGTCTGTAGGGGGCTTGTGGTTCAGAAGAAGAGAAGGTTAAAGATTACAAAATTTTCACAAAAGTACTACCCCCTCCCCCCTGGTGCTCCGCACCTGGTGGTCCTACAGATTAAATTTTAGCTATTTTTATTAAGGTCTATGAGCTGATCATCCATGCCAAATTTCAAGGCTGTAGGGCTTCATGTTCAGAAGAAGAAAAAGGTTAAAGATTACAAAATTTACCCAAAGTACTACCGCCTCCCCCCTGGTGCTCCGCACCTGGTTGCCCAACAGATATGATTTTAGCTATTTTTATTAAGGTCTATGAGCTGATCATTCATGCCAAATTTCAAGGCTGTAGGGCTGCTTGTTCAGAAGAAGAAGAATTTTAAAGATTTTCTTTATTTTTTTTACTTTGGTTGCCATAGCAACCAGAGTTTTTCACCGATAACAATTCTTTTAGCAATTCTTAAAGGGGATTATCTAAGGAACATTTCTGCCAAGTTTGGTTAAAATTGGTCAAGTAGTTTAGGAGGAAATGTCATTTAAAGAAATTGTTGACGGACGTCGGACGACTGACGACGGACGGACGCCGGACAAAAGGTGATCACAATAGCTCACTTGAGCACGTTGTGCTCAGGTGAGCTAAAAATTATCCAGCAAATGAAAATAATATCCTTAGGACAAGAAATGACTATGGAATAATAGGATATAACATAATATCTTGATAAGGGATTTTAGACTCATTAGAAATAAAGATTTGGGTTTGACAATTAAGACGTTTTTAAATGAATTTCTTGTTCTAGGGCATGTTTTCATTTATCTGGGAGAGCTCTAATAGAAAATGGCCTGTTTTCAATGTGTTTCATAGATAAACAATGTCATTTCTCAGCGATCAGACAGAAAAAAGAAAAATCCGTAGTAAGATCAATGATATAATTGAACAATTGGTTTACCACAATCAATTTTTAAGAGCCATAGCATCTGTTTGAGACATGCTGATGTAAACTGATTTCTGAATTGAAAATATTTAAAAAAAAAAGCCTTGGGGTGCTTAGTTATCTTTCAATTCTCGAAGAGGTTCAAATCAGCTTGTCAAAACCTTTTCACAAGAATCATGCATCAGTTTCATTATTCGCTAAATGATCATAATAGTATCCATTGTAAGGGGCATTGATAAGACCCTGAGTATTTTTCTAAGGTGTTAATGATTGTAAGAATAATAATATCTTTTTTTTCTAAATATGAAATATTTGTCGATGGATTTGATTATTTTCAAATCTCTTATATTGGAGGAGTGTTACTATCCACGTTATAGTTCAAGTAAACTTTATTGGTAAAGTTGCCTTTGACCATTAATGAAATAAAATTACGTGAAGTATGGTCATGACAAAATTCATACTATAAATGTTACAATATAACTTGAAAATGTAAATGAAGGAGAATGGTATTTTTTATCAGGCAAAAACTTCTAAGAATGTATCTTCGTGATTCTGATAAGGATTCAATTTTGATATAAGCTTCATTAATGCCAATACTGAGAAAAAACAGGGGACTAATTGGTAGTTTTAAAAATTTCAAGTACAAAATAGAACGGAGTAGTCACTAAAACAAGTTTGTACTGCCTCGATCTGAGAAACTGTCCTCGTCAGTGATAAAAGTTAGGTAAATAAACCAAGATGATACATAGATATTTTATGTTAGTGTCTGAAAATATCAATGAAATCTAGTTGAGCTTGAGAGAATTAATCATGACGAGGGTATGAAAGATACCAACACATTCTTCCCTTGGATTCTTTTACAAATGGTAATTATTTGTCTCTAGACAAAGCCTCTCTCAAAACTAGGGTATGCCTATAGCCTACATGTAAATATACGCAAAAGGTTCAAACGGTTTATTCCGGATCAGAAGTCGAGCGACTCAATATTCAAAATACACACTTTTAACATAAAATGAACAATGGAAACCACGGAAAAGTAAACTTTAATTAAACAATTTAAATCTCAACTTCACAGTATAAATGTTTTCTACACGAAATCAGAAAACACAATTGACACACATCATCAATTTCTACTACACTTTTGTGTTACTGTGTATAATAGAACTTATTATACCACAAAAGGAACTTCATAAGCACTATCTTTGGGATAAATGACGAACAACTCCAATTGAATTGAAAAAATGGCATTTAATATAATGCCGAAACTATTTAGAATAAATAGTATCAAAACACAGTTAAAAAGAATGCTAAATAACGGAGTTAATCCAAATCTGGGCAAAACAAAACCGCCCCTTAGCTGTAACAAATATAAACAAACAGCATGAAAATACATCAAAAGTAAACTGTAAAATAAATTCAAAATAAAATTTGTTACTTGGACATGATTAATAAAAGTCCGTTTTTCGGATTGATCTTTATTACAATTTTCTAAACTGACCCAGGGGAAAAACCAGATATAAAAACACCTGTGGTGAAATCTCTGGAAAACCTGCGCAGCCATCTTAATTAAACTCTAATGGATTAACATGAACAAATAAGAAAAGATTTCCGTTGAGGAGGTGGATGGGAGGAGGCGGTTTCTCATGAATAGAAAATAAGACGAAAATGTGGATTAATCTAAATCCATTTTGATTGTTCGTAATCGAAGAAAAGACTGACCAAAGTCATCAAATCCATTGATCCAAATTTTCTCCGAGCGTTAAGTAGATAGGTATATGATGAGTTCATTAATTGGTTGATCAGATTCTCTGAGCCCTTTTTGATTGGCTGACAATTAACGCCTCGCCCCAAAATACATTCACACAAATTGTTTTATTAACATAAAAATTCATAAATGTGTCAAGAGATTTCATGTCAACACAAACATGTGAACGCAAATTATTGAAAATGGTGCAGACGTCTAGGAACAATGATGTCATTTCAACATTTTCGACGTAATTATTTCTTTTTGTAAAGATTCATAATTTAGGCCAACTAAAATGTGCACACGAAGAATATAATGGATCCTCGTTATTGATTCCAATTCATTAGGATTAAAGGATTTTCAGGGCCGGTAGGAGAAAAGAAGTTCATGTGCTGGTCATATCATGAATGCACAAATATTTCTAAAATATATTGACCTGTCCGATATCAGTTTATGTTATCAGCGGGGAATGTCAGATCAATACTAACTTCATTGTATGGCAAATTGTAGTATCTGGTAGGACTAGGCCTTTTGCGACTACACTTTATGTTCATATCGTTTCAACAATTGTTACTTCATTTAAGTCACAGCCCTTTTCCGGTTAATCGCTTGGTGGTTCATGTGGCTATTCGATGAAGACGCCTTAACCATTGTAGTAAAGAATAATCAAAGTCGAAAAGGCATTAGTAATTATATTTTGAACTTGACAAAAACAAAGCAAAAAACAAAACAAAACCATGAAAGTCAAACAAGCTCCTCAATTGTAACCTTTTACAGAATTAATATGAAACCATAGATACTTTAGTATATTCTAATATATTTAAGTTCGACTGCGACGAAAGTCCGAACCCAGTGGTCTTTTACGATCACGCGTTCCAGATTTTTTACGTCTCTTAGAGAAAGGCAGTCATTAAAAGCAATTGATACTTCTAGCTCACGAGACGAGCGCCATTTCCACTAGGCCACTGAGTCTTTAGGTTGGAAATAGAGGATATTGAATGAGTGGTAATGGAATACGGAATTTATTAAACGAGTCATCTATAAACAGATAAAAACGAGCCTTTGTCGAGTTTTTTATCTGTTTTAGATGACAAGGTTAATAAATTCTGTATTTTTGAGCACAAGTTTGATATTCTATATGATATAATATGATCAGAAATTTTGGGGAAAATCGTCAAAACTCTTGGAATTCAACATTTCAATTTTCCGCTAAACTTATAACGCCGTTTAAAATTGACGTCACAATATATACATTATTATGTTATTTTCGCGGTTAAAAATAGCGTTGCTATTCTCTCTGAGCTCATTTGCATATTTATTCCTCTAGTGTAATAAGACCCGTGAAATATCAAAAATATTCAACGGTGTTATTTCACTCCTGCTGCATAGGTCATATAATAATCGGATATAAACATATTTACATCTTTTGGAAGCAAACTGTAGACCGTTAGAGTGGAAAAATTGTACATCTTCCTTTTCAATGCATCTGGTTGTAAGTCAATAGCAATGTGCATGTTTTTTATTGACACTTAAGCATTAAGTGACAAAATTTTCTTAAGTTATAAGACCGTTCTGGGAGACAACCCTAGTACATCAAAAAGTCGAAATCACTGTAGACGTTGAAGCAGCATCTTAGAAACCTATTAACCAGAACGACGGTAATGATATTTCTTGAGCCTGTGCGTGGCATTTCCAACAATTTAAAAAATGCGCTAGGCGAAGACTCTAGCCAGTCTGTGAATCCACTATGCGATTTGTAGATAAAAATGGTCTCAAAGTATCAATAGACAACGAAGCAGTCTTCGAATTACTCTACGTAACTGTCTATGCTTCTAAATGTTTTCACCCCAAACAAATGTCGAATTGATGGAAATGTCGCGCAGATATTCACTTCAATACAAATGCAACTCTATATCATATTTACACTCGTTTTAGTAAATACTGAAATTCAATAATTTACGATTGTACCAAATCAGACGTGCCATATTGAGTTTATGGTAATTTAAATATTCTCAAACACAATGCCCTTTAAATCCTTTTTTAAAACCTTTTCATTGCGTAGGAATATACATGTAACCTCAGTTTGAAATGGGGCGGATTTGTCTACACCATCATAATTTCCCAATAAAAATCAAAGATTCGTTAATTCTGTCAACTAGAATAGTTTTTCGTTATATTCACATAATGTTTCTGACAAACGTGTTTCTTTCTTCAAAAAAGAATCACATTTTTGCGTTCATCAGATATGTTTAGAACATTTATAAACGCAGAGATGGGTTTCTTCCGTTATTTTTAAATAAATCTAAATCGGTACTTTTTTGCCTTAGTCTTGTAGTAATAGAAATTGGTATTTACTTTCGCCGCTTTTTAAACGATATTGCATTTCATTTATTGGAATACTCTTAGATGAATAGTGAAAATAGTCCGGTCACAGATGAAGAGAACTCTTTTTCAATTCACAATTCAGCAAAAAAAAAATGTATATATATATATATATATATATATATATATATATATATATATATATATATATATATATATATATATATATATATATATATATATATATATATATATATATATATATATATATATATATATATATATATATATATATATAAACGTAACAAAACATCATTTTCGTCGAGTTTTTTCAACCCTTCACTGATTTCGTCATAAGTATCGCTGCTGTCAACGTACAGTTAATAAATATACAGTCTTGGACATAACGATAATTTACAAGCGATATTTTCAGGCTTCCCTTTCAATACGATATATGTCTGAGTATTTGATAGCCATACACTCAAACGGATTTTTTCTCTTTGTCTACTTTTACACTCGTTCTAGGAACCACCGAGACTTGTCTTACGTAAGGCAGAAAGGGATTGTGTTGGATGTGCGAACATATCGACTGTAGTCTGAATGCAATCAGTGCAAGCTGACTTGGATCTGTAATATCCCATATTTGTATATTTTCTGAATCTGTGTAATTGTATTATGTATGAGACCTCTGGTTAGCCTCTTCGATTTCCGATCTTTTCTTCACAAACGAGCCTGTGCGTTACATTTCCAACTTTCAAATGTGCGCAAAGCACACACTCTGACCAGCCTGTGCATCCGCAGTCTGACCATAGCCTCAAATAAGCGCCTTTAGATGGTAAGGTCTGAAAGTATCTGTCGGCAATCAAGTAACTTTATATTTACAGTATAAGGCGGTCTGTACTATTCAATGTTTACACCTCGCAAGCATTTTTGTTGAAAATGTCACGTACAAGCTCAAATTTTTACAGAGTTCCTAAACGGTCTTTTTTGCAACGTTGATCAAACATGGGAAAACATCAAAACACACCATCCCAGTCAAATTTCCTTTCACAACATGAATATATGCAAGTTAATTTTATCATTTTCCTATCAGTTGTAAAAGTGTGTGCATTCACACTTGCTCATATCGAACTTTCAACCGAGTCACGATTTCGTAAAACGCAGGAAAAGAAAAAAAAAGTCTGATAATTTCTTTTCAGACCTATTCCCAGAAATTTCGGTTTTGTCGAGGTAAAGCTGTTCTTTTTGAATATTTTCTCGTCATTAAAGATAATCGAAATAAAAAATATTGAATGGTATTGTTTTCATTTGCTTACGGTAGCCCAAAGTTGAATGAGTGTGTGGAGCGAGTTTTGAGTGAATTTAATGGGAGGTAATCCTATGTCGAAAATTTTGTTCAGAATGAACAAAATTAGCGATATTGATTACCTCCCTTTAATAAAATATGCATACAAGTTCTTTAGATAGCTTCATATTTCTTCAAGAACCTAATAGACGCTTACACTTTGAATCATGTCAGTGAAATCGAGATTTTTCTCAATACAAATTTATTTTGAATGACGTTTTTGATTCTATTTTTTTCAGTGGGTTTGAGCGTTTTTGAATGGTTTGAGTTAGTTTTTGGAATGAATGGAGCACTTAGGGAGCACTTAGGGAATGATATTGAATGGTTTTGATCGAGATGAATGTCAATGTCACGATGTAACTAACTGTAAAGAGACAACCTTCTCATGTAACTAATTATGTTTGCTATTTTATGACCTAGTTTAGATTTTAGGATTTGTATTTGTGTGTTTTCACGGACCAATCAGGCAATTCAAAACTATTCCAGCGAAAAAAAATGTGGAAATATGAATGAAATGTCGTTCGGTTGGAATGATTTCAAAATGTTTTTGAACGAATTCGGAGCCTTTTGAACGGTTTAGGTGAGTATATATACTCAGTTCCAAAAGAAAGTGTGTACTTTTGAATTTTGAATATTTCGGAAATTACGCAACCTACTATCATGAAATATCGCATCATGTTCCCAAAAACTATTTGCAAACGATATTTGATAACACAAATCACGTGATTTGAAAAGATTATCTGCTATGTTGAAACCTTTGATTATGCATGTTTTGCATATGCATCACGCGTTAGATGACTATTTGGTTCAAAATTGCTTTCAGTTGAATCATTGTGGCTTAGTTAATTATAAAATTACACCTTCACTTCAATTGTGCATTTTGCAACTACGTGGTTTGACTTATAATTTACGTGGGTAAACGAAATCGAACCTTGTCAAAATAAGAACGTCAGAAAAATTGATAAAGCATTCGTGTTCCAATAGAAATCGGGGGCATCATTTAGTCAGGCTTATCATGAGCAAATGGAGATGTCATAGAACGTCATAGCACTGTTCTACGTCAAGTAACTGGCCTAAGAACGTTGCAATTACTAACGTTGACGCCCACGTAACGTCTGCATGATAAATAAAACTTTTGTTTGAAAATGGCTTGGGATGTCTCCTTAAAATCTACAATGCAACATAAGCACATAGTTCTTACAAGAGAACAAACTGTAAGGAAGTCAAATCTTAACGCTGTTTGCGCGTATTCGGTATGCGATGCTTTGTCAAACTCTGATTTGACTTTTTATTTCAAAAAGGTCTTATCTAAAATATGACATCAAATTTACCCCAAAAATGTCCCCCAACTTTGTAAAAATCAAGAAAATGAAAAAATGAAAGTGCACACTTTCTTATGGAACTCAGTATAGAACGAAAATATGGAGCTGTGATTAAGGATGGTATTGGTCGAAGTGATTGTCCATTTCTCTATGTTTTAACTTTAAATCCCCACACTTTATTATATACAATTCAATACAAAATTAATTTCTAAATTTTTAAATAATACGTACTTAATGTTTTTAATATCCACGAGAAATCATAAACAAGAGGACCATAATCGTCCTAGACCACTCACCTGCGTCTCTTTGATCTGGGACATCACATTAATTAACCAGGCATATGTCAAAAAGGAGATAACTTCTACATAAGATCAATACCATGGAATGTTTTAAGACAAGAGCAAGACAGATATGCCTGTTCGCTCTTTGATTCTATGTAAAACAGGATGTACCCGGTTGGAGCCCAAATGTGACCCCAGGGTCTTGATATAAACAAACTTGATAGAAGTCTCTAGATGATGCCAAAAACTAAATATGAAAGCTGTCTACCTTCTGGTTTCAAAGAAGAAGATTTTTGAAGGTTTTCATATTTTCACCCACCCTGCTCAGATGAGCGAAAAGGGATGCGCCCAGGTAGAGCCCAAATATAACCCAACGATATTGATATGAACAAACTTGGAAGGGGCCCACTAAATGATGCTAAATACCATAAATGAAAGCTGTGTGCCCTCTGGTTTCGGAAAAGAAGGTTTTAACGGATTTTCGCTCTTTGATTCTATGTAAAAAGGGTTGCGCCCGGGTGGAGCCCAAATATGACCCCAGGGTCTTAATGTGAATAAACTTTGTAAAGATCCACTAGATGATGCTACATACCAAATATGAAAGCTGCATGCCTTCTGGTTTCAGAGGAGAAGATTTTTAAAGATTTTCATATTTTCACCCTTTTTGTTAAGGGTAAAGGAAAAGTTAAGGGTGGATTTCATTTATTTGAACAACTTTGATAAAGCTTGACCCGAGAAACATCCCTGCCAAGTTTCATCAAGATTGGCCTACTGGTTTAGGAGGAGAAGCAATCTCATTAAAATCAGATCCACCATATTGCCTCCCGCTACGCCCCTGCTACGTAACGGAGAGATAGCGTAGTGGTTTCGTAGAGATGATTTTAATGAGATTGGGAGGAGAAGATGTTTATAGAAATTGTGAACGACGGACGACACCCGACGCTGGACATTGTACGATCACAATAGCTCACGTTGAGCACTTCGTGTTCAGGTGAGCTAAAAATATAACATAGGATGTTATTACACGGATATTTGTATACTTATAAAATAAAATACATAATTTGAATGGTTAAGCTGTAGTATTTGTAACAAATTCCATTGCTAATTGAGGAATGGTACCTTTCAATAAAAAAAATAACTGACAATTATTTTTTGAGAAAAAGTGCCTTGAGCAATTATCCCCGCAATTTATTAAACTTTCCAGAACCAAACATTTGCGTTTTTGTAATAACTTTGACGGAGGTGACATAAACCGAATTATCTCAAGCCTGTGACGTTACGTTTTAGGTTTTAAATTAAAAAAAAGTTGGAATTGTTTTAGACAAAAAACAACAGTATTTTCAGATAGGGCAGGTATTCTTAAGCACAATTTCTGATCTCTGACTTAAACTCAATACCAGACGTATCAAGGGAAAGGAACAATGCCCCAGGAGAGAGCGGGTCACAAAAATAGATGATACAATTATTAAATTCCGGGAATGACGCATAGGCTAAACAGAGAGGATCCTCGATGCAAAGGGTTTTGCACTCGTCGAAGCTAGAAGCTATGTCCAGTGTAGAGTTGAAAGGCTGACACTGAAGAACTCTGCTGGGATATTCAATGAAGGTTGAACCGTACGTATCACACTCTGTAAGAATTTAGAATTGTTATGCATGTATGAATGTAATATGTATATATATAATACGTACTTAGTTTTTTGTATGAGAAAAAATATCTAACGAGGTTGGGAGAATTGATCATTGTCGAGGCTTTGCCGAGACTATTATCAATTCCCACAACCGAGTTAGATATTTTTTCATACAATACACTAAGTACGTAATATATTTATCTTATAACTTCTATTTGCCACGTTTTCGTATATGTTTCTAACAGAAATGCAAGTTTCTAAAAATAACCGCATTATATCATTGTTCTAAATATAACTATGTGGTATCATAAAATATATCCTACAGGATATTATCACACGGATATTTATATAGTTATAAGATAAAATGATTTTTCCCGTGTCTATTTCTAGACTTAGTCTTGGAAATCTAGAATAACATAGAAAATTAGAAGATTCTAGAGTTTGAATCACTTTCTTAAAGTCATTTCCAGGAAGATCTCAAATATTCTACATACATGTTTACCTATAAGTCAAGGGATCGGAAATTTCCCAGACTTATTCTAAAAATAGACATGAGAAAATCATAATATACATATTACATTCATACATGCATAACAGAATATATATGTGACTCGTCACGCGAAAAGGGACCGTCCGGGAATTCTGTAAAATGAATTATTGAAAAAGAGATTTGATCCAGTAAAGTTCAGCCAGAACTCGCATTTCAAATATTCTTTCACTGGAAGGTAGATTGATCCTTCTAGATTCAGAAAATAAGCACGATGCAAAAGGTTTCGACCCTAGTCAGTCTGCGCACTCCGCGCAGTCTGACTAGGGTCCACACTTTACGCACTACCCAGACGGTCCCTTTTCGCTTGACGGGTCACATATTCTTTTTTTTACATAGAGGAAAATCAGCTGGTTATGTCTGATATGAACTGTCTTTCACAGAAATGCGTTATTTTGTGTTAAAAAACGATTCCTTAGGACGAGTCTTTTAACAACCGAATAACGTATTAGAGTGTTGTTTTTCTTTTTTTTTTTTTTTTTTCATATCAGACAGAACTTACTAATTATTTTTTTATACCCTTTGAAACTCTTTTTCAATCCTTTTTATCTTCTTTATTACCAATCTCATGTTTTTCGTCCACGACCCTTGCGAATTTCGCGTATTGATACCAATATTTTTTTATCATTATTATTATTTTCAATGCTTAGTTGTCGTTATCTTGAGTTACACTTTCAAAATGCGAGGGAATATAAAGGAACTTTTATGCAAAAAAAAATACATTCTTACAATTCTAAAACGAGGAACGAGAATAATTTGGTCGTATTTTACACTCTATAGACTGAGTTAGAACGACAACTTTGTCAACAATGTAAAATCAAAGTACTGAAAGTACTGATAAGTTGGAATGCGTTCAAGAGACGGTGACCTCAAGCCACTATCGAAGCTCACGCCTCCCGCCCACCACAGGCGATTACACAATACGTCTCGTCTTTTGACGGGCGTATATAAATCAATGTATTTCAACAACGAGAGACGCTTAAACCCCTGATTCGCTCTACAGGCCTGCAATTGATGGAAGAAAAATGAAAACAAGAGTTCCAAATTGATCCTCAACCGCTGTCTGAATCCGATTTGTCCAGTGAATCTCACCCAAGAAACTTTCTGGCAAAGTTTCATTTAATTTGCCTAATTATTGAACGGAAATATAATTCGAAGAATATATAGATAATAGACCCTTCCCACCCACTATTTACAGAGGAGACTCAAAATATCTATGGGCTAATCACAACTTTGCAAACAAATTTTGAAGTAGGTCTCCAAAGTAACGTTCTGGTAAAGTTCCATTGAAGTTTCCAGTGGTTCAGGAGGAGATTTCATTCAAAGGTTTCTTGCTCAAAATTAGGCCCGCCCTGCCACGTCAATATTTATGGGCCAATCAAAATTTTGCAAACAATTTTTTAAAAAAGGTCACCCTAAGAACATTCAGGAAAAGTTTCATTGAAATGGGCCAAGTGGTTTAGGAGGAGATGTTGTTCAAAGATTTCAGGATCAAAACAAGCCCCGCTTTGTCACGCCCATATTTATGGGCCATTTTCAATTTCACGAACAATAATTTAAAAGGGTCATCCCAGGAATATTCTGGTAAAGTTTCATTGAAATCGGTTCAGTGGTTCGGGAGGAGATGTCGTTCAAAGATTTCTGGCTCAAAGTAAGCCCCGCCCTACCACGCCCATATTTGTGGATTATCAGAGTTTAGCGAAGAATTTTTGAAGAGGGTCACCCTTGGAACATTCTGGTAAAGTTTCATTGAAATCAGCCCAGAGTTTCAGGAGGAGATGTCGTTCAAAGATTTCTGGCTCAAAATAAGCCCCGCACTACCATGCCCATATTTGTTAATTATCAGAATTTGGCGAAGAATTTTTGAAGAAGGTCACCCAGGGAACATTCTGTCAAAATTTTATTGAAATCGGCCCAGCGATTTAGGAGAAAAAGAAGTTTTAGGAAAGTTGACGACGGATGTCGGAGTCAGGGTGATCCTAAAAGCTCCCTTTGAGCACGTAGTGATCAGGTAAGCTTAAAAGGAAGAAAATGATATGGACCATACATACCGACTAATTGACGCAGAGGCGGACATTTATACACTCAAAACAGTTTCTATGTTATTTTTCAAATGACTTCTGCTCCATTTGAGTTACCAATTACATTTTTAATTTGAATTGTCAAAAAGTGGACCTCAACAAGCGCTTTGTCCTTGATGAATTACTTTTTTTCGTGGGGAAGTCTTTTACTTCATGAGTTGGAAACGCAAGACAATTCTTGGACGAAGTTCGATTGTAACTTCGACCTTCGTGACTCCAAAATTTGGCACTTTCTTGGGTCATTGACAACATTTGTGTCAAGTTTTATGATTTGGGTCAATTGGTTGTTCAATTAGAGTGTTAACTGTTCAAGGTAACTTATGACCGTGACATGTATGACCCCAAAACAATAGGGTATTTCTTTGGGTCATGGGCAATATTTATGTTAAGTTTCGTTATTGCAGGTCAATTGCTTCTCCGTTTAACTAGCGGTAAGCAAAAGGTCAAACGACTGACAGACAGACATGATGAAATCAATATGTGCTCCTCTACTTCTGAGGTTGGGGTAAAGTTAATAACATCGTAAAATTGATAAGGTAAACGATTTTGGAATGATTTAGGAATGATGTTGGATGAGTGAGCGGAGCGAGTATTGCGTGAAATTTAAGAAAGGGAATCCAATGTCGCTTATTTTGTGAAGGATGAACAAAATTAGCGATATGTAAAACCTCCATTTAATAAAAAATGCATGAGAGTTCCACCAATAGCTTTATATTTTGCCAAGAACCAATCAGACGCTTTAAATTACAATTATGTCAGTGTAATCCCGATTTGGTTTTAAAATGCTTTATTCATTTTGAATGTAGAAGTTGATCTTATTTATTGAGTAATTTTGAGAGTTTTGAATGGTTTGAGTGAGTGTTTGAAATGAATGAATGGAGCGCTGAGTGAGCGATTAAGAATGTTTTTGATTGAGATGAATTTCAATATCACGATGTAACTAACTGTATGATGGTGCTCTTAAACGTGTTGATGTGCAAGAATGAACGTCAATATGTTGCAAAAATATTTATTAACTTTAAAAGTGTATCTTCACTTTAAGAAATCTAAAGATTTTCATTTCGTAACTGTAGACAGAAATGTACAATATAACAATTTGTCATAAGTTAAATGTGTAATAAGGTCGTTCAGAAAGAGAAATTATACCTTTAAAAGAAGCTATAGTATAATTCTACGAAAATAGGTCGCGACATTACTAAATAAGCAGATCACGTGATTGGCCTGTGCTATAGCCACAATACTGAGAAGCCAGGTCGCGACATTGCCAAATAAGCAGATCGCGTGATTGGCTTGTGGTATTTTCAATAGCTGACCTTATTTGACTTGACTTGTCACATGATTTCCAAATATAGTAATGTAAACATGTGATACTAGTAAATTCGTACGCAAAGTTCACTTAATATCGTTTAAATCATGAATTAGCGTGTTACTAATATACATGAAGTGATAGTTGTGTAATTGTACAGGATTATTTCCTTTTGATGAAAAAAAATGTATGTCTATGACAAGTTTAGATATACGAAATAGGCCGAAGTGTATTCACATCCTGTTCACGTGATGTGTGTTCTCAAAAAACCCGAAATGAATTTATCTTGTGTTTATTTTGCGGTTTTGTTAAATCTAAGTTGGAATTGCTCCGCATTCCAACTTAAAAAGGGAATACCGGAATTCTTTGGAAACCGACGAGTTGGACACAATGGAAGAATCATGCGGTCAATCCCATGAGATAAGCTTTTTAAGGTAGCAATGGACACATGGTGTCATTTTTTTCCATCCAATGAATTTTTTTCTTGTTCACATATGTTGTAGATTTACATTGTCTAGTCATTATGTCAAAATTTGAAAGTACCTTTCCATGCTCGTTTTCATGCTAGAGTTATCTGCCCTTAAGTGGTTTTGGCCATTTTTCAGTAAAACGTTTATATTCGTTTTAGGTCTAGTATAACTTAAGTACTAGCCTAAAGCTATAAAACAAATACATTTTGATAGACCTTATACATGTACACAATGGCTGTTGCCAAGAAAATTTCTCTTTGGTCATTTGCATTTGCACAATTTGCCTTCAAAAGTTAAAAATGAACTAATTTTTGTAATTTTACAGGGCAAAAATGCCACAAAAATCTATTTTTTTAAAGAAATTACCCAATGATTTTTTCTTGTTTTCCGATATGCTTAAACCCCATATTTTTCCTTTATTTGGAAAAAAATTCAGCATACCTTTCCATGCAAATAAGAAAGATTTTCGTTATTTTACAGTGACCACTCCTAATTGAAAGACGCTTGTAACGCATTTTTATAGTTAAATTTAATGATCCAGTCATTCAGTTGATATCAAATGTTGAAAAGAAGCTAAATTATGAAATTTTACCATCATTATTCTACGTTATTTCCATCAGCAGAACCTTACGAAAACCGGTCTTTTTAAACAACGCGCAAAATGGCCGTAAAATAAACGAAAACCCACTTCCGGTTTAAAGAGTCGGGAGGCGGCCGCCATTGCCACCTTAAATAAGCTGTCATGTATGAATGTAATATGTATAATGGTTTTTCCCCGTGTCTATTTTTAGAATTAGTCTGGGAAATTTCCGATCCCTTGACTTTTAGGTAAATATGTATGTAGAATATTTTAGATTTTTCTAGAAAAGACATTTAGAAAGTGATTCAAACTCTAGAATCTTCTAATGCTCAATGCTATTCTAGATTGTTCTATGGTATTATATAAAGGGATTCCTACAGCATCCTTGGTTCACTTGGTTTAGACTAATGGTTTCATTTAGTAGTACTGTGTTAAACCAAAAGGGGATTTCTCGTTATCTTAAAAGTATGATTAAACGTGTGGTCAGTTTTAAATTCGGATATCATTGGATTTATTATTTGTGAACCAGGAACTTAATTCATTTGGATCTAAAATTTAAACTTTAGGATTTAATATTCAAGGCATTGTGATTTGTTTTTGTATTAATTTCATATTGTCAATAATTCTGTTATTATTGTCAATGAATATTGTTAATTGTAAAGTTTGTTGCTTTCTTCTTTGTTCTTGTTATATTGGCACGTAACATATTTTGGGAGCTCGTTCCGCGATACGAACATCAGACAAACAAACAAAACAAACAAAACAAAACAAATCAAACATTTTTTTATTTAAATCTGCTGTTTAAAATAATTTCAGAAATTAATTTTATATTTCAATTGTAATAAATCTAGAGTGTACTTTCACAATTATTATTCAAAATCTTACATTCTTATTTGAACCCAGCAACAAGCTACCATGTCTTATGACTTAGAAAAATGTACGATAGAACCTTTCGTGGAGCTATTGAATTTGGGTAAAAAGCCTGATTTGCTCAATCTTGCCACGCATTATGAATTAAAAGAAGTCAAGTCCTCATTGCGAAAGCATGAAATTAGGAATATTTTGGTTCAATATTGGCGTAGTGCTTGCGGTGACTATATTTAAATGAACTTATTAAACGAGGGTTTCTGTTAATAGATAAAACAAAGACTTTGACGATTTTTTATTTTTTTTGCGAGTTTAATAAATTAGGTATTTTATGAAAACAAAATTTGACATTATATATATAATATGTTTTTATTTTCTGCAATAAAATGGGAAAATTCCAGAAATGTATCAATACAAGTTATTCCGCAAATCATACAACGCCGTTTACTAACTGACATTATTAAATGTATCAAGAAAATGAACATTAGAAGCTCAAGCTTCCATTCACATATCTCTTAATATTTTGTAATCTTTATGTATTTTTTTGAAAATTTTGATATTGATAAGATATGTTTAAACAAAATACATTATGACGTCAGTTTCACAACAACAATATTACGTTGCTGTAAGTTCTAGGCTAATTTCTATAGTTATTCAATTTTCTAAGATACGTTTTATGTAAGAAAAAAGTACATGCTACAAACCTTCAACACAGCTGTCATTCAGAAGATGATATCCTGGGACACAGACACATGTTTGATTCTCGTCACACACCTCATTGGCGTCAGGGCAAGGCTCATCACAATTTACTGTTAAATATGTATATGTGTATATGAGCCTAATATCTAGCAGTTCCAAGTGTGCGTTATGAACAGACAACTGTCTAGAGAGCCACGCCGATTATTAAAACCTCAAAACTGATTTGACAATCAAGATCAAAATCATTCCAGAATTCCCTAGACTTTCTCATATCGATCTAAACTATTTGGAACCTTTGAAGAAAAAAGCTCCAAAACCGTTCAATACGCTCCACAATTTCAGGAAATCGATCTTGTTGACATGGCTTTGGTAGGATTTTCCGCATTTAGTAGGTCCCTAAGAGATCTCACGAATGAAAAATATTATTCGATATATAACGGATAATATGTAAGTGTCTAAAAATATAATGTTGTTTGGTCTTGGCAGCTAGAAATTATCATGACTCGGCAACTAAAAATATCACTGTTATCTGGTCGAGGCCGGTAGAAATTATCATGACGAGGCTGTGCCGAGTAATGATAATTTCTAGCTGCCTAGACCGAATAACATTGATATTTTAAGACACTAACATGTTCTTCTATTTATTATGCAGCCCTTTTATGCGCTCAAGTATGATTAACCTTTAAAAATCAAAGAATTTCAGGTAAAGTTCATTCAAAATGTTTCTAAAAAAACTTAAAATGGTGATATCAGGCCAAAACATGATTCATTGCATGAAGAATATGATTTGATTGGTGTCGTTAAAGTAAGACTTCAATCTTTCTGTTTGTTTTCTCTGATTTTATTTTCAATCCCTATTTCATTCTCTGGACCTTATCAATATTGTACCGAGAAATGCCTTCAATAGTAAAACTGTTGGCATATATCATGTTTTTGTTTAAAAAGAGGGTAAGCATCTAACACCTTATATTTTTTATTTCAATCGAGGTATGAAACTATAAACCTAATCTCATTGTATGAATACGCGTAGCGGATTCATACATCAGTGTGATTATGTTTTTTAGCTTCAAACCTCAATGAAATTATAAAAATACTCATTTTATATCATATAATTAAATATCATGAAGCAAAACAAAAAAGAAAGACTTCTCCCATAATAAGTCGTATTTCTTGTGGGACTAATTTTCGCGCAAGCTTAAAAAAGCTGCATTCTCAAAATTATTTTCATTGGGGAATAAAACTAATTTTTCAGCATGCACGAAAAATGATGGAAGCAAAAAATATCAAATTATTTCTCTTCTAAGCAACCAAGAAATGTGACAACTGTGTATGAATCAAATTTCGTGAAAATATAGCTTTTGTTGTACACGAAATGAAATATTAATCGATCTTACACTGAAACAAACTATTATTCTGTTTCTTTTATGAAAAAAATGAGACAAAATGTGAAATTTCGAGGACATGTTTTCGTAAAGCGTGTCATTTTACACGTGATTGCTATGCAACGTTCATTGTGACGTCACTTATTTCGCCCCGCATAGATGACGTCAGATAAGATGAAATGCACAAAAGCAGGGTATAAGTTTTTTTTATAATTTCACTGTTTTTGCGGTGAGATTATCAAGTGATAATCTACCGTTATTTCTCGATAAACCACCGAAAAGCATAAAAAAGAGGTTTTTATCTGAAACCATAAACAAACTATTCTATGCAAAAGCATATAAACTGTGCTGATAAAAATCAGAATATTTGAGCAAGTCTAACTATTTATCTTTTTTTTCTTAATTCTACGCAAAAAAAAATCACTTCGAGTTGTCATTGTCCATGGTTGTAAAGTGACTTTTAAAAGGTTAATCTAGAAGAACACTGTTATATAACAAGACCTGGGGTCGTATTCACCCACCTATTCTAAATTCTTCAATCTTGGGATTTAGTGTGCTAAATTGATGCAAAATGTTTCGGTGAATATGGCCCCTGGAGCCGAATAATGAAGGCCGCATGGCCTTTGTCTTAGCCGGTCATACTCAAAATTGTTTGGTGTTCTTGACATAAGAAAAATATATTTTGTATATGATATTTATACATTATCTTCGTCAAGTATTGTGAACGCAATTTACTGAATCAGTAATAAAAATTTGAGTTCAAAATTAAAGCACATATTGTTAAATGCATTTACATGTATCACCGTGTATCAACGTACACCGGATATAGGGATTAGTGAGTCGAGGGAAATGTCACGGGGTGTTGTACAAGGTAAGCTTTTTTTTCTCTTTTTTTGTTAAATCACGTAAATTTTTCCTGTAAGCATACAAGACAGGCGTTACTGATATAATCATGTAGCTATCAATCTGTATCAAATGATTGGTTAGCATCCATAAGCGGCTACAATTAAAAAAAAATCCCCCTAATCACCGATGATTTCCGTTTGTCCATCGCGAAAATACTGTCTTGACTGAATTTTTAGAGTTTCTCATACTAAAACCCATGATAAATTGCCTAACATAACACAGAAAATCACTAGAAACACTCCTGCCTTTTTTATGATGTGAATATACCGATAAATTCACGTGATGTTTCTTCTCCCGATGTACGGCCTATAGGGAGATGGTCTACGTCGTATAGCAAATCTCCAGTTAATAGTGTACGGCCTATAGCAAGAAAAAATATTTCTTAAATGGATTGTCTAGCGCTAAATTAAAACGTGTTTGATGGATAAAGTTATCTTTTTGTCTTTTGTACATTCGATGGAGCCTTTTTCCCTTACCAATGCAGTTGTCATGACTAATCCAATCTTTACCACAAATGAATACCTGTTTCAGTATAATGTTATAGTCAAACTTTGGTAATTGTGTGTTTTTAAACAGGCTTTACACAAGTATGATATGTATAAATTGGGATCAGCGAGATCCTCGCTGTCATTTTCTCTGTCTCGACTTAAAGAGCAAAGAAACTCAGCATTACTGGCATCTCTTTCTTCCTTTCCAAATTTAGGATATCAAGATCAGACGAGTCGTACTGTTACTGCTCTTTTATCCCTTACTCAGTTTGAAGATATGATTTTAATTTCCATTGTAAATAGTGACCATTCTTTCTGTGAGAATCGTTTGTGTTTTATTTTGAAAGCCCCTATAGCTTTTATCAGTATAATCATGGCCAAGCTTCATGGATATATCCAAATCATGGGCATTGTCCATTTGTTGTCGGTACCGTAGTTGTCGTCGTCGTATGATTAGATAACAAAATTGAAATACGATTTTTTAATCAATTTAATCACGGCCGTGCTTCATAGGTTTATCCGAAGCATAGACATTGTCCAATTGTTGTCGGCATCGATGTTGTCGTTAGGTTGACCAGCCGCCGCGGTAAGACTTTTAAAGTAAGCCCCATTCAAACAAATTAACAAATTTTTAACACGGGTTTTAACGCCGCATTTCGAGGGTTCAGCGCAAAACTGTATTAAGTGTCTATACAATATATCACAAAGAACTTCTTACAGCAACAGCCTTCGACTGCAGGAGATTGTGTCTTGATTTTGTGTAGTAGGTTTACTATACTAGTCTACAAAACGAAATTGGATTGTAAAACAATTGTATGTGGCTTCGGCTAATCTATCAATTTCAAAACGGTAAAGAGACCAATCCGATTTATATTTATTATTGTATACCCCTACCTATCTGGGAACGTTTGTAAACGGCATTTCAACCAGTCATGCGTTTCGAATATCAAATCGTTCCCAAGCGCCTCCATTTTGAACCACAATTGAGACAGGCTTGAAATGGATTTTGATGATGTTTTTTCTTACGTATTCGTTGGTTCTTATTTTTCGGGGATATTGGATATAGTAAATATATGTCAATTCAATATTGTTATCGGTCATATTGATGTGCGTGAATAAAAATGGTTCGAAAATACGCGTTAATTATTACCATGTGAATATCATAAATCGTCTGAGGCCGCTCAAATGTTTTGGGTGGAATCGTGATTCTTTAACAACCTTGTTAAAAATCATATCTTTTTTCTCTCTATCTGTTAATATTTTGATGTAGAAAGGTATCTTGTAAAAATCAAAGACGCCATGGTTAATACGCCGCGATTTTTCAATGACATAGGACGATAGGGTAAACATTTAAATGATAGTATTCTGATATAATACAAGAAATCGACCTGCTATCCGATTCTGAAACAGTTCGTAAAACTAGTCTGACATTAACCTAACGTTTAATCTGTAGAAATGCGAAATTTTAGCTTATAAATTGAATTCAACGAAACAACTTGGTTTCACAGGAAGTTGCCTTCTGCAACGGGACTAGCCGTTGTCTAAGAAAACCATGCTAAAAATATGTTTACAATCAATGTAATGAATAATTATGTTAAGAGGTTCATAAAGTTCTGTAAATGATAATCATCTATATTTTTTATCAATATGATTAACGATTCCCCCGTTTTTCGCAAAAAAACTAGAAAAGAATCCTACTCGCAAACGCCAAAATGTTACTACAGAGTCATGTAGGCATTTTCATACATAATTTCTTATTTTGCGCTCGTTTAAGTAAGGACATTTTACCCTTCCCTTGAGCTGTATTCGTACAATACTTTTTCTATCGTTCGTACACTGATTTGAAATTGTCTGCTATAGGCCGTACACCGGTAGATTTTTTCCTATCTAAATATTCCAAAAACAAAAAATAATCTCGCAGTAAAATTTAGTATGTAAAATCTTTGGACAACAAAGAAAGTATAGCAAAGTAAATCGTGGGCCAGTTACGTAAAATATGAGCATTTTAATTCGATTTCGCAGAAGGCCAAGAAAATTGTCAGTGATTAGACGGTTTATTTTCCTTTATTCTATGACAGAAACAAATTATTTCATGTTTTCCAAAGAGACAAACATAACTGACTACCTTAGTGGTGTAAATTCGTTTTTCACTAAGTAAAATCACAACAAACACAGAAATAATAAAAGAAATACTAACCATGGATCCCACTTCGTAGATATTTCCCTCGACTCATTAATCGCTATATCCGGTGTACGTTGATACACGGTGTGTATAGGTATGTTAACAGAATGAATTCACATGTACTTACGTTGGCAATTTGTCCCATCCCCGGTAAATCCAAAGTCGCAATTACATAAAAATCCAAAACGACCCAAATTGAAGCACGCAGCATTTGGGTCGCAGTTGTTTAGCAAGGAGTTTTCACACTCATTAACGCTCGGTACCTCGGCTTTAAATACAAATAAAATATCAACATTTCAATAGAATAACATACATAAAGACGGTTGGAATAGTAATAGTCTAAATGAACGATGAATTCAGAATAAATTGTGAGAATAATGAGCAAGTTTGAATTAAACATAATTGTTATCGTCATATTGTTTTTTTCTTAACTGGTATACGTGGCAAAATAACAAAAGTAACACATGAACTAGGTATTTCGAAAATGAGCTTGTGCGTTGGATTCCCAAATATTGAAAAAATAACAGCAAAGCAAAGACTCTGACCTGCATGGGCATCCGTACAGTCAGACCAGAGTCTTCTCTGTGCGTTTTGTAGATAAATATGAAATCGAAATATATGTTGACAATTAGGTAACTTTATATTTTCAGAATGTGACTGTCTAGGCTGCTTAGTGTTTGCTCCTCACGCACATGTCATATCGTTGGAAATGTCACGCATAGGCCTAGCTCATACTTAGTATATTTTAAGTATGACAAAGCTGAAAAACTTGACTTTTATAATAAAGATACGGTATGCACAATTGACGTAGTGACGTCGACTTTTTAAGGAGGAAAGCTATTATAAGAGGGTTTTAGTATAGTATATTTTAAAAGATTCAAATAAAAACTGATCATTTTAGTCCTGTCATTTAGGTCATAGGATCTTCCACTGTAACATCATTGATATTCTCACTAGTGACGATATCACTTTTCAGTTTCAATACAGGAACTACTTTTTTACAAGATTCTTGCCCCCCCCCCCCCCCCTCCCCCCCCCCCCCCTGATCAAACAGTTGATTCAAAAAAAAAATCGAATAATCACAGATCGATGCTTTCTTTATAGGGTTTCAAACTTAGAAATCGACAGTCGGTGTTTTTATTATTTTTGGAGTTTTTTTTTCATTGAATTTAGTTGTCTAACGTCAAAAGATTGGATTTTTTTTAATTAAAGTATAACTATTGGCCAGCAAACTTTGAAATCGTAATACAGGATGGCAACAAGAAATTTTGAAAGCAAAAGTTTTTCAGTAGATCTATTAATACGTTTGACCGATTGAAAAAAACACCTTTATATAACGTATAGATGTTGGGAACTTCGTAAATAAAATAAATCAGTCGGTTATGTCTGACCAGAAAAAAAATCTCTACTTTATCACCCTGTTGAAAACCCTGTTGAAACGCTACTGAGGCATTCTTGTAAGATCTAAAAGAAAGTTATTTGACACCTCAAAAATCGATTATTTCTTAAATATGACCAAAAGTCGATGACTACTGGCTGTTTTGCGAACAAAAAATAAAAATAAAAAAACTAGAGAAGTTCACGCGATTTTCGTTTGGTTACTTGATAGCATTTCTGTATATCGATGTCAACTTCAAATTATGCAAAACTGCACTTCTCAAATGCACGTGCCCTTTCAGATTAATTGGATAGTCAAGAAAGATCTTCGTTATGTTTTGAATGAAATGTCATTCTTAAATGGTTTTTGGAATTCAACGTCTTTGCGGAGACCTGAAATGAAAAATTGATAAACGTACGAAAGAACCATGCCATAAGCTAAAGGTCGCCAAAATGCAGGCGTCATACGGCACACCCATTCAGAACACCCCTCGGCCATTTCCGTAAACTGCAACAGACCTCGGATGTATATAAGGTGGATGGGTATGTAATAAAATCGTGCATTTTGTTAGGCGGAAACAGTGTAAGAAAAATAGCACTGTGGATCTATATCTTTTACAGTAAACAACGGATGAATGACGAATCATTCTCAAAAATTAAGATTTTTTCAGCCGTTATTTATGAATCTAAAGATATTTATTTAGGGATACTTAAACAAGTAGCGTTGGCGACGTCGAATGTTTTCACTCACAGTTTCGAGGATTAGCGCCATTTTAACTGACATCATCGAGTTTTCCATGGTTTTCCCGTTATTTTTAAAAATAGTCCGTCTATGTACATCCGAGGTTGATCGTGAGTTGGCGAGTGGTGTTACGAATGACGGCAAGCCGTTATAAATAACCTTGTTGTTTCGAAACCAATCATGTTGAACAACCGGCACCATCCGCGACTCACTACTCAATGTATAAAGCAAGATAAGCCTGGCGTGTAAAAATAAGAAAGGACAAGTATGCTTAAAAATAACGTATGCAGTAGTGCCTCATCTCACAAGCCTACACTTTCTAACAAGCAATTACATATACATATATATAAACACTGTACATACTTTTTGCTCTGCAGTTACAAGTCGGTGTGAATCGTCTACGAGCAACTGCTACCATTGGTACCTTAAAATACAAATTTCGCCTGTCCAGCCAAATGGGCTTTCTTGAAATTGAGAAATCTATCGACCCTGTTAAACCATTCGGAACACCACTCGGCCAGTCTCACGATCAACCTCGAATGTACATAGACGGACTATTTTTAAAAAATTGTGGGAAAACCTTGGAAAAACTCGATGACGTCATTTCAAATGCCGTTAGCCCTCGAAACTTTGAGTGAAACATTCGACGTCGCTAGCGCTACTCGTTTGAAGTCTCTGACGTGAAACCGTCGTATTCTGATATAAATAACTCCAGATTCTTAAATAACGGCTGAAAATCTTATTTTTTGACATTGATTCGTCATTCTCAAAAATTCAGACTTTTCAGCCTTTATTTACTGTAAAAGATATGATTCTACAGTGCTAATTTTTCTTACACTGTTTCCGCCTAAAAAATGCACGATTTTGTTACATACCCATCCGCCTTACGTACATCCAAGGTCTGTTGCAGTTTACGGAAATGGCCGAGTGATGCTCCGATGCCCTGTTAAACGTGCTTGGAATGCACGGGTTGAATCATAAAAGAACTTATCAGAACTTTATTTCAACTTAAGCATTCATAGCTCATCATTGATATAAATATACAAATTAACAAAACACATTGAAATGGCAGTATGAAACAAATACAACGAAAAACACTGGTTTTTTTCAATAAAACTATTATATCGGCAAGACTGTTACATATTTTCGTAAATTTAGTTTAGGATCAAATTAAACTTTATCCTGGCGTAACTTAAACGCTTTAATACAAAAAGATGCCAATTTACACAAAGTAGATTTTTTGTCTGAATTCAAAAGTTTTACAAATTTGAACATATTTGTTCTAATAATGAAATATTTTGGAATGAGTTTTTGTCGCAAATCTTTTAAAAAAAAGGCATATTAAAACAAAGTGAAATTCATCTTCTATTTCGTTTGCAGAACAGAGGTTGTAGATGCGCTGATTCCTATCATTTTTTTCACGATTTCCGGTCTCTATTTTGAAAAAATGCGATGACAATCTTATTTTTGCTATTAAGTTTCTATATTTTGTGCAATCCAGAATATCTAGATAACGAGATCTTCCAAATACCGATTTTATGGTTCTTAACAAAGACAAAGACGAGTAGTATTTAACGTTTTCATGCCAGCCAATAGCAAAGATATCTCTTAACCGAATCACGTAACATCGGTATAAACGAATTTCTATTTACCGACTCTGGGCACAACCAAACTTCGCGAAATCCAGCATTCTGCAAGATATCGCGAACCTTAGATGACCAGTTAATAATTTCAAAATTAGTTTCTACTTGATCTCTTTGATCATTTGTAAATGTTTTCAAAATACAATTGTCAACCTTCTCTCTATATAGTTTTAACCAGTAGCTGATTATGCGAATATGTCTTGTAATATATAAAGGATATCGACCTAATTCTGCGTATAAAGCAAGTGATGAAGTACTGTTTTTGACAATTTACAAAATTTCCTGTTAATTGTTTCTAAGTTTTCATCCCTTAAATGGCCCCAAATTTCACAACTTTAATTCAACACAGACAATACAAGAGAATCAGATAAATTAAACATAATATCAATAGGGGGGGTCGATATCTCTTGTAATATTTAGTAATGAATTCATTGCTCTTAAGGCCTTGTTACGAATTTCGTTTGTTGCTAGAACAAAGAGCCATTGCAGGAGATTAATACCCCAAGATAGTTAAAAGTTTTAACAACTTCAATAACTTTTCCTTCATATAATATATTTTGGGTTTCTCGGACATTTGCTTTTTTCTTAAAACCCATCACTTTTGACTTTTCGACATTTACAGTAAGTCTCCATTTCTTACAATAACTTTCTAAACTATTTAATTGATCCTGCAATGCTTCCCTCGATTCAGCACAAAGAATCGCATCAACAGTAGAGTAGTTATTTCTCATAAAAGAGACATCGTATTATTCAAATCCGTAGAAATAGTGAATATCCATCAACCCAAGTGGAATGAACAACTCGAGGGAATAAACACCAGTCTTATTTAATGGCATACAAATTTGCTATTGAAAAATTACATAGACTTATCACATTGTTGTTGTTTTTTATAAATCACAAAACAAGATGTTAGTTTCCCATAGGGTATAGTTAAGCGGTACAACTCGGACAAACGTCGTGAAGCGTATATATTTAAAGGAATAATATAAATAAAAATCATATCCGTTCTAGCAATTGGTGATTTGCACTAGAGTTGAACCACCTATCCAAACTTATTCTCTAAACCTGTTTATGGTAGATTAAAAATATTTTAATTGTCATCTATATACAATTAATATTATAAACTGCATGATAACACAAATTTTCATATAAAACTGACAAAGGGGTCTGGTCAGAAAGTCATCAAACTTTGAACAGGCAATTCTCCTTAAACATATACATGCATATGAAATTATATCTAATTTATTTGCTCAAAATGAAACAAAATCCGTTACCATTCAACCACAGCACCTTTTGTAAAACACACACCCTCTTTGACGAAATCACATCGCGTTGTGCGCACCAACTTTGTCTTTATCTCTCAAGGAGTTTTTTTTTCAGAATTTTAAATAAGACTTCAGAGGCATTTGATGAATATTTATCCCTGAATAAGCTTCCGAAAAGTCATCCGTAACTGACGAGCCATACGATTTTTATGTTCCTCTACTTCTTCTTGAATACATTATTGCAAAGTTGAAGAAAAATCCTACTTAAATAGAGGTTGCTTGATTTTTGTTTTCAGTTATCGAAAAGTCTATTCACTTTTATATTAGACAAGCGTATATGAGCCTGCGCGTGAAATTTTCAACAATTTCACCTGAGAGCAAAACAAAGCTTCTAGTCAACCTTTATATACCTACAGTCTGACCAGAGTCTTCACTATGCACTTTACATAGATAGATACATTAGATTACACTGTGAAATTGACATTCATTTCAATCAAAACCATTCAAATCTCTCACTCATCGCCCCATTTATTCATTCAAAATACTCACTCAAACCATTCAAAAACGCTCCAAACGGAATGAAAAACATATTACAACTTCTTTCAAAATAAATATAGCTGGGAAAAAAATCGGGATCTCAGTTAATTAGTTGAAATTGTAAGCGTCTAATTAGAACTTGATGAATTAGGAAGCTAAATATAGAGCCTGTATGCATATCTTATTAAAGGGAGGTAATCAATATCGCTTATTTTGTTCATCATGAACAAAATTTGCGAAATTGAATTACCTCTAATTAAATTCACTCAAAACTCGTTCCAAACTCATTCAATGTCTTTCTAAAACCATTCCAAAATCATTCATCTGGTCAATTTCACGATGTTGTTAACTATATACAAAAAGTTGTCGCCGAACTTTCTCATTTTTTTTTCAATATTTACCAAGACTTTTTAGAGCAAATAATCGCATCAAAAAGCATCAACACTCACTCAAAACTTTTCGAAAAAAAAAACCTCTCACATGAACAAGTTTCATCAGAATATGTTCTTATAAGTGCAGAAAAAAAGAAAGTTCTTAAACGAATTCACACTCAAAATATAAATTGATAATATATAACTCACCAAAAGACAGAAGAAAAATATTCTTGAATTCATCTTTTTACCCTGTAAGCTGTATGATCGGTAGATGTTTTACCTTCTAATCATACGCATATTAACTTATTGTACTTTTCATAAGATAAGACCAGGTGAGGTTTTGCATAATAAATGTTGGTTTTACACCAACGGCAAATTGTCATGTATTTTATATTCATATTCCGACATATTTGATAATTCACACTCCACAACATAAGTGTTAGTGTTGAACACTTGCTTTGAAAGAGAAATCGTTTCAAGTCGGACAATTCATTTTAAGAGTTTAGAAAACATCAGGCACAGGAATACAGTTAACAACATCGTGAAATTGACAACGTAAATGATTTTGAAATGATTTAGGAATGAAAATGAATGAGTGGGTGGATCGAGTTTTTAGTGAATTTAATGGGAGTTAATCCTATATCGCAAATTTTGTTCAGGATGAACAAAATTCACGATATTGATTACCTCCCTTTAATAAAATGTGCATACAATTTCTTTACACAGCTTCCTATTTCTTCAAGAACCTATGAGAAGCTAACAATTTGAATTATGTTAGTGAAATCGGGATTCTTCGCTATCGAAATTTATTTTGAATGACCTTGTTGATTCTATATTTTCAATGGGTTTGAGCGTTTTTGAATGGCTTGGGTGAGTGGTTGGAATGAATGAATGGAGCGCTGAGTGATCGATTTAGAATTGTTTTGATTAAGATGAAAGTCAATTTCACGATGTTACTAACTGTATTATTCATAACATTCCTGGCATTAAAATATTAGGATTTCCTAATATAATAAATTTTGCGTCTCAAGTGACGATAAAACTTTTCATGTCAACTGAAGGAACTACTTTTTTCAAGCAGCTTGACCCCTGCTCAGACTTCTTAGATAATACATTAAAGCCCAGTCACAGTTTCAGTATATATGAAAGCTTAGTCAAGCTTACAAATGCATATTTTTTTTCTAAGAATATTTATGCAATTTTGACTAAATATCCGAGTGAAAAAGAAAGTATTAGAGTACAGAAGGGTTGTTTTTTGACACCCCCTTCACTCTGGATTCGCCTATGGAGCTTCTGAATCACAGATTATCAAAAAAAAATTTTTAATCAACATAAATAGGAAAACAGGAACTAAACAAAAAAAAAACAAAAAACAATTATTTGAACGAGGGAACATCATGGAAATAGAGGATATTGAATGAGTGGTCATTGAAAACTGAATTCATTAAACGAGTCATCTATAAACAGATAAAACGAGGCTGCGCCGAGTTTTTATCTGTTTATAGATGACGAGTTTAATAAATTCTGTATTTTATGAGCACAAATTTGATATTCTTTTTATAATATGACCCGATTTTTTGCGAAAAATTTTAAAATTCTTGAATTTCAACATTTCAATTTTCCGCGAACGTATAACGCTGTTTAAAAATGACGTCACAATTTAGACATTATGACGTCATTTTTGCTGTTACAAATAGCGTTACAATTCGTTTTTAGCTCATATGCATAGCTATTCCACTAGTGTAATAACACTCGCGTAATATCAAAAATATTCAATGGGATTATTTCACTTCCGCGACGTACATCATATTATAAAGGTTTTTAACAATGGCTCCTAATCCGACTGTTTCTGTCTCCTGTGACATTGAGGCGTTTCCGAAGGCTCGAAATCTGATGATATTGCAGTTTTAGCAACTAACACTCAATCCATCCCGAGCCTAAGTCGACTTTAAATGCCCATCTCAGGGGATCTAGTGATCGCAAACCGCACTATTCATCGAATCTCGATACCCACTCGATTTCCAAAGAATCCCGGTGTTTCAAAATTTACATCGTTGACGAAGTTGTCGTTCCTAAATCTATATACAGTGGAAGATTCGCCAATTTTATTTACTTTCCTCGTCTTAAACTTGTTTTAGGTCCAGAGAATGTTTCTTATCCCATTAAGACGACTCTATGTCACATCGAATTTTTATAGCGTAATCAAAGATGGCGACTAGAAATTATTGAAAAATCTTTTTGTATCAATACGCGAAATTTGCAAGGGTCGAGGACGATAGAAAACGACGAAACAATTAATTTTAGGAATAAAAAAAGGGTCGTAGAGAATGTAATGAATGGAATAATCATGTTATGTCTGATATGAAAAATATTTCACTAGTATACTTTATTAGGCTGTAATAAACTAGTCTTTCGGACTCGTTTTTAACGGCTATAACACATTCTTGTGAAATATTTTTCATATCAGACATAACCAGTTAATTATCCTCGACCTAATGGCATACAAGTTTGCTCTTGATATATCAATTGACAATGAGAAATGTCGTTATGGAAAATGTTGAATTTTATCTTAAAAAAGCTTGAACTAAATAATGATATATATATGACATTACCTTCGTATATATACGAGGGTTGATCCAGAAATTCTGGGGTTCCAAAACATAAGAAAAGTTGACTATAAATATAAAAATTATACATTAGCATAATGCAACATCCGTGTAAAAATGTGGAAATTTTCGAATGTGTAGGTTATATAGCGGCTCAAAAGTGACTTATCTAACACATAGACCCCGCACATAGGCGGGGGAGCAAGAACGTCAAATACGACGTCATTATTTACTCTTATCTATATAGTCTGCATTTGTTCGCATGCCTTTCTGTAATTAACTTGCAGAAAGTATCCACATTCCATTTGGAATCAAATTTGTGTAAGATTTCGGTATGAATAGTATTTTTGGTCAAGTTCAGACCAATATGCTGGACCTTTACTGTGGGAAAATAATGAGAACCAATTGGAACTAGATTGTTAGTTGAAACTACTTTATACCACTCAAAATCCTCCTAAAAACCCTGACACTCTTTGAATATCCTTTACGAAAATATGTCCCAGAAATTTAACATTTTGTCTCATTTCTGCATAAAAGAAATAGAATAATCGTTTGTTTTTCGTGTAAGATCGATTGATATTTCATTTCGTGAACAACAAAAGCTATATTTTCACTCGTGGCTCTGCTCTCGATCTTGCACTGAAACAAACGATTATCCTCTATCTCATGTTTTGGCGTTAACGTCAGTACGCCACTCCCTCGAATATTTTGCTTCATTTGAAATACTCGGTATCCGTATAAGCTTTTCC
Source organism: Fragum whitleyi (assembly GCA_948146395.1). NCBI lineage: Eukaryota > Metazoa > Mollusca > Bivalvia > Cardiida > Cardiidae > Fragum > Fragum whitleyi. The sequence continues at coordinate 39,459,386 of OX411559.1, forward strand.
AACAATGTTAAGATATGACATTTGATTTCCATTTTGTGTCTAGATTACTTTCAACTAAAGCTTTCGAAAACTTTCAGAAAATTTGATTTTTGTAACAGATTTTCATATTATTTTACGTTCCCCGACCTAAGCTTACATATATTTCTATGGTAACGGAATTAAAGGCCGCTAAAATTATAAAACATATTTTCTAGGTAGATATTGATTTGCACATTCAACAATTTATACACCGAACAAGCTAGAAATGCGAAAGTTATTGAGCATATTATACGAACTTCTGGGTCATCCCTCGTAGATGTACATCAATGAATTTTATTATCAAGCCAAATAAAATCATCGAAACTTGAATAAATGTTTACTTGGTAAAAGTTTTAAGTACTTACTTCATTTTGAAATTGGGAGTATTTTCACGCCAATTATAAGATTCTTTTGAAACTTTAGTTAAGGCTTTTCCAACTAAAAGTCATTCGTATTGTGTACTTCTATCAGTGTGAAAGTTTTTGCATTGGATTTATTGACAGAGGAGCTTTTAAACAGCAATGACACTCGTGCAGCCTAAATTGTTGATGAAGTAGTTAATTAAGATAGTCTTTCGATTAGTAATGCATAAAATTACGCAATCGTTAGTCAGGAAAAAATAGTATTAAGAGGAAGTTTATTGAATTTGCCCACGGTTGATCTTCTAATTCATGTACCCCCGCCAGAGGAAACAAAATAAAATACAACAAAGAAAACGGAATATATTGCGACACCTTCTGCGTAATCACAAATGCTAATTGCGTCAAGGAAATGAACATTTCCGAGATCTTATGCCGAGTGAGGGCGTGTTCAGACAACAGCCGTGCAGAATTATGAAGCGCATACAGTTAAAACATCGTGAAATTGACACTCATTCCGATCAAAATCATTCTTAATCATTCACTCAGCGATCCATTCATTCATTCCAAACACTCACTCAAATCGACCAAAAACGCTCAGAAACCATAAGAAAACATTTAGAAACCGTTCAAGACTTTCAACAGTAAAATCAATTCGATCTTTCTCTTCTACAATTTTATTAGCTGGGTGTGGACTATAAATTGTCTGATTGGTCCACGATGACGTAATCAGAAAAAACGTATATATTATTAAAGGGAGGTAATTATTATCGCTAATTTTGTTCGTCATGAACAAAATTAGCAATATTGGATTACCTCCCTTTAATTTCACTCAAAATTCGCTCCAGACACTCATTCAATTTCATTCCAAAATCATTCAAAAATCATTTACCTTGTCAATTTCACGATGTTATTAATTGTACGACTGTGAATCATTGTTTTAGCTAGTCGACTACTAACGCATGCAACATTTTATAGGCATTTTACTTGTTAACAGACCTCTTATCAATGGTTTTAAAAACGCCATAGTCGGAGAATAGGATATGAAATTTAAGTAATGCAGGTGTGATAAATGTTAAATAGAGGATATTGAATGAGTGGTCATAGAATACTGAATTTATTAAACGAGTCATCTATAAACAAATAAAAACGAGGCTGCGCCGAGTTTTTATCCGTTTTAGATGACAGGTTTAATAAATTCTGTATTTTATGACCACAAATTTTATATTCTATTTATAATATGCTCCAAATTCTTGCGAAAAATCGTCAAAATTCTTGAAATTCAACATTTCAATTTTTCCGCAAAACTTATAATTCCGCTTGAAAATGACGTCACAATATATACTTATGACGCCATTTTCGCGTTTACAAAATAGCGTTACCTATCGTTCTGAGCTCATTTGCATAGTTATTCCTCTAGTATAATAACACCCGTGTAATATCAAAAATATTCAACGGGGTTATTTCACTCCCGCGGCGTAGGGCATATTATAATCAAAGTGCTGTCAGCACTGTAAATCGGACATCATTGAGAGGCTGGGATAGTGCAATAGTTCGCCAATCAAAAGGGCTCAAATTTGGACAATAAAAGTTGGTAAAATATTTGCCCAATTTGTGAGTTTTTTGTCTTAACACTTCATCTTTTCGAGGACATCGCCAGCTCATCCAACCTCGTGGGTCCGATTTTGAAAGTTTGCTGATTCGATAGCCCTCTGCTAGTCTAAATTATTTCTTAGCAGATTTTTTACGTTGTTATAATGAGCACACGCCAAGCTAAAAGCTTGTCTGTTAATATTATTCCTCTCTCTAGAGTTTAAAAGCCTGTTTAGCAACAAAACATTTTTCATTAAACTATTTACAATTTGATTAACAACATGTTTGTTTTTCAAGCATTGGGTTTTCCCAAATACTATAAATGCATTTTCCCTCAAGAAACACGTGAAATCGGCAACTATGCAACTATATCTTTGGTTTCTGACCAATCGATTAAATCTAGCAGCACTCTATGGTTATTCATGAGTTATTCTAAAAATAGATCGCTCTTACTGCTATCCTATATCAGTTTATCGTATGTTTTTGTCGGTTTATTTGTTGTTGAATAATTTTCCTTCATACTCAAATTTGAATTTATTGTAAATAGGATTGGAGCGTGATCAGAGTGCTCATTGAAATCAAATATTTCAAAATTACAAAATTATTTCTATTCGTTAACACATAGTCAACAGTACTCATTCCACCAGTAGACTTCCAACGCTCCCTGTTAGAGTGCAGACGACCATTGACCAATGATAAGGATCCGCTCCGGTCTTGAATTACTTCCGAGGTCGTTGTACCCTAAAATAGTCCGGATAGAAAAAATGATATGCTCCTTTTGCCACACTGTTTTAATGTTTGAGTCAGAGTAAAGTGCTTGAAATGAGGTTCAGCTAAGTGCCAGACCTCTGCTACATTCCATGCATGAGATGAAATGCATTTAGGTGCGAACTATTTTTTCTTGGAGCCTGACCTTTGGTGGAGGTACCCAAGTCTGCGTATACTTTCCTACCACGAGAATTTTTAGGGTAGTCGTGCGCAATGAAAAATTGTGAAAAATTTTATCCTGCAAGGTACTGTTTTCTGGAGATGATATTCAAGAGCATATAATGCTCTTTAAGCCGCACTAAGTTATTAAGCCCAAATTTGCTTTTTAAAGGAGCTACAGACTGTCAAAATGTGCCAATTTACTATATAATTTAACACGGTCAAAACAGACAGGAGTGTAACCATAAACAACTTAATTGACACATTTCGAGCAGACGATCTACCACGTGGTGTGAATTTACGCGTGGGTTTTAACCGAGAGATAATCATAACAGAATTTGATTGGTTGTCAGCCCTACAACTGGTAAATGACCGTTCGAGAAAAAAATCAGAGTAGTAATATTGTAAGTGCTACAAATTTATTTTACAGTTAACCTATTGTACGTTTCAAATCCTTTACTCAACCGAAAATCTTGTTATAAACACTGAAAATACTAACTGGTAATTACTAAAAGCGAAAATTACATCAAATTTTGTATTAGCATCTTCTCTATTTGTCAAAAAGTAAATAAGATAAAAACAAAGTTTGTAGATTGTGACTGAAAAGGCCGTTTCTTCGGTGTTTGAAAACACATTATTTGGTTTGAACACATTGCTCAGAAGATAAAGGTAAAAATGTACTGGGTCAAACAGACTGGATTTCTGGAAACCGGTATAAATCTCCGATTTAAAAACCCTTAGGTACTTCACAAGTTGCGATATTGCTTTAATACTCTACAAAGTGACGCCTAGGTTTCTAAAACACGACTTGAATATTTTGGTGGGTGGGGTGTCCCAAAGGTTCGCAGTGATAATAAACATAAGCTTTTGGTTATCGGGAATAGGGTCAAGAAAGCATTTTAGTCGTATTTTGAAGTTACAAGCCTGTGCTTTAAAAGTGCTTAAAACTATGGCAAATATGTACTATTATAATTTTTAAAGGAGATATATCAATATTCGGAGTACATATGACTTTCGGGAAGCACAGTTAAGAACATCGAGAAATTGACAATTTTTTGTTTGTTTGTTTGTTTGTTTGGTTTTGTTTTTTTTTTTTTTATCTGAATGATCTTAGAATGAAATTGAATGTGTGTGTGGAGCGTGTTTTGGGTTAAATTAAAGGGAGGTTATCCAATCTCGCTAATTTTGTTAAAGATGAACAAAAAAAGATTGATTTATTTATCCCCTGTGTTAAAATATATACATGTTCTATAGATACATGTAGCTTCCTATCATACGCTTACAATTTCAATAATATCAATGAAATTGCGATCATTTCTTGCTTTATTAATTACGAATTTAGTTGTTGATCTTATCTGTTTAATAATTCTAAGCGTTCTTCAATGGTTTATGTGAGTGTCTGTTGCGAATGAACGGGGCGGTTTGTGAGCGATTTAGAATGGTATTTATTAAATAAAAAATCAATTTCACGATGTAGCTAACCGTATGTATAAATTTTTGAATTAAATCGAAAAAAAGTGTGCAAATATTTTAATAGATTATGTCTCTGTAGAGAAAAGGCAAGTTGTTGGTAAATGACCGGAATCTATGGCTTTATTCAAGTTGTATGTACGGCATATTGGGTCGCACAACCCCAAATTGAGATGGCTGTTTATTAACAGACTTTTGCCTGCATATCCGAATCACACCATTCAGATGTTTCAGAATGAGATGTAAATTTTAGTCAAAGCGAAATAAGAAAAAAGAAAGAAAAATACTACAACAGAAAATGACCAAATGAAGCCGATGACATCGCAAATTTAAACATAAAAAATCTTTCATTTCTTAGTTAAACGTCTGTAAATGTCGCAATTTTAAGACAATTACGATGAAATTTTGAACGCTAAAAAATAAAAACTAAGTGTAATTGTAAATAACATCGCAACGTTTTAGTGCAGTTTAAATAAACCGAGATGCTGTTTAAGCTTGTGATTCCCACACAAAAATAAAGGCCTCGTCCAAAATTTATTTACAGTCGATATTGCTCTAGCGGCCATCTCTATTGAGCGACCGAATTTATTAAGCGACCATAATGAAATGACCCTTATCGTTAGCAGTCTCTTTTACGAATCTTTTTTTCTTTTTTCTTTATATTTATTTACTTTATTTGAATTATTGAACCTTTTGAGGTTGGGAAACATTAGAATCGTCTCAATGAGACGATTCCATTGGATTCGAACATCAAAGGATTCATTTAGAATTTTGCGACAATCAATATATGCTATCAAACTGTCCTGTTTTATTTAGCATGAAATATTGTATTAAGCGACCGTTTCAGTAAGATCCTGATTGTTCTTCGTCCCAGCCGCCGTCATAGCGCAGTTGGTAGCGCGTCGGACTGTCAATCTAGAGGTCCCGGGTTCGATCCCCGACGGCGGCACTCATTCTTTCCGACTATTTGTCTTTCACCTATGGGTTGATAATCATAGACCTATGTGAGATGGCAGCTGGAGGCTAGGAAAGGATGTGGTGGTTGTACTGGTGAGATAAATACCAGGAAACCATTGTTAGGTGCTCCAGTCGCAGCGATGTAACTGAAATAATGTTGAAAGCGGCGTAAAACTCCATTCAATCAATCAATGTTCTTCGTCCCCATTGTGGTCGCTTAACACAAGTTTTTTCTGTATATTTAGCATTAGATCCTGTAAGTCAGGTGTGCGATCCAGTGCCAGCCAATCGGGAACCCTCGGCGATTCTACGGAATAGACCTCGGGAATAATAACGGGCGCAGCCATGAAAGTGCGTCATTTCGCACGTGGGTTTATATGACGTCACGGATGACGTTGCATAAAAATCATCGAAAGAATAAAAGTGGACATATTATAATTTGATATCAAAACGCAGTGTTTAACTGCGTTTTGTTATCAAATTATAATATGTCCAAAGGATCTCCTAAGACGGACGAAAGGAAAAAACAAAATGTGATTTTCTTCAAGCGTATTAACCGAAGAACCACCAGGAGCCGAATTACCTGAAAAATGGCCCGAAATTACTACACTTAAGTCCGAGGTACTTTCCAGATTACGGAAAAGTCCGAGCGATGTTCCGAATGAGTGCCAGCACGACCCTCTTGTTTAAATAAACAACATCTTTGCAACGTAGGTACATTTAGGTAAACTAGAAATCAAACGGAAATGAGTTTTACAGAAAAAACGTCTAATGGGATTGATGCTATCAAAAAGCAGGCAATACAAAACAAAACATCCGATTTAAAATATAGGTGATGTAACAAATTATTAAATACGGCGGTAAATCATACAACATTATCGGAGTATACAATAAAAAGGGTTTGATATCATACTTTTGTAAGACCCTTTCTTTCGGCGAAGATGCTCAAGTATATTTAGCTTACTCGTCCTTCAGTATATTATTTATGTGTCTGAGCTAGAGTGTACAACTTAATTTTTGTACTTTCTCTTGGATAAACCGTAGTCATTTAGTTACAAAAACATAAACATAAATAGCTCCATTCATGAAAAGAATACAAAAATCTTTCATATGTTATTGTATGATCAATTCAATTAAAAACATACATGTAACAGTAATAAAACAAAAACAATTGACATTTCAAGCGCAATTTCTAACAGAAACTGTTTGAGTTTCAGTTGACATCCCAAAAGCAGCTCCCGTCGTTGCAGGATCACAGCCAAAGATAGCACAAATATCGTTTTCCGTGTCAAATCCAATGCTTATACATCCTGCTTCGTTATTACACAAGGTCTTGCAGGCATCAATGCTGGCTGCCGTAACGAAGTCAATTGCAGGAGCACAAAAGAGACCGAATCCGACGTAGTCATTGTATGATGTATTACTGAATACCTCACAATCTGAAATTATTAAATAATTGATTAACACATATTAATTATAAACAGAACGTTTACAGCCGGTTGGCATTGTTAGTCTGCTATTGTTTATATATATTGCCTTATGAAGGGGGTATGATAAACTTGTTGATATCAGTTCACTTGATCACGTGATAATTTATCTTGTCACATGGTCACGTGACCTGGTGGATCTTCATTTGCGGTTGTAAGACTTGAAAAGGCATCCATCCTGAAGCATTTTTTCTATCAAATGTGTTCGTCTATTTCAGTTAAAAATATTTTAATCCACTCTCATTTTTCAATTTGAAGAATCTGGACTATATCAATAAAGTAGTACATGCATCCAAACTAGCCATTAGATTTCAACCAAATTTCCCATTCTCGATTTGGTCCTATACACTTTATCAGTTTCCTTGTCCAACGTTATTATAGAGCATACCTAAGTACGTTGCTCTAAATCCCGCGTAAAATTGTGTGACGTCATAAATTAACCAAGCAACGTCAATATAAACAAGATGGACGGTGTAATCCTCCTGCTTCGCACTTTGGCGTTAAACTATTTTTCGGGTCTCTTCAAATGTTAACGCCCTCAAAAACGTGAAGCGATAAAGGACAACCATGGTTTTCTTTCTGAATTTTTGTCTGGATGACTCATCATTTATCTTATTCAACAGGGGTTTTCGGAGAAGGGAGCTTTGCATCTAATCTCAATCTATGTCCATTATGTGGTAAGATACCTTAGTTTAATTTCTTGGATTGAGAATAATTTTCAAATGTATCAACTAACATTCAACCAAATAAGATTCGACACTTGGTACCCCTGTATTTTTGGTATAGTGCTCAGTAGAACAGTGGAGTGCTTTTACCAAGCAGATGGTAATTTAAGTGAAGCCCAATTGCTTTCTCTGTGATTCGGTTTCCCAGAACTATTTTCTTAATTATTAATTAATTTTTGTTATCTTTTTTTTTTGTTGTTGTTGCTGCTGATGCTGCTCCCGTTCTTGTTGTTGTTTTCAATTATTAACACAAGAAAATATAAAGGGATTCATGCACAATTATTCCCTTTGCAAAAGTTGTTAGGATCAGAGCCGGCGGTAAGTAAAGAAAGACGGGCATGGCATGACTTCGAAAATCTATACAGTTAAATGTTTATGCCCACTTAATTTCATTAAACATACTATCTTATTTAACCCTAATTAATTATTCTCTATACGTTAAAATAATAATTAAAGCAAACTACTTTTTTTCTAAAAACATCTATAAATGTGTACACATGTTAAGCCACCAACAAGGAAAAGAACTTTATAAGCTCCGCTTTCGTTCTAACCCTTTGTGCATGTTTTTGTCGAGATTTGTCAATTTATTATGTACAATTGTCCACTATGCAAATAACATATGTTTAAACCAAATGTTTATGTTGGTATTTCGGCCGATGGTATCAAATTGTGAGAAATAAAGGGTATATTCCCTTTTATCCGCACAATCCCTCCCCCAATTGAAAGGTGGACATTCGTGTCTTTGGACAATAGCATTACAACGATTACAGACATTGAACGATCGAATTTCACTATAGTGCAGCATCTACAATATGCGCAAGAAATTTCAAGTAAGAATGCTAAAGGGTTATGTCATTTTATTCATTGTATGAAATAACGTCATGTATGACCACACAGAAGACACCTTTATCACGTATGTGAAAGCAATAAAATACTTGGCAATACAATTGACAATAAATACATATGGCAATAGATTGAAATGGCTTGTTTTTCAAATTATTCATTAGCCAAGTAGGTAACAATCAAGTTGGCGCAAAAAAGGGGCCACAAGCATGTCTCTTTACCAATAGCGGTTGATGTAATGGATATGCAGCGCCACGCAGGGAAATACAGTTTTTATGAAACTCAAAAATGCACATTCATAGGTGTGAATGATATCTATGTATCTTTGCGGTATTATTTTTGTTGTGTTTCTCTATGAAAACAATACAAAAAATTCTTTAAAAATGTGAACGGTTACTCGAAAAGGGACCATCTCGGAACTACGTAAAATGAAATCGCTAAAACGAGGTTTGATCCAGTAGAGGTCAACCAGAGGTCGCATTTGAAAAATTCTTTCACTGGAAGATATATCAATCCTTCTTGATTCAGAAAATTCGAAAAGTGCAAAGAGTTTCGACCCTAGTCAGCCTGCGCAACCCGCGCAGTCTGACTAGGGTCAACACTTTGCGCACTACCCATATGGTCCCTTTTCGCGTGACGGGTCACAAATATGTTACCTTCTACGCAATTCCCATTTCGGTCATGAAACCCAGGTGAACACAGGCAAGTTTCGTTCCTAAAACAGATTCTATTGTCACCCGAACACGGGACACCATTGCACGTTTCTGAAAAAAAAAACATGTCAGATTTATGGTACCAGTTTCGCCGAAATAAGCTATCAACAATGTGCGAAAAGTACCGATCACAATCAGAGCTTTACTTCTCAAAAAAAGTGTCAAAACTTTCATTTTTATGCCATTTTATTTTTGATTATCGGTATGTGGTACCTCATTCTACTTAATTTTCCATAATCGCCATCATGTCTAAAATTGATTTAGATATTACAGTAAGGACTGTATTACTATTTCTGTAAAGTTATCGAATGATTTAATTATAATACCAATTAAATTAAGGGGAAAAAGTGTCACAATTATTTGTTTTGAAATTATCGTTTTCCAACAATTATTTGAATGTAAACGTTTTGTTTTTTTGTTTTTGTTTTTTTTCCCTAAAATATAAGAGTTTGACCTTCTTTAAATTCATAGGCACGCTTTTATTTTCAAATACATTTGTCGGGGGTATCTTTTTTACATAATCTTTTATAATCAAGAAATGTAGACCCCATCCACTTAATCAGTCAATTTTCTCAAAAACCATTCAAATGACCCCTACTTTAAAATGCGCTTTTGTAGTAGAATAATGTTTCGCTATCGTATAAAAAAATTAGGTAAACGGTATAACCTTGATGTCATGAGCGAACTCCCCCAATCAGCTTATCAACCTTTTCCTTTCTATAAAAAAAATTATATAGTGCAGCTTTTATATAGAAAAATTGACTCGTACCATAATGTTGTTATTGTTTTTTTTTTTTTTTTTTTTTTTTCTAAACGACCTTTTGTAAATACTTGAGTGCGATCGACTGCCTATTTCTTTAAAAAACTAAAATTATGGTATGTAATATGACCTGAATTCATCGAAATTTTATTATTATTATTATTTTTTTTTTTTATTTCGATTTCTTTTTTCTCCATTTGTTCGTTTTCGTTTTGAGACATTTGCAAGATGGGTGATTTGGAATGAATAAGGAGTGAAATTGAATGAGAGCGCAAGGCGTATTTTTAATGAAATTAATGGGGAGAAGTGCAATATTCCTCCCCCCCCCCCCCCCCCCCCCCAGTATAATTTTATATATTGCTGATCCAATCGGACGCTTGAAAAATCATCACCAGTAAAATGGTGATTGGTTTGAACGAATTTGATTTATTCTTTACAATTTTGGATCGTTTTGAGTGTTTTTAGTGAATGCTATGAATGAATGAATGTTATGAATGAATGAATGAATGAATGAATGAATGAATGAATGAATGAATGAATGAATGAATGAATGAATTGAGCACTGATTGAGAAATTCAGAATGGTTTTGATCGAGGTGAGTGTCATTTTCACGATGTTATTAACTGTTAAAAATGCAGACGTTTTTCTGGGAATAAACCTGTTGTACGTTTGAAATGACGGACCGCTGCGAACTGTTTTTATATTATACCTTGCTTTGCATGCTCACTTGCGAACAAAGCGGGGTAGAATTGGTTAACAATTTGCACCGCTTTGCCATCCTGAACGAAGGACAGCTTATCAAAATGAGAGTTTCACTTACCCGTCTCTTCTCCCGTTCGCATTCTCATCACAGTTCTAATTACAACCTAAAATAATTAAAGTAAATTTGTATTCATTGAGATTTGTGCATTTGATTGGCTAAAAATTAGTTTCATACCTCAATGTACACAAAGTAGTCCCATAAAGGAGTGTAGCTCATTGTGGAGAAATCTTAACATTTTGCTACATTATATGGGATTTTAAGACACGATAAAAACATTTTGTGAATTCATCGATGTATATGTTACAGTGAATATGTAAAATCAGTGATTTTGTAAAATAAGTGAAAATTTCAGGGATTTTGTAAAATCACTGATTCCGTCAGTTGTTTTGTAAAATGACTGAAATTTTCACATAATATATGAAACGATGAATTATTTTTGATAAAATAGGATAATATTTCAAGAAAACAAGAAATACATAGAGGATAAAATGATAATTGAGCCTGTGCGTGTGATTTCCAACAATTTGAAATGGGCGCAAAGCAATGACTCAGGTCAGTCTGTACATCCGCACAGTCTGACCTAAGTCTTCACTATGCGATTTGTAGATACATAAGGCCATAAAGTCCCTGTAGATAGTAAGGTAATTCTCAATTTTCATTTAGTAACTGTCTGAGCTGCTAAATGTTTGCACCCGAGTCACGCTGATGTCAAATGGTTGGAAATGTCACGCACAGGCTCAATTGATTATTATGAAGAGAGATTGATATACTCTTCAACCAGTGATAAAGAAAAACAATATTTTTATTTTCGGGATGCAACATGATCTGTTCACGCCTCTTTAATCATTTTTCCTGTCGCTTGAAACAATATCCCTGTCAGGCCACTTATCCATGGTTACCTGGATATAAAATTACTAAACGGGAAATCATAAATGCTTTACCAAAAACAAACCCAAACGTCCGGTTGCTTGGCGCTCCATTCATTCATTGCAAATACTCACTCAGACCATTTCAAAACGCTCCAAATATTTCACAAATCACTTTAAAGTCGTTCAAAACGATCGACATTTAATTAAAATCGATCAAACCTTTCCATGATTTTATTAGCTGTTAAGGATTTTAAAGTGTCAGTGAAGACGCACAAACACAAATTATGTAACTTTGGAATGTTTTTTGTTTGAGATGAGTGTCAATTTCACGATGTTACTGTTTTTAAAGAGTGCATATTTGCTTTTATTCTCGTTTACATGAAAATCGTAAAATTAAAAATAAAATAAATAATTTTAACCTATAGTCAATTCTTATTTTTTATTTTTTATGTGATTGGTTCGTAAAAAGACTCCTACGTTATCAAAGTGTAAGTGGTTGCTCGTCGCTCACCAACAATTATCAGGTCACGTGTTCGATCCGCCGGACGGCCGAAAACATCTGACATTCCGTCTCCCGTCGATAGGTAGATAATCGTAAACCCATATGTGATTAGCGGTTTGCGATCAGAAAGGATGGCGTGTAGGAGTGCTGAGTGGGCAATGTGGCCGAAAGATGGTTAAAAGGGTTGTTTAACATTAAGACATGATAAAAAGACAAAAACGCAATTTTACCGCAAGTAACAATAGTAGTATCCAAGACTCCATATCTTTTTAATAGCGAACAAAATTACACAAATCAGGTATTACCCTAATACATTATAGATTTTTACATTTTTGTTCATATTTGTAATATCTATGTACATAATTAAATGCCCTAAGGAATCAATCAATAACAAAACCTAGTATGGATCTCTAAGTTTTCTTTTTGACCTACTTTATTTAAACAAAATTAAAACACACAAAAAACAAAAAGCCATTTAGCTTTTTTTAAAAAACACTACTGTTATAATTGCTGCTTATCACTTTTTCTGAGGATACCTCGATACAGAGACTAACTGTTATTTCCATCGTGGTCTGAGCTTATACTACATGTTTTCATGTACTATCGAGAGAGCGATTGAGAGAGCGGGAGAGATGGAGAAGAAAGATAGATAGAGAGATAAGGAGAGGGGGGTAAGAGAGAGTGAGAGAGAAAAAACTTTGAGACAAGGATAGAGAGAATTGCACACATAGAGACAATGAGAGAAAGGGGGTGTAAGTGAAAAATAAAAAAAAGACTGATAGACAGAGACTGTCAAAGAGAAAGAGATGCTTAGAGAGAGGGGAGAGAAAGAGAGTGAGAGAACCTGACACGGAGAAAAGGCGAGATCAAGAGACAGAGAAAAAAGATTGAGAGAGAAAAAGAGAGAAAAAAGTGAAAGAGAGAAAGACAGACTCAGAAGGAGAATAATAAATCATTGAGACAGAGACAGGCCGAAAGAGAGAGAGAGTGTGTGTAAGAGAAAAATAAAAAGAAATATAGACAGAGAAACTAACATACGCAGAGACACAGACAGAGCATCAGACAGAAATCCGACTGGCAGAGAGAAAGAGAGAGAGGGGAGGAAAAGAGAAAGAGAGTCAGACCAGCAAAGAGATACAAGGTACTTTTTTCGTGCCGGGCTTATAGCACCCGTATCACCCAATAGGTACATTCCGCTCATCCAAAGTTTGATCAGCCAACACTTAATTGATCCAGAAAGTTATCAGCTAGGATAAATGCTGTAAGCAGATGATCATCAAATTCTGAAATGAAGGTTAAGACATATCACAAAATCAAAATAAAGTGAAAGGATAACACAATGACTGTCATTCTGGGGTGGTTTTAAGCAGTTGAGATAACATGGCATTCTACAATATATTTTCGTGACACGCCATCATTTTACCATGCATCTTTTTTACATGCATGGATATATAATGATAAATAAAGGTCTCGTGGTTTTCGGCATTGCTAGGGTAATACTACTAAATGCCAGAAAAAAACCGCATATGCTTTTGGATAGGTTCTTAAAGCTCATTATACATTAAGGTAAATTTCGAGATCTTCTAAGCCTTGAAAAATATTTATCCTGTCACTAGCTATAAATATTGTCTGATAAAAGGGGGTATGATAAACTTGTTGATATCAGGTCACTTGATCACGTGACAGCTTTATCATGTCACTTGGTCACGTGACCTGCCGGATCTTCTTTTTGCGGCTATTAGGTCTGAAAACAGTCTTCTGTACCATTTTTCTTTTGAAATTGAGTGTCTATTTCTGATAAAAAACATTTCACTCGATTCTCATATATTTTTAAAATCAAGTCGCGACCATATCGATGACGTAGGACATGACTGATGACGTAATCTATAAAATTGTGATGAAGCTTATCTCGATGTTTACATTCGACCTAGAAAGCTGTCAGGATTATAAAACATTCATCTGAATGGATTAAACGCAGATATTATTCACATAAGGAGGATTTCGGAGATAGTAGCTTTGCATCTGATCTCAATCTATGTCCATCCTCTGATTTAGAGCAAGGAAGGCATTGAATTGAGATTTGCTATTAGCTGCATGACAACAAAACTTCGGAGAAAAAGGGACGTTTGAGATTGCGAAAATCACTCGATTAACATCTTCTTAATCATTAAGGTATGAAAGTATTACAATATTCTTTGTTAAATATTTTCTTGCTATGTACAGCATTAGAAATCCTTTCAATTATCGAGTTCTTAAGCCGTTAGCGATCACCCAAACTCCTCCACCCATTCACCCTTATGACGAGGACTCGCCGATATCGAAGTTGTAAATCGGGATCGGATTAAGTTTTCGTAAATAAATAACGATTAAACTTTAGAAAAAGATTGTAACAGGATAAATAGAATAGATGATAGGTGACTTGAGATGGAAAAGTTTATCGGGCTCGGCTGCAGAATTTATCCGGTTCGCCTCCGGCTCACCAGATCCTACGCCTTGCCCGATAAACTTTTTCATATATCAAGTCACCAACCATCTATTCTCTATATATCTGTATGGGTTCGTCGGAATTAACCTATAATTCGTCATTAATTTAAAGTACAAAAATGTAGTAATTTTATCATGAAATGCTTTATTTTGTCTCACTTTAGTGGGTTCGTTGCTCACAATTTGCGGTATGAAAATAAACTAACAAATACCTACAATATTTGAAGCATTATATTCTTACTAAATAGTAATCTATTCTCAAAAATGTAGTATAACTAACAAAAAAACAATAAGGAAGAAATAGGGTATTGAAAATGGCCAAGATCGTGATTTTTTCGGCTTTTGACTATTTCATCGCTGTTTTTTTTTAAAATGCTGAATTTCGCTGGTGCTGTTAATGAGTAGTTTTTACAGCAAAATGTGAGAAACAAACTCACAAAAGAGAGACAAAAGTAAAGAATTTCGTAAAAAAAAATACTACTCTCATAATAGAACGTTCTACCAACTCTGGATTTAGATTATAGGAATTGGTGTATTTAGTGTAATTGCCTTAGCCGATGGCTTCAACAGTATTTGCCATGTGCTAAGGCCATTGCACTTTATACTCCAATAAACGCAGTGAAAAAGTATACTCGTTCCTCATAATTGCAATCTTTTTGACCTAAAGACTATTATAATATCCGTCTAAATAATAAAGGTTCAAGTCCATTTTCTGCACGTAGGATCAATACAAGAGAAATCTATTTGTAGGTGGGCATTCTAAACATGTATTGTTACTTCGCTATTGAAGGTTGTCGGCATAAAGATTTACAAATGTGACACAAATGGACAACAACTTTGATATTAGAAGTAGATCTATTGATGAACAAAAAAAGATCCAAAAGTAATACGCCATTTCCTAACAATATCGACGTGATCAAGCATGGTTGAGAGGATCGCTGGATGATCTGAGTCGACTCGCTGCTTACGGCCGCTCAGAACCAGAACTGCATGCTTGTAATAAAAAAAATCTATTGAAAATATTGTAATTCTTAACAGGTCAAATAGCTGTGTAAGGCCATGGAAGAGAAACGAAGGATTTCCAGTTCTTACTACACTGGACTTGCAGATCGAAGGTCGTGGGGTTTTCCCGAAATATCTATTGCATTTTATAATGCAAAATACACGTAGATATTCGAAGCAATTTGGTGAGTTTCTTGTCAGACCGGTGAAACTTTTAGGAAACATATTTTGTTTTATAAAATAACTATTTCTAATTGCTTCGTAGCGCCCCACTATGGGAGTCATTCATAGGTTTTTGATGCCTACTTTTATTATTTATTATTTACAATTATCTACCACCATGTTAAAAATTGGTACCCCATTTGAACCGAAATGCGCACTTGCTTAGTAGCGTTTGACAAACACTTGAACATTTGATAATATCGTGAAATTGACAAAGTGAATGATTCTGAATCATTTGGAAGTAAATTGAATGAGTATGTGGAGCGAGTATTGAGTGAATTTTAAGAGAGATTATCTTATCCCACTAATTCTAGCGACATTTAGTACCTCATTTTAATAAAATATGCATACAAGTTCTATAAACAGCTTCCCATTTATTCAAGAATCCATCAGCCGCTCACATTGTCAATTTTATCAGTGAAATCTCGATTTTTTCTAGCTTAATTTAATTTATTTTGAATGACGTTGTTGATTCTACCTTTTTCAGAGTGTTTGGAGCGTTTTTAAATTATTTGAATGAGTGTTTGGAATGAATGAAATGAACGCTAAGCGAGTGATTTGGAATGGTTTTGATCGAAATATATGTAATTTCGCGATGTTGGCATCTGTGGGATGTATTTTCATGGTAAGATCTTTAATGGATCTTTCATCTAGCTTACTATCTTACTGCTTAACGTTGTATAGATTTCGCATTTCTTCGACTTATAGTTTAAAAGATGCAAGCACAATATTAAAAATTTCGGCAACCTCTCGCATAAGTCAAACCTTCAATCTTAAACCAAGCTTTGAAAGGAAGCAAATGCATGTCGATCATTTTTTTCTCTGTCGATTAACCACAGGTTTATCACATGTATTCTGAATAAGTTGAAGGTTGGATATTGAACAATTTTACATTGGTCGGAATTGAGTGTCACAGGAGATAAAACCTCGATGCATCTGTTTCTTTAGACAAATTATTGCAGACACTGTAAATCTTGGAGTAGTTTGCCATTGTAAGTTGATGTACTTTTCAAATGAATACCTGCATTGGTAAAGAAAAGTCAGAACCGAAGACAGCTTCCTTGTGGGACACTATACTGTTAAAAAACATCGTGAAATTGACATTCACCTCAATCAAACCCATTCTAAATCGTTCATTCAGCGCTCCGTTCATTCATTCCAAACACTCAAACCATTAAAAAACGCTCAAACCCATTGAAAAAAATAGAATCAAAAACGTCATTCAAAATAAATTTTAAAAGAGAAAAAAATGCGATTTCACTGACATAACTCAAACTGTTAGCGTCTCATAGGTTCTTAAATAAATAGGAAGCTATGTATAAAACTTGTATGCATTTTTTATACAAGGAGAGTAATCAATATCGCTAATTTTGTTCATCCTGAACAAAATTTGCGATAAAGGTTTTCCTCCTATTAAATTCACCCAAAACTCGCTCCACACACACATTCAACTTCATTCCTTAATCATTCTTAAAACATTGACATTGTCAATTTTGTGGTGTTGTTTACTGTAGTCTAGTTCCAAGGGAAACGCTGGAGTTTACACTCGCTCTTCATGTACGCAGTAAGAAGTAAATAGAGTTTTACTTCGTACTGCGTACCTGAAGAGCGAGTGTAAACTCTAGCGTTTCCATTGTAGTATAGTTCCAAGGGAAAAGCTAGAGTTTACACTCACTCTAAAGGAACGCAGTAAGAAGTAAAACTCTATTTACTTCATGGCAGATCCTGAACCCCGACAACGAATTTCAACTACACCCAAGAGAACGTCTTTGTCTACCGTATCAAAACAATCGGGGACCCTCGGCGATTTTTACGGAATAGACCTCGGGAATAATACGGACGATGCCATGAAAGCGCGTCATTTCGCGCGAAGGTTTATATGATGTCAAAAACATCAACGATCCCGCTAAAATCAACGAAAGAATAAAAGTGGGCATATCATAATTTGATAACAAAACGCGGTGTTTTACTGCGTTTTGTCATCAAATTAAAGTATGTCCAAAAGATCTCCAGAGATGATCGGATAGAATTAACAAAAAATGTGATTTTTTACAAGCGTATTCACCGAAGTACCGCTAGGAACCGAATTACCTAAAAAACGACCAAAAATTACTACACTTACGTCCGAGGTACTTTTCAGTTTACGGAAATGTCCGAGCGATGTTCCGAATGGTATCAAAAGTGTCACTGGCATTCGGAACATCACTCGGTCATTTCCGTAAACTGCAACAGACCTCGAATGTATGTAAGGCGGATGGGTATGTAAAAAAATTGTTCATTTTTTTAGGCGGAAACAGTGTAAGAAAAACTAGCGCGTTAACAACCTGCGCTATCTTTAGATTTATATCTTTCACAGTAAATAACGGCTGAAAATTCTTGATTTTTGAGAATGACTCCTGAAGAAATAGGAGGCTTTTTATAGAACTTGTATGCATATTTTATTCAAGGGTAATTATAAGTACTGCTAATTTTGATCACCGTGAAAACAGTTAGCGAAATAAGATTATCTCCATTCAATTTCACTCAAAACCTACCTCTCGCATCCATCCAATTTCTTTCCGAAATCATTCTAAAATCATTCACCTTGTCATTTTCACGATGTTCTTAACTCTATCAAATTATTGACACAGATGACACAATGATGGCCTTGTTCCTCATACAAGCACAAAATGTTTGAATTACGTCATCTTCAATTATAATTTCGAATCGTTCGAATTCCATCCACCATCCATATGTGTTCTTTTTCTGAATACTTTTGGGATCGAAATTTATTGAAGTTTCTCAAGCAATGAATTTTCTATTATGACTTCTACCCATTTGGATACCAAAAGGAAAATTACTTTTTTACACAAACCTGGTGACCGTTTAGTAGTTCGTTTCGGATCTAAAATATAAAAAAAAAACGTACTAAGTCTTTTGCACGAAAAAAAAATATCTAACGAGGTTGGGAGAATTGAAAACTGTCGAGTTAGATAAAAAATTCATTACATTAATTACATTAAGTACGTATTATATTTATCTTATAATCTCTATTTGTCTTGTTTTTTGTCGATGTTTCTAACAGAAATGCCAGTTTTCAAGATTAACCGCATTAAATTATTGTTCTAAAAATAACCAATTGGTATAATAAAAGAATATTATATGGGTTGTTTTCACACGGATATTTGTATAGTTATAAGAAAAAAAACAACTTTATTTTAAATACTGTATTTTATAGATTGTCAACGTGTAAATCTTGAATCGTTTTAACGTAATTTCAAGCCCTCGTAATTTCAGCTTTGAAGAACCGAATCGAGGATTTTGTAAACCGACGATGAAACATGTTCACTTTCTCTTAGCGCGTTAATCCTGATGGTTTTAGGATACAGGTATTTACACACGTACTCAAACAAAATAATAAAAGTAAATTTGCCTGATTACGTCACGGCTTAAGGTATTCCTAGTGTGAAGCAAGGGTAAAAAGAATGTAAAAATGATACTATAAACGAATACTACATGTTATTCCGCTTTTATGTCTGAAATTTAAATGACTTTCACCGTCCCGTTTAGAAAATATTGAAAAAAAGTCCGTTTTCTTGAGTGGGTGGGGAAATCGGCCATAAGATAGGAAGGGGTCTATCTTAAAATGATGACTGTGCAATTAACTGCGTATAGTCATGCGACATATTTCATGTAATATATTTGGTAGAAATGTTGTAAATTACAAAAAGTTAGTTTTGAACAAACGATTTTAATAAAATAATGCATAGTTAGCCAATATTTCAATTCGGAAACAGAATAAGGCGCCATTTTGTACTGTATTTTTGCTACAGTGACTATCAAAGAAATTCCTCTTTTTCAAAAAGTATTGATGGGGCATCTCAAATGCCTTTTTCAAAAATTACTAAAATACTTCTGACAATCAGGCTAAAAGTATGAAAAAAATTCACCGTGGAAAAATAGAGAAAATGGACCAAGAGTTATGCGCCCTTGAAATAAATAAACCTTATTTTTGACCATAATAATGTTTTTAAGCTCTCTAATTGAGTCTTTAAGAAAATAACTAAGTTTGTTAATAATAAATTTGTAAATGCCATTAATCATTTTTAAAATTGCTGAAAAATGTTCCCTGTTCTTATAATATTACTCGCGATTGATTAAATTCTTAATCTCAAGTGTCTGAACTACAAAGTGTGTCCATTTGTCTTTGAAATAATTGCAAGAAACTATGAAAAAGGTTTTTTTTTCCCGTAGGAATAAGTGAGATTTCAAGTCTCTCTTTTAAAGAAATAAGGCTTTTGCTATTGTAAAGGAATGATTTTTTTCGGCATGGATTTTGCTTCATTATTCTGTCATGAACTGGAGTATGAAAGGTAACTCTCCTGAAGTATGAAATGGATCGTTGAACTGTGTATGATACTCGTGCAATAACTGAAATATTTTGCATTAGACATAGTCGGTCCCATTTTAGCATGCCAGATGTCTACATCACGACAAATAATTTGTTTGTTACATGTAACTATACTGTATTTGGGCCTAATTAAAATGTTTCTGTTGGTATAAACGTTCGACTGATTAAATAAATGATTGAAAAGGGACATAGTATGTACAATTATACATAAAGGCATCTTCCGTGATAATTTGGGTTGCTCTTTTTATGGTTTTAAGGTATGAATTGAAAATTTCGTGTCAAAGCAGAGAGAATTTGTTTCGGGTATAAGCGTAAGAATTTTTGTTCTCTAATTTTTCCGGGAAATCGGTTTCCGGGGGTGTGACTTCCGGCAGTCCTTTGGTCGGTACGCTTAAAGAAAGGTAATTTCCTTCAAATTATTTTTATTGGTCGAGGTATTTTTTGTACAGATCAACATTTGGTAACAGGACCGAAAACTCAATAAAAACAATAAAAGTATAATAAAATTTATATTTTGGTAGATTTTATCAAATTTCCATTGCGTTTATGTAACTGTACGACTTTTTAGCGGGAACGTCGGTGATAATGACGTCATCTAACTTACGTGCAAAACGACGCGCTTTGAATGACGGAAATAGCCGAAATTAACCGATTTAATTCCGATCTTCACACTAGGAATACCTTAAAGCAACACTCTGTCAGGTAAATAATAACGCAGCAAATATACACTACCGGTAATCGGCATAAAATTAAGCATACTTTTGCAACCAAACTTTAGCTCGGCTGTTTTCGAAGAAAAGCCGAGGTATTGTCATCATCCTTAAGCGTTTGCGTTGGTGTTGGCGTTGACGCCCCAAACTTAGCTTTGGTCAAATCTCTGTTGTCCAGGAAGATATGTTTATGGATGGATAGCATGTGAGGCATGAACTATCTAGCACATGTATCACAGCCTTGTCACCTTTTGGCGGTGCTCTTGTTGAATCCGGACATAAATGTTGCAAACTTTAAGAGAATTTTATTTGAATCAGTTTGAGGAAAGGGAGTCCAGAATCATTTTTTTGTTGTTGTTCAAATGATAAAAAGCTCCATGCTTGACACGGGTAAGGTAATTTACCGGAAGCTTATTGTAAGATTCAATTTTGCACGCTATTCCGAAAGTGTTACCCAAAATTAAAGCATTTGAAAATATAAATCTGAAAAGTTTTAAACAATTTTCCACAAAATAGTTTTGCTATTCATTATAAAATTTAAGTCCTCTTTTAGATGCGCAAATACCTATGCAGAATCTAGTGAAAGTGCGGAGTAATTATGTAGTAGTATTTTTCTGGTACTCATATTAGTCATAAGAAATAAAATTGAATCAACGTCAACCGTAACTGTTATCTATTCATTCATGTATTTAGTGATTAATTTAGTCATAAATTTATTTACTTATTTAGTTTTATATTTATTTCAGACATATTCATTATTACTTGTGACATCCAATTCCGACCATTGCAAATTATAATTCTAAAAAATATGCTTAACTTTATGCCAATAGTATTTTAGAATGTGTAGGAAAGTACGTTCCTACAATTCTAACTAATAATGTGACGTCGTGGAACTTGTAGCCTTACTATGATTGGTAGCCTGTTAGTCAGCATAGGTATTCGAATGGGACTTCAGTTAGAATGGTAGGGAATTAGGTCTCAGTCGAAAAAGGCCTTAAGTATCCTGTAAAGTGTTTGAGACCCATTTTTAAAGGCACTTCATTTGCCAAGAAAAAGCAGTATGTCCAGGTATATTATATGTCAAAATGAAGATTTTTATGAGCACAAGCAGTTAAGCAACATAAGACTGCCATAGCTAAATCGGTATAGCCAAAACATTGTTAAAAAGGGCCATTTTGTACAGAACAAGCAACTGCATGACGGTTGGATAAAATTGGCTCCTATTTTAACCAAGTACAGTCTAAAGTAATACCCAGGCACTACTACAACCGTTAATATAAAATTTGGACTCAAAACATAGTTATGCAAGCAACTTATTTTACTTATTCTATAAACACATATGTCATATATGTCATTCTAATTTTGTAAACGTGTAGATCTACACTAAGTCAAAAAAGTTTAGCAACACTTGATATTTTTTGCTAAATATTTTTCTGTAGCAGAAATATTGCAGTCAAATGAAGCTAAACATTGACTTCGATCTCTAAGCAATATATTCATGCTTTTCTTTTTTTCCAGTGGTGACTCTACAGTCACAAAACATAGCCAAAACGGCGGGAGGGGCTGATATAAAAAGTCACAGCCTGTCATTTTTTGTCCAGATTTTGGTTTCGCAATTCAATATCACGCTGTCCGGAGCGACAAGAATTTTATCAAATGATATCTTTGGTCATTGGCTGCCTTTCATACCATAACGAATCTTCTGCGTGTTAACGTGTGGTTGACGTTACGTGACTAACGCCTTTCGAAATTCTGAAGATATAGTTGACGTGGCATATTTCAAATGATCAGGTCAAATTAAAGTGATCATGATATGGTTCATGAGCCAATTTCCTCGTCTTTTACACCATTAACGTCATAGAAAATGGACAGTAAAAAAATGTCGTTATGTGATCATCCTTTGTTTAAGACCCGTTCATTGTTCTATTTGATGATTTGAGCGGCTTTCTTTGAGTTGATTTAGTACTCAATTAATGCGATGAAAAGCGGAAATAAATTCCAGACTGACTCTAGCTTGTAAATTTGAACTACCGACGAAAAACGCTTGAAAACTCACGGTACGCCTTAAATGGTGAACTGCAAAGTAAACATTGTTGACTCAGATAATCGATAAGCCCATCGCTCAGGCACCGACCCACTCAATTGATATTAACACAGACAATGTTACAATTCAACAAAAAGTGTTGCATAACTTTTTTGACTGTGTATATTTAAGGTATGGTGTGTTATAACAACATGAATGGACATCAATAGTTTTTAAACCCGTAAGGTTGTTTAGCAATAGATCAATTTCTATTTCACAAACGAAAAATATTTAGTAACTTATTATAGATCATTAAACTAAAAAAAAAAAAAAAAAAAAAAACTATAATTCGCATGAAAATATTTTACAACATTAAGGTGTGATGTTGCACCATACCTAACATCTATTTTGAAAAAAAAAAAAACACCAGGCCGATTTGACATGTATGTTGGAAAAATAAATGAAAATTGAATCTTTCAAAAGAGCCTTTTTGAGACCGAGTTTGATATCTAAGGCAGAAACATTTGTCTACATTCTGATCAAATTTAGGCAAATTTTATCCAGCCGTAATGAAGTTGATGGTTTTGACAAAATATCTCTTTTTCATAATGGTTAGGCTATTGTGTTATGAGATGGGGCCTCTAATGTTGTGCAACTGCTTGTGCTCATCAACAGCTTTAGTTTGATATATTGTTTAGCTGGACACACTGTCTTTTTTTGTAAATAGAAACATCTTTTAGTTTGGTTCAAAAACTCTATACGCGAACCTTAATTCTAAAGACGCGTTGTCTTTGGTTTAAAACTATTTATTTTACATCGATTGAGAAACAAGTTCTTACAACTTTAGATTTATCCCTCTCGATTCGGCTTCCTGGAAAATTCACTAGTACTTGCGCCGAATGTGTGGGCCAATGAAAGGCCGACGCTCTACCTCTAGACCACGGACACCACGCGTTATCTTAAAATAATATCATTTTATAACATCATGAAACTGACACCCATCTCGATCAAACGCATTCAAAATCGCCCTCTCAGCGCCCAAATCATTCATTCCAAACACTCACTCCAATCATTCAAAATCGATCCAAAACTGTTCAGAAACGCTTCGAATTCGTTCGAAATAATCAACATTTAAATCGCATCGATCAAACAATTGCATGATTTTATTGGCTGATGTTCATTTTGAAGCGGCTCATTTGGTCGTTAAGTCACAAAATCAGAGAAAATATGTATATTTTATTAAAGGGAAGTAAAAATTATCGACAGTTTCCTCCAATTTGACGAAATTAATAATTATGTATGACTTCTCTTGAAAATCGTTCAAAACTTGTTCACCATACAAATTCAATTTCATTCCAAAATCATTCCAAGATCTTTCAACTTGTTAATTTTAGATAATCATAAGATGTGTCAGGCCAACTTTCAGCTGTTGAAACAACCACGTTTGTAGTAGACCAGTTGAAAAAGGCGCACAGAATTTCTTTAAAAAGATCAAATGACCAAAATTACAATTACATATATACTAAACCATAAGATTTCCCACAAGTCTCTTATTCGAATTTAGGCACAGTTTTTGACAGAAACCGATTGATTTTCTGTGCCGGCTCCAAATGAAGCCCCAGGTGATGCAGGGTCGCAACCAAAAACAACGCATTGGGGAATGCTATCATCACTGAAAAGGCTGATACATGCGGGCACTTCGCTGCAAAATATTAAGCATATCGTTCGGTTGATTGGGACGACAAGGTTGGGTTCGCATATTAGACCACTCCGAGGGTAGACGATATATGACGTGTTGCTGTAGGTCTCACATGCTGCAATGAGTAAATAATAAATGTTTTTGTTTTTGTTTGAATGGATTTAACGCCGCTTTCAATTATCAATTATCTCGCAGTTATATCGCGGCGGCCGGAGCACCTAACAATGGACTCCTGGTATTTCTTTCACATGTACTACCATTACACCCTTTCCTAGCCTCCGACTCTCACATAGGATTACGATTATCTACCCATTGGTGAGAGCCAAACGTTGGAAAGGATATTTGCCGCCACCGGGAATCGAACCCACGACTTCCAGATTGGAGGTCTAATGCCTAACCAACTGCGCTACGGTGGCTGCTGTTAAGAGAAAAATACAACAGAACATATTATATTATATTTTATTATAAGAGAATAATAGAACAGGACATATTATATTTCCATAATGGGTACATATATTAAGCATGAGAAACAAATATTACACAACAAATCAATTAACCAGAGCTTTTCACAGAATATGACTGTATAAACCCACAAGGGCTTTCATTGTCATGAGATACTTGTTGACCAGGGAATTTTTACAGAACTTGTGTTTGACCCTTAATCAGTGTTTTGACCCTCAAAAAAATCTGAAAATATTTTATTTTGAACCAAAGAAATAACTCCCATTTGACCCCTTGAGAGAAAATTTTAAGAGTCAAAACTGGATTTTATCACTCCAATTTTCAATGACGTATCTTGTATACTATTTAGAATACTTTTGATTGTTTATTTCCTTTGTTTTATTACAACAAAAGGTCAAGTCACACTGAAACCTGTGCATTTTTACAAACAACTTGCCTTTTCTGTTGTTTTGATACATTTTGAATGAGTTTTGACCCAAAAGAATATCATCCACAATTTTAAACACTAGCAAAAGCCACATTTTAAGAGGTTTTACTTTTCAAACAGAGCTGATGAAGTAGAACAGACCATTCTCAATGAATGATAAAAAAGACTTCAAAATTTGGTATTGCTAAACTTCATCTAGATTGGCTACCGTCCCACTGATCTAAAGTATTTTGAAATAAGCAAATTTCAACTAGGGAAAGTGTTATTTTTTATCAGGTTATAAACTCTGACTTGACGATAAGTGCTAGTTTTAGTTTTTGAGAATATGGGAGGTTATTTGGAAAGAATAGAATAGTAAAACATGAGTGGCGTACCTTATTTATTTTAAAATGAACACTTGCTGGAAGCCAGGCTAAACTTCCATGATATTTAACCCGTCACGCGAAAGAGGATCATTCTAAAGGAAAATTCGTAAAAAATGTATCTGAAAAGGCGATCGGATTTGGCATAAGTCGAATGGAGGTCATGTGTTGAATTATCCAAATTTGGAATTCTGCGCTCCGGTGCAAACGCTCTGGGCAAACTTAATTTTCTTCGTAAAGAAAAAACGTTTTTCCAACAAAGGTGTATACACAAGAACACATGAAACTGGTTTATCGTTTCCTTACATGAACGTGCAAGCAGCAAAATGAGTTGACCAATATTAGCTTGCTCTAACCTAAATTTATGACTTAAAAATTTAGATTTAAAGTTTGTAATTAATGTTTAAGAATGATTGTTATAATATACGTACATTCTACACATTCCCCATTCAGTTCATGAAAACCAGGCGTGCAAAGGCAAAATTCGTCCATATAACAAACTCGGTTTTCTCCAAAACACGGGACACCTGCACACGACTCTGAAATTATTTATGTTTTTTAAAGATTTAAAAAAAATCTTTAATGGTTTCCGGTGGTTTATCGAGAAATAACGGTAGATTATCATTTTGATAATCTCATCGCCTAGACAGTGGAAAAAGTTTTACCCCGCCTTTGATCTTTTCACCCTATCTGACGTCATCAAACCGCCGCAAAATAAGTGACGTCAACAGGAACGTTGTATTAGGACCACATGCAAGATGGCGCGCTTTAGGAAAAAAATCCTAAAATTGTCACATTTTGTCTCATTTTTGTGTTAAAGAAATAGAATAATCGTAAACAACAAAAGCTACATTTTCACTCGTGGCAGAGGAAATATAGATTTTGCTATTCACTCATTGGAATATTAATCGATCTTACACTGAAACAAACCAAATTATCCTCTTTTTGGTGTGTCTTTTCAATCCTTATCTGCATTTGTTTTCAAAGAAATAAAGTACGTGATCTCAGTAAACGAATCTTAAGCAAATCAGAAAAAAAGTTAATGAATGTCACTGTTAAACCCTACAGCAATACAGGATCTCTGGTGAGCTACTGTTTTAGACAAGATGATAATATAACCGTTTCAGAAAAAAAAATGTTATCAAGCGAAGCTCTAGCTAGATCAATAACATATCAATTCTAGACGAGGTCAGATCAGTTTGTCACAAATCAAAGCTCACCATAGATTCTTTCTCTCCCATTAGCACAAGCCTTGTACGTTGCAAACCAATTTCCAAACGCTCGGGTGATAAATATACAACGATTACGTGCGTAAGATGACGTCAACATGACAACATGATGACGTCATTGAGAATGCGATCTAAAACATATACAAGACTAGAACGTATGTGATGTCTGTTCGCTTTGGATATCAATGGAGGCTATCTATGAAAATGAAATATTGTACCTGCACAAAAAGTCCCATTGCCAGCGAAACCAGCGTTGCACGTGCATGCAAAACCGACGTTAAGATCGGTGCACGTGGCATTTGGGTGACAGTTGTTGAGAGCTGGATCTGTGCATTCATTAACCAAGTTCTTCGGGGCTTGGAAAGAAAATAAATATATAATACCTACTTAGTGTATTATATGACAAAAAAAATCTAATGAGGTTGGGGGAATTGATAATTGTCGAGGCTCTGTCGAGACAATTTTCGATTCTCACGACCGAGTTAGAGGTTTTTTTCATACAATACACTTAGCACGTATTACCTCAATATGTCTTGATTTCGTCGGTATTTCTAACCGAAATGCAAGTTTCTAATATTAACCGCATGATATTGTTCTAAAAATAACTATGTGATATCATAAAAAATTCATATGGGATGGTTTCACACAGATATTTGTACAGTTATAAGATAAAAAATATTATTTTATGAATTATAACGATTCTATCATGACACGTGATTTCAAATTATAACACGATGGCTTAAAACGCATTTATGAAATAAGAAATTAGATAGAACTTTATTCGCAATAAAATTCATGTGTCGTGTGTTTTACTGTGTACACAGATAGTTCCGCCCATTAATTATGCTCAACCTCATATTTCGCGAGAACGTTGGTGCTTTTGACGTCATATAATCCGCGTACTAAATAAAGCGCTTCGTTTTCTGTGAAATTCTTCCAACGTCAATATCATTATTTTTTCATTAATTTTACATCCAGAAGAATGAAGTGAAACCATTTTACACACAGAAAATGGCAATTATACTACATTCAAAATTGTGATCGTGTTATAATTGTTATACAGTAATTTCAATTTCGCATTCATGTGTCTATGAATAAAGAACGATGGGGGGGCGGCAGAAAGTATGTACAAAAGCTAAACCAACCTCCATCAACATTTATCTATGGGCACATCCACGAAAAAATGTTTTTTTTCATAAACATGCGGATGGATACATGGATTAAATCTTTAAGGAATTTTCCCCACTGAGATTTTTTGGAGAAAATTGCTTTGTATCTAATCTTAACCTATCTTCATATCTTGATAAGATAACAAGAAAGACAGAGAATCGAGGTAAGCTTTTATCTGCGAGATAACAAATTCAAGAGAATAAAGGGGATATGAGCGATCGACACGATAATTCGCACATATCTTCTTTATTTTTCTTCTTTTTTTTTCATGATGTTACTTTGTTTCATAGTTTTTTAGACTGTTAAAAGCTCTTTCTTTTTTTTGAAGTTAAATCTTTCGTGTATTATAATGAGCTCGATATCTCAGAAGCGTGAATAAATTATAAATAAACAACGGTTAAAATTGTTAGTATCCAAATAACGATAAGTTATATGATAAACTCATTGCAAAATCAGGTAAATTACCAAAGACTTATACTCTAATTTGCATTGATTTTACTCATTTCGGCGTTATATTAGGCGGAACCGGATGAACTAATGACGTCATGACGTTGCATAGCAACCACGTACAAAATCGAAGATAATTTGTCATAAAATTTTCACATTTTTTCTCTTTTTTGCATTGAAGAAGCAGAAAAATCGTTTGTTATTCATATATGATAATACTTCATACAGCGAACAACAAAAGCTTTAGATTCACTCCCGGTTCCACCTCGTATTAAAATAAAGCTTTAGTTGTTCAATCAATGAAATATGAATCGATCTTACACAACAAACAAAAAAATGATAATCCTCTATGTAAGGCGTTGGTAAAATACTCGATTAGAAAGAGGATAATCGTTTGTTTCAGAGTAAGATCGATATATATTTCATTGAGTGAACAGCGAAAGCTAAATTTTCACGAGTGGTAGAACAACGAGTGAAAATATAGCTTTTGTTGTACACGAAATGAAATATTTATCGATCTTACACGAAAAACAAACGATTACCACTATTTCTTTCTTGCACAAATGAGACAAAATGTGAAATTTCTAGGGTATATTTTCATAAAGCGCGTCATTTTGCATATGTGTACTATGCAACGTTCATTTTGACGTCACTTATTTCGCCCTGCATAGGTGATATCAGATAGGATGAAATGCACAAAAGCAGGTTTTAATTTTTTGACAATTTCACTGATTTTGCGGTGAGATTATCAAGTGATAATCTGCCGTTATTTCTCGATAAACCACCAAAAAGCATTAAAGAATGT
The DNA here is from genome assembly GCA_948146395.1 of Fragum whitleyi. NCBI lineage: Eukaryota > Metazoa > Mollusca > Bivalvia > Cardiida > Cardiidae > Fragum > Fragum whitleyi. The sequence goes on from OX411559.1 coordinate 39,488,804, forward strand.
TGCTTTATTTTAATGCTTAGACGGAATAAGGGGATCCCCTCTCACCCTAGCCTCCTTCACTATGTACAGTAAATAACATAGTGAAATTAACATTCATCTCAATTAATACCATTTTACATCGCCCGCCCATCGCTACATCCTTTCATAACACTTACTCACCATAACCATTCAAAACGCTCAAATTGACTTAAAAAGTTAAGATCAACGACTGTATTCAAAATAAATATAGCTAGAAAAAATCGCGATTTCACTGACACAATTGAAACTGTAAATGTCTGATGAATTCTTGAAAAAATATGATGCCATTCGTGTAAAACGTGTATGCGGTTGTGATAAACATCGCTTCTTTTTGGTGTTCCTGAACAAAATTAGCGCTATTGGATTACACCCTCCTTTAATTTCGCTAAATCTAACTCCTCGCATTCATTCAATTTCATTCCAAAGTTCCTCTAAAACAATTCAGTGTGCGAATTTCATGATATTGTTAACTGTACAAACTCTTCAAATGTCTAAACAAATATCTGCAAAATGAAAAGTTGGACTAAAAACAAATAATATGTCGTTAGAAGGCGAACTTAATGACAAATTTAGACGACGTTTAAGTCGACCCTTGGCGAAAATGATTGAAACAAAATGATTGAAAAAAATCAGAGTTTATAAGTCTTCAAAATTATTAATTCGTGTTTTTTCTTTCTTCTTTTATTTTTTATTTTTTTTTCATTTATTTTTTTATTTATTTGATCTCATTTCTCTTATAATTTATCATGCAATGAAGCCTCAATCGACCTGATATCACCTGTCTGATAACATGACATGATATCAGTCAGCCTATTTTAAGAAACAAATAGCATACACCTTCACATGAATTTCTTTGGGGTTCAAGGGTTTTGTTATAATCTAGTGCGAAAAAAAGGTTGCATGATAAATAGAATAACATATAAGTGTCATGATTTCTTCGGAAAGTGTAACGCGGGCTGTGTTTTCCTGTTTATATGTACATGATTTTGACTTTGTTATTATGTTTGTCATTTCCCTTCTTTACTCAGTCTGTCTCTCTCTCTCCAAATTTTCTCTGATTGTCAGCTTTCCGTGAATTTCAATTTTTTCAAATTAGAACAAATGTTATTATTGCATTGCTCGCCAATTTGGCGGAAAAACAATTAAAATAATAATAATAATTAATGTTATCTTCTCGGCAGCGAGAAGTTATCATGACTCGGCGAAGCCTAGTCCTGATAAATTCTCCCAACCTCAACCAGATAACATTGATATTTTATGACACTAACATATTATTCTCTATTTCTTCTTTTTCATTGACAGCATCGATCTATTAACGGTTATAGGAAAATACATATTTTGTATATAAATGCCTGGTTTTTTTTTTTTTTTTTTTTTTTTTTTGTTTTTTTTTTCAATAAGATCTTATTTCTAAACTTCGACTTCAAAAACAAGTAACTTATGCTGCAAAGACACACATTCATACCTTCATGAAAATAATTTTGACGTGGCGATTATTTGATATCATTGCTCACGAATTTATGTCATACAAAAAACAGTCTCAACTGAAAATCAGATCAGCGCATAATAATACATAATATTCTTGGTAAAGTATGGTTGTCTATGATCGACGTCCATTTGTAATTTAAAATTGATGAGTTTTCTTTATTTATATAAAAAAAACCAAAATATTTTTGTCCAATTTGATTGGAAATACATACCACTCTTACGACATTTGCACGGGTTCGGCACGTGTTTCATAGTAACACATCCTATGACCTGCAAAGGATATAGGGTAAATTTGCGTTTATGAGGGAGTTAACATTTACAGAGACCCAAAACCTACCCAGTTTTCAGGATGTAAAAGCGTTTCGCGAGCGCTTTGAGATGATACCGCGCTTTGCACGTGCACATACGTGCAAGAGTGGTATCATTTCGAAAGTATTTCGCTAGCGTTTTCATCCTGAACGCAGGGCTGCCCCGATACCCCGCTTTGCACGTGCACAAACGTGTAAAGCGAGGTATCATTTCGAAAGCGCTTCGCTAACGTTTTCTTCCTGAACGCAGGACTGGTTTACGCCAGAGTGCTATGCACGAGAGCGATAAAGCATTTTGAGGGTCTCTGCAAATGTAAACGCCCACAGAGGCCTATGAGGGCCGGTATTGCTACACTGGCACGTAATGTCGAAGAGATTTATCAAACTTCATTTATAAATTCAAGGAAAGGTTTTAAGCATAGCCATAATCTATATGTACGAGTAGGTAATCATCTTAGGCCAAGGTTGGTTAAGGTTCATGTAAAGTGTTTGAGACCAAATCTTAAGGGCATTTGATTTGCAAAGAAAAAGCAGTATGTCCAGGTATATTATATACCAAAATGAAGCTATTTATGAGCACAAGTAGTTGAGCATCATAAGACTGTCATAGCTAAAGCGGTATAGCCAAAATATTGTGGAAAAGGGTCATTTTGTAGAGAACAAGCAACTGCATGACTGTTGTAAAAAAAATGGCTCATATTTTAACAAATTACAGTCTAAAGTACTATCCAGGTAGTGCTACAACCGTTTGTATGAAATTCGGGCCCAAAACGTAGTTATGCAAGCACTTAATTTATTTTGACTTATTTTATAAACACATATGTCGTATATGTCATTCTAATTTCGTAAAACGTGTAGTTCTGTGTAAGGTACGGTGTGTAATCACAACATGAATGGACATAAATAGTTTATATACCTGTAAGGTCGTTTCGCAATATATCATTTTCTATTTCACAGAATGATGAATATATAGTAATTTATTACAGATCATTGAATTAAAAAACTATCATTTGAAATAAATCACAGAAAATAATTCACAATATTATGGTACAATGTTGCACCATACCTATCATCTATTTTGAAAACAGACCAAACCGGTTTGACATGTATGTTGACAAAATAAATGGAAATTGATTGTTTCAAAAGAGCCTTTTGAGACTGAGTTTTGAATCAACGTTTGTAGCACTACCTGGATAGTACTTAAGACTGTAATTTGTTAAAGTATGGGGCAGTTTTATCCAACCGTCGTGCAGTTGCTTGTTCTGAACAAAAAGACCCTTTTCCACAATGTTTTGCCTATATCGCTAAAGCTATGGCGGTCTTATGTTGCTTAACTGCTTGTACTCATGAATACCTTCATTTTGATATATAATATACCTGGACATACTGCTTTTTCTCGGCTAATTAAGTGTCCTTAAAATTGGGTCTCAAACTCTTTACATGAAAGCATGAAACGAAAAAAAAAAAAAACACTTAACTTAATTTAACACACAATCTTACAAGATTGTCTATTTTTTTCATGATACAGAATAACATTTTAAAAAAGTTAAATGTGTTCATAGTCACATGATTATTAGCATGTTATGGAAAATCATGAAATCTGTTAATAAATGTAGAGATTGTAACTTTAAATTATTCAAGAATCAAAATTCGAATTTTTAAAAAGTATAAAAAGCACTTACTGTTAGAAAAAGGAAACAAACCGCTACGCCCATTGTTAGAGTTCAAACTGGTCTAGAATTATGTAAACATATCGATTTTTGTATTCCAAAACCTCTTAGCTACAGCTTTATGTTAGCTGTAGGTACGAGGTTTTTAAAGAAAACCGACGATATTTTGGTGTATCTTTCCACATAATTGATATTTATAGTAATTTTGTTTAATTTGCGTATGTATTTATGTACCTTAAACTTCAGGAAATGCCCTTGGGTCAATATGTATAATCATCCGAAAGGGATCATTCAACTTTGGTATGTATTATTATTTGGCGTTTGAACACAAGCTCTGCGTTCAGGATGACAAAACATTGCAAAGTATTAGCCAATTATACCCCGCTTTGCACGTGCACTTGCGTGCAAAGCGGGGTATAATTCGCAAACGGTTTGCACTGTTCTGTCATCATGAAAGCAGGGCTGATTACTTGTATTTATATACTTAGTTCCAAAAGAAAGTGTGCACTTTTCAGTTTTGAATATCTCTGAAATTACACAATCTATCGTCATGAAACGTCGCATGACTATCCCAAAGAGTATGTGCAAACGACATTTGAAAACTAAAATCACTGGGTGAGCAAAATTTTTCAGCTAAATTGAGACATTTGGTTTCGCATGATTTGCATGTGCATCACGCGTTAGACGAACTGTTTGTCTGAAAATGCATTCAGCTGAAAGCCTGCGGCTTAGCTAAGCATAAAATCACATTTTCAATCCAATTGTCTGTGACGCTTCAGCATGGTTTGACTACCAATAAGCGTCGTTGAACAAAATCGAACTTTGTCAGATTTAGAACGTCATTAATTTTGATGGAGCATTCATATTTCCATAGAATTCGAGGTCATCATTTATTAAGGCCGTGAATAAGCAAATCGAGATGTCAAAGAACGCCATAGCAATATTCAATGACAAGTTCCTGGCCTAACAACGTAACAATGTCTTACGTTGACGTACACGTAACGTCAGCACAAAAATTAAAACTTTTTTTGAAAATGGCTTGGAATGGCTTCTTAAACTCTGTAATGCAACATCAACACAAAGCTCTTACCAAAGAAAAAGTTGTAAGGAGGTCAAATCTCAACAGCTTAAGTAATGCCATCGCTTATGCAGCATGCGATACTTTATCCAAATCTGATTTGACTTTTAATTTCAGAAGGTCTTGTCTAAAGTATGGTATCAAATTTACTCCATAATTTCCCCCCAACTTGGTAAAAATCAAGAGAAATGCAAAAAGTGAAAGTCCACGCTTTTTTATGTATCTAAGTATATAATATATATTGTTGTTCACGACAAACTCCTGCTGCATACAAAGCTTTGATAGACATTATACGACATTTTCTGGTGATCTTGCGCACCTTAGCAAATTGAAACTAGCTTCTAGGAAGTTTATTAGGTATAGTTTAGAACACCGTGAAAATGACAAGATTATTGATTGAATGAGTGTGTGGAGCGAGTTTTGAGTGAAATTAAAGGGAGGTAATCAAATCATCATGAAACAAAACAGGCGATATTTGTTAAATCTCTTCAATACAACATACGTACTTTTCTGTTGGCCTGTCTTCGTGGACCAAACTGACACTTTTATAACAAACCAGCCAATAAAATCGTAGAATAATTTGATCCATTTAAAATAGATGTTGATCGTCTAGGACGATTTCAAAATGTTTTCTAATTATTTCGGAGCGTCTTTTTTTATTATTTATTTATTAATTTATTTATTTTTTCATCGGCTTTAGTGAGTGGTTGGAATGAATGAATGGAGCGCTTAGTGAATGATTAAAAATGATTTTGATTGAGTGAGTGAAATTTCATGACGTTGTTAACTGTATTTGGCCAAAACACCTGAACTTGTTGCAAAAAAAAACCTCCAACGAATTGGGTAAAAAATGTGGACCGAAGATTTCAAAATAATTGATTGTTGGGGGTTGGAAAAACTCAGTGATTCTACAAAAAATACAATAGGAAATAATAATTTAAGGGTGCAAACATGAAAGCGCGTCGTTTCGCATGTGGGTTTCCAAGATCTCACAAACATCAATGTAAACGTTGAGTTAAAGAAAATCAACAACGGATTAAAACGTGACGTACTGTAATTTGATAACAAAACGCGGTGTTTTACTGTTTTGTAATCAAATCATAATATGCCCAAAATATACATATAAACGATCGGAACGTATTAAAGAAATTTGTTCTTTTCATCAAGCGTATTTACTAAATTACCACCAGAAGCAGCCTTGCGTCCAGGATTACAAATCGATGCAAACTGTTTTGCAATTATATCCCGCTTTGCACGCAAGTGCAAGTGCAAAGCGGGATATGATAAGAAACTGTTTGCACCGTTTTGTCATCCTATACACAAGGCTAGATAATTTACTAGAAAAATTACTACACTAACTTACCAGGTACTTTCCAGTTTGCAGTAAAGTATGAGCGATGTCCAAATGGTTCTCACTGACTCTTTAAAGGGATTTTCTGGCATTTAATAAATTATCAATTTAGAAATCAAAGTGCAATTTTGAAATTCCTCCAAGAATAGGTATACATGCTAGAATTTCCCTGAAATGAGAAAATCGTGCCTACAGTGAGATATTGTTAACATGTAACGCCCGTTGTCCGTCGTCAACATTTTTAAACCCCCGTCTGTGTTCGTGAACATTTCCGAAACGCAAGACAATAATCTCAAACGACGATGTACAGAAATACTAGTCTTTTATTCTCAAACATAATATTACATTTCTTATTGGTAGGCCGCAGAAGCGGCCTACCAGTATGAATGCGTGTTGAATATGACCATGGGGGATTAGGGATACATTATTATAAAACCTGTCCAATGTTTTTATTCAAAACATTGAAAACCGTATAATGCAGCCTGGATCAAACACCAGTTTTTCAAAAACTGTTTTGTTATGAAAATTATTGAGCAATAAAATCATGTTTTTTGGTTATGAACTTGATTTTACAATTATTGCACATTTCATTAAAATGACTGATCAGTCAGACATGTTTGACCTAGTTTTTACCCTCCCCCTGTTTTCTGCATTTTTTTTACATCAAAGTGATTCTCATAGGAGATACATCTATGGTTACACTCCTGTCTGTTTTGGTCTTGTTAAACATTTAGTAAAAATGGCATTTTTGCGGATTAAAAAAACCCACAATACTTCATTGTGCACAATTACACTCGAAATCCTTTTGGTACAAAAGTGTGTGATGATTTATATCAAAGCTCTGGCCTAGAGAATAAATGTTTCTACCTTAATTAATCTAATCCTGTGTGTGATATGTAGCAGTTGTCTGGCACTTAGCATAACATAATTTCAAGCCAGTTACTGTTATTCAAGCATTAAAACTATGCGACAAAAGGAGCATATCACTTTTTCTAACCAAACTATTTTGGAACAACCGAAGTAGGTCCTTTTACTTTCAAGTAGGTGCAGTCTTAGTACTAGTTTGAATTGTAGCTATTGAATGATAACTTGAATCTTTGGCCTCGTGTTCTGATTTCGGAATTGTTTGTGCTATTATTTTGAGTCTGTATTATCTTTCTTTATGCTCATTTCTTCGGAGAACTCCGCATACATCAGCATGAAGGTTGAGTGAATATATTATTCTAACAAGAGCACCGCCTATGGGTGCAACCCTTAGCTGTGCTAGGCTGCAGGTGCTTGATAATACAAAAAGCTGAGTGGAAAAAGGGACTCTTACCAAAACCCTTTTTAAGAATTGTCCCCCTTAATTGTCTGGATAGCTCTTGAGATAGTGAACATACATGCTAAATTTTATGAAGATATCTTCAATAACAACAGGTCAACAACAACAACAATGCCAACGCCCTAATGATCTCCATACCTCAAGTTTTCTTAGAAAACAGACAAGCTAAAAAAGGCTATCACTTTACCATCATGTGTAATTCATTGTGCCTATGTTGAAATAAAGTACTCCTTAGTGTATTTAAGCCGGGTGTGAATGCTAAAGTAGGGCCATTATTGTTGTTAAAATCTTAAAATCCTAGATAGGTATTGTTTGCAAAAAAATATTTTAATAAAAAAAATACATTATTCATTGATGATAACCAAATAATTTGCGGCCTACTTTGATGCATTGCATCAAAATTTTGTCTTGTACCAATATTTGGTAATGTAAACGGTTATGATGCGATGATCTAAATACAGACCTAACTTGATGAATATCTATGACCCGCAACATTTGGACTCCAATTTAAATATAGAGTTTTACCGCTCCTTCGCGTGGGCGTAGTACCAAATCTAATTTACATATATTACTTTATACGCCAGATTATGCGTTTCCCAAAAAGGCCATCGTTTGTCGATTGCTTTGTATTCTTATGTTACTAATCTTACAAAAGACTTATTCAAGAAATATTATTCACAGAATGTTCACGAAATAGCGATATTTTTTACTCTAAACGCAGGCGGGAGCTTTAGGCTTTTACATTTTCGGGACAGTATGAGTTAATAGGTTTGTTTTCTAATCACAAGAATGAAGCATATCGAAAAGGGAAACGTTCTCTTCAAAAACTCTTGAAAGGAAACATAATTAAAATGTCTTTATTCATACACAAGTGTTGTAGTCCGACAGAAAAATGGCGTATTCTACTGGAACCTGGAAGTAAGGTTCAAAGATTTTTCTTAACTGATTATTGCAGCCAACGTCCTTCCGAACGAGAATCTGGTTGATGACATCTTGTCATTATTGAGCATTTTGAGAAAATCGAGATGGCAGCCAGGACTTTTAAATATAACGCCAAGAGATCCGTGGATCACCATTACTACCCTTAAAGCCTTATTGTATGTTGTCTATTTGGTGTTCAAGTACGATTTTAAAAGTGCATAACAAAACAAATGAGTATTAAAATATTGGAATGTGTATGGTAGTCGAGATGGCAGCCAGGACTATCAAAAAAGGCTAACCGCTTCGTAGATAACTATTGTTACTTTATAAAACCAATTTTAGCGTATACGATACTGACCTGAAGCTATGTAACACAATTAAAGCATTACATGGGGCTCGAAATCAGTATGGTAGTCAAGATGACAGCCAAATCAAATAATTTAACATTTTTATAAGTATTTCTCAACCGATGTGAGATAAAAGATCTTTAGAAACGCCTTTAAGGGCTTTATAAGTAATGTTTGTAAGCTGGATTATGCCCTCAAAATATCTGACTAGTTACACCTTTCATCTAGTGTTATGTCAATTCAATAAGAAGATGGTAGCCAGGAAATAGAAGATCTTACTTTATGCTAAATGTTTACAAGGCAATCTACAATTGACTATCTTTCTTTCAGGTAAGGTCAAGCCTATCAAGAATCTAGATAATGGTGCATTGTCATCATGGAATAGATTGAAAAAGGTCGAGATGGCAGCCAAGTCCACTAAAAACATACATTTACTTGCTACTCCTAGGATCGCTTTAATGTACAATTTATAGATAACAGATTTGGTAGATAACATGCTAATTTAAAGTTTCCTGGTGTAATGAACAACTTGAATGGTGATTAGAATAAGTATTATTGTCAAGATGACTGCCAAATAAGAAAAAACTATATGAATACTAATGTAATAAGGTTCAAATATTTTTCTAAATCATTTGACTAAATTACAACATTTTTTTGTAGTTAATTGTGAATAGACACCTCTTTCTACGTGAAAGTACGATGGTATTGAACTGCTGTCCTTGCTGTCTTTGCAAGCTAGAGAAATATGGATCTTCGTAAAATCAGTTTGGCAGTCGAGATGGCAATCCGTTAAGATAATTTCTGATTTATAAGTACATATATTTTAGTGACAAGCATGCGAATATGATGATCTGCTTTACCTATGGCAAAACATATCTGCTAAAATCCGATTTTTGATAACTGTGTTCAGAACTAATGTATAAGAATAGTCTTGCTTAAGCAATACCTTCGTTCGGATGACCATTCGCTTTAGACCAACAAAAATGAAATAAAACAAGAGGACCCTGAGGGCCCTAAATCGCTCACCTGATATTTCAAGTAAATTATCATTGAGACTCCATTTCCTATGATATGGCATGAACCTTCCCAGTTTCAACAGAGTTCATTCTTGTGACCTGGCAAACATTTTGATCAAGTTTCATGAAGATTGGACTATATTTGTGGCGTTTGGAGCTCTTACGAGAAAATTGTCATTAAGGCCCCTTTTCCCGTGATATAGCATGTATACTTCCCATTTTCAAATGAGTTCATCCTCATGACCTAACAAACTTTCTGACAAAGTTTCATGATGATTGGACCATATTTGTGGCTTCTAGAGAGTAAACAAAAAAATTGTCATTAAGACGCCTTTTCCTGTGATATGGCACCGATCCTTCCCATTTTCAATAGACTTCATCCGCATGACCTAACAAACATTCTGACCAAGTTTCATGAAAATTGGACCATATTTGTGGCTTCTAGAGTGAAAACAAGAAATTTGTCATTAAGGCCCCTTTTCCTGTGATATGGCACGGATCCTTTCCATTTGAGCAATTTTCATAAGGAACCATCCAAGGAATATTTCTGCCAAGTTTGGTTGATTTTGACCCATAAGTTTAGGAGGAGATGTCGTTTAAAGATATTGTTTGACAAAATTGTCATTAAGGCGCCTTTTTCTCTGAAATGACACGGATCCTTCCCATTTTCAATAGACTTCATCCTCATGACCTAACAAACATTCTGACCAAGTTTCATGAAGATTGGACCATATCTGTGGCTTCTAGAGTGAAAACAAGAAATTTGTCATTAAGGCCCCTTTTCCCATGATATGGCACGGATCCTTTCCATTTGAGCAATTTTCATAAGGGACCAACCAAGGAATATTTCTGCCAAGTTTGGTTGATTTTGACCCATAGGTTTAGGAGGAGATGTCGTTTAAAGATATTGTTGACAAAATTGTCATTAAGGCGCCTTTTTCTGTGAAATGGCACAGATCCTTCCCATTTTCAATAGACTTCATCCTCATGACCTAACAAACATTCTGACCAAGTTTCATGAAGATTGGACCATATCTGTGGCTTCTAGAGTGAAAACAAGAAATTTGTTATTAAGGCCCCTTTTCCCATGATATGGCACGGATCCTTTCCATTTGAGCAATTTTCATAAGGGACCACCCAAGGAATATTTCTGCCAAGTTTGGTTGATTTTGACCCATAGGTTTAGGAGGAGATGTCGTTTAAAGATATTGTTGACAAAATTGTCATTAAGGCGCCTTTTTCTGTGAAATGGCACAGATCCTTCCCATTTTCAATAGACTTCATCCTCATGACCTAACAAACATTCTGATCAAGTTTCATGAAGATTGGACCATATTTGTGGCTTCTAGAGTGAAAACAAGAAATTTGTCATTAAGGCCCCTTTTCCCGTGATATGGCACGGATCCTTTCCATTTGAGCAATTTTCATAAGGGACCACCCAAGGAATATTTCTGCCAAGTTTGGTTGATTTTGACGCATAAGTTTAGGAGGAGATGTCGTTTAAAGAAAAAGTTGACGCCGTGACGGACAGACGGACAGATGGACAGACGGACAGACGGACGCCGGACAACGATCGATCACAATAGCTCCCTTGAGCACTTCGTGCTCAGGTGAGCTAAAAATCACTGCTACAAACCACTTTTTCAAACAATTAAATCGATTTCAAAAATATAGCTTTAAAGTATGGACTCTTACCATGTTCGTAAATCAATCGGAACAATTGAGTCAAGACAGTTAGTAAGTGGCTACTTATCGCGGGATATCTATATATATAACTATTATATTTTGCGATAAGCTTTGGTTTCCATTTTAGTTCTAATGCGAGTGGTCGCCTAATAAAGGTTGATGTATACATGTATTGATTTATTGGTTTATCAAAGCTTTTTCTTATTCGTTGACTTATACGATACACTCTTTCGTATTCATGTTAAGATGCTAACTTATAATATCGCACTGTGTAAATCATACTCCCAATGTATACAAAGCTTGAGCGGTCAGTGTAGATTGGGATCAACCTGGACAATATGCAGTCTGATCCTGGCCTACTCTGTCTGCTCTCTATTTCATTATTGTGAGCCAGAATTTTGACCAAAACAATTTGCTTAAAACTACATTTATTATCGAACAGAACAAAAGTTAACCATCCATTCACATTTACTGTGAAGTATAACGATGTGAAGGTTAAACATCACTCTTAAGCAAGACCACACCGTGTTGCTGCTTCTAAAACCTCGTAGCTACAACTTATTTAAGTTTCAGGTACGATGTTTTGGAAGAACACGGGCGATAAATTGTAAGTATAAATCGTCCGTACAAGGTGTAGTTACGAGATTTTAGTAGAACACCGACGAAATACTGTGTAGAGGCTCATTATATAGATATAATGATTTCATTCTAGATCTTTTTAAATTAGTTATCATAAGTATGTTCATATATTTAGTGTTGCATCCTTCGTCCGATCCTTTGAAATTGTTTAAATATCTCGATAATAATAAACTTCTAGCACAATTAATACTTGATAATAGAAATTTGATAGTAGGAATTTGAATATGTAATAATACTGATTTGTAGTGACACTTGTCGTTTCACATATTCAGTCACTGTCATAGTATCCTATATGAACCAAGAACGCATTTTTTCTCTCTGTTATCAACCATGTTTTGTATCCATTCTTCCATTTCATTCTCTTTTCAATCACACGAACAACTTAAGGATAAGGCCACAGCTTACAACTTACAACTGCAAGGGTCTGAATAACACGAAAAAAAGAGATGACATATTAAAATTATTTTAAGAAAAAAAGCAGACATTATCTGTCTTCAGGAAACCCATTTTACTAAATTTATGGAAAAACAAGTTATTTTGTTTTGTTTGTTTGAATGGGTTTAACGCCGCTTTCAACAATCTTGCAGTTATATCGCGGCGGCCGGAGCACCTAACAATGGATTCCTGGTATTTCTTTCACCTGTACTACCATTACACCCTTTCCTAGCCTCCGACTGCTATCTCATATAGTTTTACGATTATCTACCCATTGGTGAGAGACAAACGTCGGAAAGGATATTTGCCGCCACCGGGGATCGAACCCACGACTTCCAGATTGGAAGTCTTATGCCTAACCAACTGCGCTATGGTGGCGGCAAAAACAAGTTATACAGAATGGAATGGAGAATGCTTTTTCAGTCACGGTGTAAATAATGCAAGGGGAGTGGCTATTTTAATCAAGAAAACACACACGGATGTTAAAGTGATTCACACACATAACGACAACAACGGACAATTTATCATTCTAGACTTGATTACAGAAAATGTTTAAGTTTTTGTTAATTACTTTATACGCCCCCAACAATGACCAGCCATTTTTTTCAAAAGTGTATTTGACTTAATTGAATCTTTTACCTACGAAAACTTTATAATATGCGGCGATTTTAACCTCGTCTTAATCCAACGCTAGATTATCAAAATTACAAAAATCTTAACCACAATAAAAATACAAGAGAGTTTTTAAAAAGGAAAATCGCAGAATTTAATATTCTAGATGCTTTCAAGGAAATTCATGGAAACACAAATAAATTTACTTGGAAAAGATTTAACCCATAACACCATGGAAGGCTTGCTTTTTTTATTACGAACAACCTTACGAAGACATAAAACATCTGCAACACATACTTGAGCTAAAAATCGTATCACTTAATAATATTTCTAGATTTGAACCTCAACAAAACAGAGCACGGAAAGGGTTTTGGTAAATTCAATAATTCTTTATTAAATGACACTGCTTTTATTGATTCGGTAAATAAAAAAATAAATGAAGTAATTCTGCAATATTGTCTTCTTGTCTATAATTTTGATTGTATTTTAATGAGGGACAAATCGGAAATACAATTCACTATAGACGACCAGCTTTTTTATTTAGAAACCCTTCTTATGGAAATTCGTGGACAAACAATTTCCTATTCAAGTCATAAAGCAAAAGAAATTAATAACCAGGAAAAATATTAATAGAAAAAAACGAAATAGAAAAAAAGAGCAATGATAATAAGGATACATTACAAATAATACAAGATGAGAAATACTTTAAGAGAATCAAAAACAAAAGGTGCATTCATTCGCTCAAGGTCACATTGGATCGATAACGGAGAAAAAACAACACGTTATTTTTGTAATCTAGAAAAGCAACATTACCAGAAGAAAAGTATTCCCTTTATCCAAAGTAATGAAGGTAAATATATCTACGACCAAAAGGAAATACTAAATGAAACAAAACAATTATATGAAAATTTATATACTGAAAAAATAACAAACGAACAATTCGACTAAGCTTATAAAGACTGCAACCTTAATATCAACAAATTAGATAGAAACCAAAAAGAAAGCCTAGAAGGCCTATTGACATACGAAGTGGTTACAAAACTGTAAAGAATATGAAATTTGACAAAAGCCCTGGATGTGATGGTTTTAGCGCAAACATTTATAAAATGTTTTGGAATAAAATTGGTCATTTCGTTGTGAGAACATTGAATTTTGCATTCGAAGAAAACTTATCATCAACAAACATAAAATTAGGAACTATAACGAATATACCAAAAGAAAATAAACCTAATCATTTTTTTTTTTTTTAAAAATGGAGGTTCAATTGCCAGCAGACTTAAAAATGTATTAGATTATCAGATTTCAAGAGACCTTACAGGATTTCTTACAGGAAGATATATTGGAGGAAACGCTCGATTTGTATATGATATTATGAAATATTGCGAAGACAATAATATTCCAGGATTACTCATGCTCATTGATTTTGAAAAAGCTTTCGATTCCCTTTCATTGAAAAGACACAGTCGTTATTTTTTAAATTTGGGGATATGTTAGAAAATGGATTTAACTCTTTTTGTATAATACACAAGTATGTGTTCAACTGAATGGATTCTTATCTGAGTTTTTCACTGTGAAAAGAGGTTGTACCCATATCATCGTACTTATTTATTCTTCGCTCAGAAATACTTAGTATTGAAATAAAAGATAACCATAAAATAAAAGGAATTAAGATAAGAGGCGATGAATATATCATTTCACAATTCGCTGACGATACCTCTCTCTTATTAGATGGGTCAGAAGAATCTCTACATGCGGTTTTCGAAACACTAAACTAATTTTCCGAAATATCAGGCCTTAATGTAAATTTTGATAAAAACCAAATTGAGTTGATTTGGATAGGATCAATGAAATAGGGGGGGGGGGGGATCTTACCTCAATGAAAAGCCTTAATTTCGATACCAAACTAGAAAATTGTAGAAAGATCATTTCTTTCTGGAAGAGAAGAAAACTAACTCCACTCGGTAGAATAACAGTTGTAAAAGCGCTATTGAATCCGATATTGACACATTGATTTATAAGTTTACCAAGTCTGAAAAATGAGTTTTTCTCCAAATTAAATGATATATTTACCGAATTCATATGGGATGGTAGACCAAATATCAAGCATGGTATAAGCATTAAACAATACTGTGACGGAGGTTTGAAGACTATTGACATTAAATGATATATTCATTCAATGAAAGTTAAATGGTTACAGAAAATGATAATACATAGCGATAACGCATGTGATAGGCTTGCAAATAATTTATGTGATGTACAAGGGATTTTAACCTTCGGAAAATGCCACAGCAACATACTAAAAAAGACTTTTTTTGGATCGATGTTCTCAAATCGTATAGTGCATACATCGAAAAATGGAAACAAATCTTTCATTTGCCCCTTTTCTACAATGAAAAATCACTACTAACTCAAAATATGTATATTTCAGAGATATTTATTTAATGGCTATCACTTTCTCAAAGACATTCTAAATGATGATTACTCATTTAAAAATAGCGAATAAGTTAGAAAAAATTTAAAGACGAATTTTAACTATCTTAATCTTTATAGCCTGCGTAATGCAGTAAAGTCCTTCCTTTCAAAATTAAATATAAATACAGATTGTAATATTCTATCCACGTCCCACAACCCATCGGTTAATTGTTATTTTCATGAAATACTTACACACTCGAATAAACATATTTACAATACGCTTATATCGAATACTGAAATTCCCACTAGTCAACACAAGTGGCCATCAATTTATACCCAATCGAATCGATTGGAAACATGTGAACAGTAATATTTATTAAATAACTAAGAAATCCTACTTACAAACGCGAATAAACAATAGAATATGACCAACAAATAAACGTTTATTTAAAATGAATATGAAACCAAATTCTGAGTGTTCTTTCTGTGGTATAGAGGAAGTGAACTTATTCACTTATTTTTATATTGCAACAATATAGAACCGATATTTGAATTTTTAATAGAAAAAATAGCCTTTTACTACCCTGCTTTCATCTTAAATAGTGACAATTTAAAACTCGGCTGTTAAAATGATATTAATGTTCTCTTTCTTAACTTCAAACGTTATATTTTCACATGTAAAATTAAACACTACAAACCTTCTATACACGACCTGTTTTTGTCATGGAGTATACAAAAAATATCAGATGCAGATCCCTCAATCTTTCAAAACTGGTCAGTGGTTAGAAACCTTATAGAAACAATCTGAGTAAATATTGTAACATTTAGGACATTATCTCTATGAGGTGTTCGTGTGATTGCTAATCCTTCCATCCATCATTTCGTCTATGTAAATCATGTACTATTTTTTTTCTATTATTTACATGTTACTGTTTTTCCTTGTACTTTTTGAAAAAAAATCCTTTTTTTCAATAATCAACATAACTTCTATCCACTGATATATCTGATGTTGACACTTATCAATTACAGCTTCTACGAGTTGTCGTTACAATGTTTCAACAGAACTCATTTATTTCTGAGAAATTTTGCTTGCATAAACAGTAAGCATCGTATAGTGATAGTTATCTAAGCGATTCTATTTGATTTTTAAATAGATAATGTCAACCTTGTCAACCTGATGCCAAATTGTTCCTTCTTCGACAAAAAGTATAGAAGGGGATCACCAAGCACATATCGGCATTTTGATTTTAATCTGTTCAATTTAATTTCATTTCTCGTTAAATAAAAAAAAGTGATGTCAAATTTATTATTCTTGGATGATTGTTTCAGCTTGACAAGGGTTAGTACTCGATCTAAATACAAAGTTCGATCTCTTTGAATGAAACTTCTTATGATAGAATTCTTAGAATTAGACAAAAATAATATGAAATATATAAAAGAATATTCTTTTTTATTTTATAAACATACATATATTCTGTAACGGTTTAAAGGGAGGTAATTTGCTGTGGATATGCAAATGAGATAGACCTGCCCTAAGATATCTGGCTATTTGTAGCCTATATAGACAAAGTCGACCCATTTAGGGTTGCGCATCCTTTTCTCTGAATGGATCACGTCTGTCTATGCGCTCGGTTCGTTACAATTCGAATGAAAACATCACATTTGGTATTTTTCATGATATCGCATGGATATTTTTAGAATAATGACATAACGCTGTTATTTTTAGAAACTTGCATTTCAGTTAGAAACATCGACAAGAAAAATATCGAACTCGGTTGTCGGAAATGATATTTGTTTCGAAAGAGCCTCGGCAATTGTCAATTCCTCCAACCAAGTATACATTTCAAGATTGCCGCCATGACTACAAAGCTATCTTCGCTGTTTTTCATTCCAGTTGCTATCAAATTTATTTAAACTATGTGACAACGTTAGAAACTTATTGACAAACATGTTTTTATAATTATAGTTGTTGCAGGGTTTATTAATGAAAAAAACATGATGTAATGTGGGTCATTTGCATCTAGGGTATGCAAAGTACATGCATATTAAAAACTGAAATAGACTTGACCCCAAAACATGCTATGATATGTTCATTATCGATCAATTTAAAGTTTCTGAAAGGTTTTGAATCAGTAATGTGAGTTGTTTTTCCTAAAGAAATTTCTTACCCACAAGTTTTTCAATCGACTCCATCTTTGGCATGTAGCCATGACATGTCTTTGAACTTACTGTTAGACAAAGACGTCAATTTAGTGGCTCTAAGAGAGGACCCCAAACCTGCTCATTTAAATGCGCCTTTGGAAAAGGCGTCTTAAAAATATTGTTTCTATGAGTATGAAAATAAAGCATTGTAGTTCGCATTTGTTTTAAGCATAAAACTTTTAAGCGATCTCAGCGTCAGCACGGATGGGGATATACTAAGACTCGTAAACAATTTTTCATAAGATTCAAAGGCATATAAGTAACCAATAGTTACTGGTGTTTCCAAGTGATTTGGACCCATAGCGACACATTTAGGTCCATCAGAGGCGTTTATGATAGGGTGTAGACATAGAAGACGATGATCACTTGCCTATACTCGAATATAACGCCCGGACATTGGCACCTGTTCCACTAAGGTATTGTACTGGGAAAGTCGTAATTTTACCATAACTTAGATGGTTACAAAGGTTAAGGTTTGCGAACTAAATTTATTTTAAGCTATAAGACTTATGATTTTTAACATTTTCCTTTGGTCTTAGGTTCAGAAACCTTAGGCCGTGTCTTTTTGTCAATTTGTGCGCTAGTAATTTGCCCCATAGTTTCAACAGAGTTTTCATTTTAATCAAAGACAAATCTAGCTAGAACTTTGCGTATTTCAAAAATTACCCATGACATAAGGCTAACACTGAATAGTCAATCATCATAATTACATGACCTGTCATACGGTTTTGAACATGCAATTTAAATTTATCCTTAAAAGTTTTTTGTATGACTTAATAAGCCTTATCGGAACTATGCATTTTCCACTGATAGAAATAGATTGCTATTCGTGCTGATATTAATGTGGTTAAATACGTAGGCTAAAGTGAATCCATCAGAATATTTCATTCTTAAATTCTAGCGATTATATGTTATGGTTATCATGAAAAAAAGTGATAACCCTTTGCGCAAAAATATAATGTCCAACTAAACTAGAAAATTTAATTGAAATATAAAAAGATATTTATCAATTAAAATGACTAAATGTTTTCAATAGATTAAAACGAGATTTTTTTCTATAAGTATTTGACCATATCGATGATTCAGCGCGAAACAACTGTAACTAATTATATATATTGATAAGGAGATATATCTATTTTGTGCCGATCCATCAATATGAGATGAACACATTGTGTTGCCCAATAATTTTCTAAAGCTTGCTTTTTTGTCATTTTGGAAGAGACAATTCAAGTAAAAATGATAATGGCTACACATAATTTCGAAAAATATTAAGATTCGAATCGTAAAACAACGGAATTAAAAATGATATTAATGCAGTATTGACCGCCATCTTAAAACACAATATTACTTCATACAAATTTATATGTATTTTTTTTTTATTTCAAATGAATGCTCGTATTTTCATCAGTAAAATATGAATCATTGTCTAATGGTTTTGCAACTTCAATCTTTCAATCGAATATACCCTTTGGCTGCCAGATTTAGTTACATACATTATTAATTATTTAAGGTATCAATTTGTAAAACTGCTTCTAAATTGGTCTTGAAGCTTTTTATATAGGTGCAAAAAATAATGTAAATATAGGCGCACAAAATTCTAAAAATCATTAGTAAAACACAGATAACCTGAAATATTTGCTTTCCTGGCTGCCATCTCGAAAGCCAAACTATTGTTTTAATTACAAGCAACGATTGTTAAAACAACTTTAAATTTTTTTGAAGCAGGTAATGTACATGTAATTGCAAAAATAATCTTCAACCGCGAGTAAAACAAAGATAACTTATAACCTTCTCTTTCCTGGCTGCCATCTTCAAATTGAGATATAATGTTATGTAAGATGAGAGTTGTCTATATCCTGATTTTAGAAGGCATAAAATCACTTGCAAGAGATAATTGAATAAGCCCTAAAACCCTTATGCTACATGAGTCGAGAAATAGTTAAAATGACATTTAATAATTTTCTTTGGCTGCCATCTTGACTTCCTCACTCAATGTTACATCATGTATTCATTGTGTCATGCACTTTTAATCTCGTACTTTCAAAACAAATAAACCACATAAAATAAGTGATAATGTGGTCATGGTGATCTACGGAGCATTTAGTGTAATATACAATAGCCTTGGCTGCCATCTCGATTTTCTCAAAATCTTCCATGATAACTATATATCATCAGCCAGATTCTGGTTACGGAAATTCTTGACTACAAGAATCAGTCAATTTACACCAATAATTGATTATGCGCGTTTAAGAGTTTACGTAAAGCGGATATCGTCCAAGTTTGCTATATACGGCCAAGGAACCTGTAACTTCTACGGCATAGTTTATAGAAGAGCTAACAAATGAATCGAATAATTGACGCTGAACAGACGGATTTACTTGTAAATTGCGCAACTTATTCATTAAAACATTTAATGTTTTCAAACCTTTGCCTGCTCAAGTCTCATAAGAAACAAAGAACGAACCATTGGAACTGAATACAGTCCCTAAATGATTCAAACACTGAAGTACTTCAAGTTGTATATTATCATATGACCAAGTATACGTTGACGATGTGTTGGCTCGTTTTTGGAATACCATCACCTTGGTTTTTCGATGTTTCCTCGTAACCCCCATTTCCTACAATATTTATACAATAAATCAAGACGCCGTAGTAGATCTAATTGACTGTTGTCCAGTTTGACCATATCATCCGCAAACAGAAGTATTATCATTAATGTATCATCAATGATTGTACATGTACCACAATTTGCGACATCCTGCAAAAACAATTCCAAGCCATCTAAAAAGAGAGAAAAATAAAATAGGGGAGATAACCCGCCTTGCTTCAAACCTACCACGCATTCGAAATAATCCGAGTACGAATTGCATCCCTTGAAACATGATTTTACTGAGCTATTTATGCTTTTGATAATCTTAAAAACTTTCCCATTTAATCATTTGTTATAAATCTTGTAACACACACTGTTCAGGTTAATACTATCGAATGATTTTTGCAGATCGACAAAAGAACAATTTTTTTTTTTTTTCATTTAACATTTTATCGATTAAGGATTTGATAATAAATATTGCATCTACTGTAGATTTTCCTGAACGAAATCCACACTGAGTATCACTTAAAATCTCGCAACTTTCTATCCATTTAGTAATTTTATTATTTAAAATAGCGGTAAATATTTTTGAGAAACAGCTTACCAGTGTTATGCCACGATAATTGCTTACTTCAGGGTCATTCTTCTTATGCAAAGGCACAATTACGCCTCTAGTCCAAGACTCTGGAAAGTGCCCAGAATAATTCTCGAAAGGGTAGATACTCTAGTGTAAAATATATCGACTAAATAAGAGCAAAGAATATTAATTTATTCTACGAATTTTTCATTTAAAAGACTGTCTTATGCACAAGATTTGTTACTCTTTAAGGATCGTACCACTTAAAAGACCCCGTCTGCATCTATACGCTCGTTTAACCAAGGCGTTTCA
This sequence comes from Fragum whitleyi, assembly GCA_948146395.1. NCBI lineage: Eukaryota > Metazoa > Mollusca > Bivalvia > Cardiida > Cardiidae > Fragum > Fragum whitleyi. The sequence continues at coordinate 39,509,790 of OX411559.1, forward strand.
TAATCATTAGCTTTTATTTGAAAATTATCATAAAAATCACATCCTTCAGTCACGCCAGGGGTAATGAGGTCGTATTGTAAACCTGAAAAGTATTCGCAAAAAGGCTCGACGTCAATACTTTCATTACGTTTTGCTCGTTTATTCGAGAAAAATTGCCGAAACGCTCTTGGTTGAGAATGTCGTTAGTTCACAATGTTCAGTACACTTTTGTTTTTGAAACAATCGTTTTTTAGGTTTAATTAAACGTTTATATATAATATTCTTATCGCACAAAGCAATTTTATTTGCGTTACTTTTACGCTCATGATTATTTCTGCACGTTATATACGTCGTATTCCGACACTCGTTATCAAACCATCGAATTGATACAAAACATTTCATCGTGACTAACCAGTAGATAGTCAATCACACTTGAGCCGTTGCGAATCTTGAATCTTGATAAAACGAAATCGGGTTCGTTTGCCGTGCGACTATAAAAATAACCAACAATCAATATTTTACCTTTGATTGATAGTTTCATACACTGTTTTCAATTTGCTCAAATAATTCAAAATCATAGACGCGCAGAACTTTAGACTCTTTTGTTGGTAAATTAGTGCAACACATAAATAAATCAGTTTTAAAATAGAACAATGATCAGTCCAATTTTAACCAGACGGTTCCGTTCTTATGTTTCTCGGTAATCTCACTGAGAAATTCTGGATGGGATAATTTTCTAACAAGTCCATTAATGTTCCAAGAAATAACATTTGAATGCTTTTCTCGACGTCTCTATGGGGTTTTTATTTCATGCACGTGGGGGTTGTATTCCATACCATCAACATATAGTTTATCACCGACGAATTTAACTGTTTTTCTACTTTGTTTGGTACTTTGAGATACGGAACTT